>VZQC01014672.1:69228-111093 GCA_009823505.1 Rhizomys pruinosus
AGTTAAGAGACTTTTAACAGACTGTGAACTTTTAAGTGTTTGGACATTTTAAGGACTGTGGGGCTTTTAAGGTTGTACTGTCTTAGGTTGTGATTAATGTTAACATCATACTTTGGGGATAAGAACTAGAAAGGTGGTGGTTTAATAGTGATGTGTTTTGTGTGTCAAGTTGACAAGGGGTCAATTGTGCAGGATAGCTTTAGTGTCAACTTGACACACCTGGGTTGAGGGAGCCTCAATTGGGGAATTGGCTCCACTGGACTGGCCTGTGGCCACATCTGTGGAGTATTGTCTTGATTGTTGAGCAATGTGGGAGGGCCCAGCCCACTATGGGTGGTGCCACCCTGGGCAAGTTGTATACCATATAAGAGGGCAGGCTGGGCATGGGCCAGGGGAGCAAGCCAGTAAATAGCATTCCTCCATGGCCTGTGCTTCAGTTCCTGCCTCCAGGTTCCTGCCCTGAGTTCCTGCCTTGGGCTCCCTAAGTGATGAACTGTGACCCAGCTGAATAAACCCTTTCCTCCCCAAGTTGGTGTCAGTCAGTGTGTTTTATCACAGCAATGGAAGACAAACTAGAGCATGCATCAATTGAGATGATTGTGTGGTGAAGGGGCATGAGAGACAACAACACCTTAAAGGAAGTAGGGCAGATGGGCCAGGTTTGTCTACAACTGCGGGGCCTTATCAGCTGGTCTTAAGTAAACAAAACCTCGGCTAAAGGAAGTAAGGTAGGTGGGCCAGGGTTGTTTTGAAACTTTTCCAATTGGCTCTAGCTATTTGACCTTTAAGATGATTGGCTGTTCCCTTGGGGTTTTTGCCTTTATAAGCTGCTGTAGTGCTTGCAATAAATGAGATTGGCTGTGACTGACTCCCTGTCTGTTTGAGTGTCTCTGGGACATGGGAGGCTGCGAGGTGGGGCAGACTGCGCACCTGTCTTCCCCCTTCTATCTGGTTGCTGTGCGGGGCAGGACCACGCATCTGGTGCCCAACATGGGGCTCAAAGGAAGAGGACGTACAGGAAGGAGCCAATCGAGGATTCCAGGGCAGGTGAGACCTGAAAAGATGGGTAATGCAACTTCCAAGAAGGACCCAGCACTACAGGTGCTGTGCTACATATTGATTAGCCGTGGGTTGGGGCTCACTGACTCCAATGCGGTGAAGGTATGGACCAACCTTTTTAAAGCCGACACATGGGTAAGAGTTGAGGGCTTGGAACGCCAGAGGGAGACTCATCTGGGGATTGACCCCCCCACTGGGGTTTTACCCTACTGTGGCCACCCTTAAAGTCTGCTTCTCAGCAGACGGGTGCAGCCTGGCAGGAGGGGGGGAGATGGTGGATGTATATGCCACTGGGTTTCAACAGGAACCAGGCAGCCGAGCCTCTGGTGGCCAAGTGAGAACTGCGGAGAGGGTGGCTTAGCGAGGTACAGGAGGGGCCAGCTCCCCACAGTCAGGAAGAATTTTGTGATGTATGGCATTTTTTTTTTGACTGTGTGCTGTGGTTTGCTGTGGCTGTTGTGTTTCAAGTTGTGGCATGGAGAAAGTTTAGCATCTCCAAATCAGTGAAGGCATGGACTGAGGATGGATATTCAGAGAAATTGTGAGAGGAGAGCTTCCTCTCCTGTGCATTTGCCTTCTAGAGGTCTTGAAATGGGCTCAGAACCTGCCCTGCAGCCTGGGCTCCAGCCCCTAAGAGAAGCCCTGGCTTCCACCTTCTGGCCACAGTTCAGGTAGCAAAGGTCTCCATGCCGGTGGAGCAAACTCAAGCCTTTCGCTGCCAGCCTTACATCTTTGCACAGGCGGGCTTGGGATGTAGAGGAATTAGTCTATCAACATTGGCTTTCATGGAAGCTTGTGAAAAGCCAGCCACAGTCTAAATGTGTTTTTAAAAAGTCCTCCTTGGGACTGGAGAGATAGCCTAGTGGTTAAGAGCACCGACTGCTCTTGCAGAGGACCCGGGTTCGATCCCCAGCACCCACATGGCGGCTGAGAACCGTCTGAAACTCCAATTCCAGGAGAACTCCAGTTCCAGGGGAATCCGAGACCCTCTTCTGACCTCCGCGGCATTGCACGACACGGGTGCACAGACCTGCATGCAGACAATACATTCATACACATACAAAAATAAATAATAAAAAAAAAATTAAAAAAAAAAAGTCCTCCTTAAAAATTTTTCTGTAAATAATGTTAAATAGTGTAAAATAGTGCTTAATTCTGCTAAAGTTTCTTTTTGTCTGCTAAACTTCTCCCAAAATCTCTTCTAGAGGCCAGTCTTCTGTGATGCAAACTGAGTTTGTAAATTCCAGGCTTGCAGAGCCTGGCATGGTGGCCTTTGATGCAAATTGAGTTTGTAAATTCCAGGCTTGCAGAGCCTGGCATGGTGGCCTTTGATCCAAGAGGATGCCTGTGAGTTCAGGGCCAGCCTAGTCTACCAGGCCCACTCTGACTGTGGACAAGCTCTGCCTTGAAAAAGTCCAAAGGCAAAATATGAAGCTTTTCAGTTTGTAAATACTCTGGTTAATCTAGTCCAATGTTTGTTCTGTTCCCCTCTTCTGCTCTGGAAACAGCGGATGGCTGGTGGGGGAAGGGCTGGCTTTACTGTATTCTCTGTGTGACTGGACGAGCCACTCTCAGGCACTCTTGCCCTGGAGCATCTTTCATTGTGTTTTAAAGGTGCAGCTTTTATTCCAATACTCAGAAGACAGACCTCTGGGAAGACTCAAGCCCAACCTTGATTGTGTAAATGACCTTTTCTCATTGAGTCAGTAATGTACAGATTGATCTCACGAACTTTTTTCCTTTGTGTATGCTTGTATGTATGTTTGTGCGTGCACATGTGTATATGGATATATCAGTATTTTGTTTTAACCCCTATAGCTTCCTAAACTCCTTTAAGGTCAACTATAATTAACCTTACAGATTCAACCTATACAAAACTTAGTTTATACTTTTTAATGTTAACAATCTTTAATTGGATTTATGTAAATGTTAATATGCATTTGTACAATTCTAAAAAGCCTCCAAACTGGAACTGGGCCCTCCAACTCGGATGCAGCTCTATTAATTAGTTAAACTTCTATGGTCATTTGTGTAATTTGCTTGTCTTGGTTAAAAAATTACTGATTGTACAAATGCTATTACAGTTAGCTACTTTATGGGTGTATGGTACCACTATCAACTATACTCCCTCAACGCCTGAGACAAAAACTAACATTGGTTTTAGATATAATTTAAAGTATGGTTAAATGTGTGTTGTAAAACATTTAACAACTAAGTAAAGCATCTTTAAAACAGGGTTTTGTGCCAGGCCTTGGAAAAACCACCTCCAAGGACTGAAAGGAAAATGATTGCTATAAACCTACTTTATAAGATTTATAGTGATATTAGAAATAATTATTATACATTTATATGGAGATAATTCAGTAGAGATTTATACAGAAATACAAATAAATTAATATAAGTTAATGGACTTGATTTCTCTGAAGTCACAGTCTACTAAAAGAATTTTAAGGAACATTTAATTGATGTGTGATTAACAGGTATCCAAATTTGCCAAAACTTTGTCTACATATTATATGGCATTTTAGGACTTAGTAAAAGTAATAATTGAAAATATAAATTGTCCACATTTGTTTTACTTAATAATTTGTATAACAACAACTTTGGGGTTAATGCATACAAATGTTTTCTATAAATTTTTGTGTTGTACAGTATCATCTTTTAACATTTTCTTTTACCCGTAGGATGATTTAACTAAGGAAATTAAGTTTGCTTCCCAAATTAACATACAGTCAATGATAAACAGCTTAGGTAAATTTAATGAGAATTTACACCTTAATTCCTGCCTATAGGTATGTGTAATACAACTAATTGCCTTTTTGAGATTCATGGGTCAAAAAAATAAAAACCTAAAGTCAAAAAAGGGGGGGATACAGTTATATATTAAACCTTTTGTCAAATTTTTCAGAATGTACCAAGAAATACCAGTGCAGAAGCTGGCCCATCTGAACATTAAGGATCCTCTTTGTAATAACTGTTTATAATGTGTCCAGGTGCCACAAAGTTTCAATATGAGAGACTTTCTGTATTTCTAATTGCTTGTGCTTCATTAGTAGGATTAAAAAGATATTCCTGGATAAACTGCCAACCCATGAAAGAAAACAGCCTGAACTGATCAGAGTCCAGAATGACATCTTCTCGCCCACTTGTGCCCCTTTTCTAAAGCCTAGGGAACAATCCACAGAAGAAGGGGCATGGTAGAATGTAAGGGCTGTGATTGGGGTGAATTGTGGAACTACAACAATATAGACTGGACTCCACAAATGGACTGCAGGGGACATGTTTCTATGTGTGCCCCACCCTCACATCAAGAAAGCTTGTGGGGGCATGTGGGGATGGACAGGACTTTTACTGTAAAGTTTGGAGATGTGAAGAGACCAGGACTTGCTTAACCAAAACTCCCCCAATGGGCCTAATTAAGGTCAAGAGAGGACAATCTGGCAAATGTATGTACAACTCACCTGGCCTTTGTAATTAGCAAATTGGTAAAGAGAAAGAGAGATCTGATACAGAATCAGGGTTGGTTTGAATCCTGGTACCAACAGTTCCCTTGGTTGACAACCCTGGTTTCTACCCTCATGGGACCTCTTGTTACTCTCTGCTCCTCCTCACCTTTGGACCGTGCATCATTAATCATGTTGTAGCCTTTGTTAAAAGCCAGGTAGAAAAGGTCCAACTTATGACCCTCCACCTTCAATATGACCAGATCCTGAACTGGTCAGACACCCGGGTCTAAGCAACCCGTTGGTGGCCTCGAGCTGAGTCAGCCCCCATATCCTGGGTAGCCACCTTAGCTCTAACTGCACACCACTAACACCCCAAGAGCGGGCTCTCGCGGTTGCTTCAAGAGCTGCACTCCAGGTGCTTGCTTCGGCAGCACATATACAAGAGCTGCACTCCAGATGAAGGGCTTCACGCTGGGCCGGGGAATAAAATAAAAAGGGGAGATGAGGGGCATGAGAGGCAACAACACCTTAAAGGAAGTAAGGCAGAAGGGCCAGGCTTGTTTACAACTGAAAGGCCCTTATCTGCTGGTCTTAAGTAAACAAAACCCTGGCTAAAGTAAGTAAGGTAGGCGGGCCAGCTGGTCCTAAGTAAACAAGATGGGGCTAAAGGAAGTAAGGTGGGGGTAGCCAGAGTTGTTTTGAAACTTTTCCGATTGGCTCTAGCTATTTGACCTTTAAGATGATTGGCTGTTCCCTTGTGTTCTTTGCCTTTATAAGCTGCTGTAGTGCTTGCAATAAATGAGATCGGCTGTGACTGACTTCCTGTCTGTCTGAGCATCTCTGGGACATGGGAGGCTGCAAGGTGGGGCAGACTGCACACCTGTCTTTCCCCTTCCATCTGGTTGCCGTTCGGGGCCGCAGTGCGTTTTTTGTCTTTAAGTCCATTTATGTGTTTTATGATATTTATTGATTTATATATGTTGAACCATCCCTGCATCTCTGGTATGAATCCAACCTGGTCATGATGGATGATCTTTTTGATGTGGGTCTGTATGGGATTTGCAAGTATTTTGTTGAGAATTTTTGCGTCTGTGTTCATCAATGATATAGGTCTATAGTTTTCTTTCTTGTTTGTGTCTTTGCCTGGTTTGGGTATTAGATTGATGCTGGCTTCACAGAAGGAATTTGGGATATTTCCCTCTGTTATCCTTCTGAAAAGTTTGAGTAGTAATGGTTGTAAGACCTCTTTAAATGTTTTATAGAATTCTGCTGTGAAACCATCTGGGCCTGGGCTTTTTTTTTAGTTGGGAGGCTTTTTATTACATCTTCAATTTCCTCAAGTGTTATGGGTCTGTTTAAGCTGTCAATCTCTTCTTGGTTAAGCTTTGGTAAATCCCAGGATTTCGGATATTCATCCATTTCTCTTAGGTTTTCAAATTTAGTAGAGTAAAGGTTTTTGAAGTATTCTCGTATGATTGTCTACATCTTTATCTATTGTGATGTTTCCCCTTTCATCGCAAATGTTATTGATTTGGAGTTGCTCGCTCTTTCTTTTGGTTAACTCGGCAAGAGGTCTGTCTACTTTGTTTATCTTTTCAAAAAACCAGCTTTTTTGTTTGTTTCATTTGTTTTTGGAGAGTTTTTTTTTTTTTTTTTTTAGATTCCATTGATTTTTTTTTTATATCTCTTACTTCATTGATTTCTTGCTCTTGATTTTTTGTTTATTTCTTCCTGTCTGTTGGGTTTAGGGTTCATTTGTTGTTGTCTTTCAAGTGTTTTTAGCTGCAGTGTTAGATCATTTACTTGTTCTCTTTCTGTTTTTACTTTTTTAAAAATTTTATTTATGTGTATGAATGTACTGTCTGCATGTAGGTTTGTGCACCTGTGTCGTGCAATGCCATGGAGGTCAGAAGAAGGTGTAGGATTTCCCTGGAACTGGAGTTCTCCTGGAATTGGAGTTACGGACAGTTCTCAGCTGCCATGTGGGTGCTGGGGATTGAACCCAGGTCCTCTGCAAGACCAGTCGGTGCTCTTAACCACTAGGCCATCTCTCCAGTCCCCTGTTTTTTAATGTGGGCACTTAGGGCTATAAATTTCCCTCATAGGACTGACTTTAATGTATCCCACAGGTTTTGTTGTGTTGTATTGTCATTTTCATTTAGTTCCAAGAATGCTTTTATTTCATTCTTTATTTCTTCTCTGACCCACTCATTGTTCCATATTGTGTTGTTTAGTCTCCATGTGTTCTTAGTAGGGCTTAACCTAGTGTTAATATTGAGCTTTATTGCACTATGGTCTGATAGAATGCATGGGATAATTTCAATACTTTTGTATTTTTTGAGTTTTTTTTTCTGTGTCCCAGTATGTGGTCAATTTCGGAGAATGTTCCATGGGGCGCTGAGTAGAAAGTATATTCTCTGGTGTTTGGATGGAATATTCTGTAGATATCTGTGAGGTCCATTTGGTGTATTGTATTGTTCAGTTCTAATGTCTCTCTGTTTATTTTTTGTCCAGTTGACCTATCCAGGTGGCTCAGTGGGGTATTGAAGTCCCCCACTATTAGCATACTGGGATTAATCTGCGTCTTGAGGTCCTGAAGGATTGTGTTTATAAATTTCGGTGCACCAGAGTTTGGTGCATAAATATTTAAGACTGTGAAATCTTCTCGGTTAATTGATCCATTGATAAGGATATAATAGCCCTCATTGTCTTTTCTGATTAATTTTACTCTGAGGTCTATTTTGTCTGATATTAGAATAGCCACTCCTGATTACTTTTTGGTACCATTTTCTTGGAATATATTTTCCATCCTTTCACTCTAAGGTGCTGTCTGTCCTTGAGGGTGATATGGGTTTCTTGGAGGCAGCATATAGATGGATTCTGTTTCCTAATCCATTCTCTGAGTCTATGTCTTTATTTTATTTTATTTTATTTTATTTTATTTTTACATGTATGAATGTACTGTCTGCATGTAGGTTTGTGCACCCATGTCGTGCAATGCTGCGGAGGTCAGAAGAAGGTGTCAGATTCCCCTGGAACTGGAGTTAAAGTCGGTTCTCAACCACCATGTGGGTGCTGGGGATCGAACCCAGGTCCCCTGCAAGAGTGTTCAGTGCTCTTAACTGCTAGGCCATCTCTCCAGCCCAGTCTATGTCTTTCGATTGGGGAGTTTAGACCATTAATATTTAAGGTTATTATTGAGAGATGTGTGTTGTTTCCTTTCAACTTATTTTTCACTTGCATTCTTGGTCTAGGTATTTATTTACTCTTTGATGCTTTTAGTAATTTCTCTCTTGGGTTGCTTAAGGATAGTTGCTCCTTTCCTCTGTTCTTTGAATTGCTTTGAGTATTTTCTAAAGTGTTGTTTTTTTTGACATGTGTTCTTTCATTTTGTTTATGTCATGAAAATTTTTCTTTCTCCTTCCAACTATGATTGACATTTTTGTTGAGTATAGTAGTCTGGGTTGGCATCTAAGGTCATTTAGTACTGGGAATACTTTGGTCCATGTTCTTCTGGCTTTCATGGTTTGCACTGAGAAGTCAGGTGTGATTCTGATGGGTTTCCCCTTATATGTAACTTGTTTTTCTCCTGTGGCTTTCAGTATTTTGTCCTTGTTTTGAGCATCTAGTGTTTTAACTATGATATGACGTGGGGAATTTCTTTCCTGGTCTTGTCTATTTGGTGTTCTGTGTGCTTCTTGTATTTCTATGGGTTTGTCTTTTTTCAGTTTGGGGAAGTTTTCTTCTATTACTCTGTTGAAGACCTGATCAATACCATTCTCTTGGTATTCTTCTCCTTCTTCTATCCCTATGATGTGGAGGTTTGGTCTTTTCATAGTGTCCCACATTTCCTGGTTGTTCCACTCTTGTTTTTTTTTAATTTTTCATAATCTTTACTTGAGGTTTCTAGCTGCACTGTGTTATCCTGTAGGTCTAATATTCTTTTTTCTGCTTCTTCCATTCTGCTTCTGAGGCTTTCTCCCATCCTTTCCTGCTTATTGGATGAATGTTCAATTTCCTTTTTTATTTCATCCTGTGATTTCTTCAGTATTTCCACTTCCTTTTGGAGCTTTTCATTCTTTTCTTGTAGCTCCTTGCTTTGCTGGTCAGTTTCTTTTTTCCTTTCAGCCTGAGATCTTTTCAGTGTTTCTGCTTCCTTCTGGAGTATGTCATTCTCTCCCTCTAGTTCTTTTTGGAGTTTGGATTTCTCTTTCCCTAGTTCTTTTCAGAGTTTGTGTTTCTCTTCCTCTAGTTCTTTTCAGAGTTTATCAATCTTTCCTTTTAGTTCTTTCCGGAGTTTATCATTCTTTCCTTCTAGTTCCTTCATGAGTTTTTCATTCTCTCCCTTTAGTTCTCTGATTTGTTCTTTATAGTCTTTGAATATGTCTACAATTGTTCTTCTAAGGTCGCTATCTTGGTTCCCTTCCAGGGAGATCTCGTTAGGATCTTCTACAGGATTGTTTGAGTTTGGTGGGGATTTATTTTGAGCTTTTCCCATATTGTTGTTTTTTCCTTATGTTTTTGGCATGTGTATTTTTGTTGTTGTTGTTGTTGTTGTTGTTTTCCCCCTTTGTTGATTTGTTTGCCTTCTGTTGCTAATCTCAAATGTTAATATGCAGGACTGATTGGTCACTCACTTTCCTTCCTGTTGGTTTCTTCCTCAGTTTGGGCTATGTAGCCTTGAATCACTGACACTGCTGGATCCTCCCAACAGCATTAAACCACAGCACCAGCAGTTTATACTTTTCACCTCAGTATCAGTAGCTTGAGCAGGGGAGTTTGAATCCATGCACCGGTCCCCACCTGGGCCGTTGGGCACAGAGAGTGTGTTCCCCTTGCTGGCCTTTTAGCCACTCACGAAGTTCCTCTCTATGGTCCTAGTGTTGGGCGGCACCTGCTGAGGTGGGCTACCCACCGACGGCCTGCACAGCACAGACCAACCTGGACAGTTGGGCACAGAGAGTGTGTGCCCCTGGCTGGCCTTCTAGCTATACACACAGTTCTTCTCTATGGTCCTAGTGTTGGGCAGCACCTGCCAAGGTGGGCCACCCACCAATGGCCTGCATGGCACAGACCAACCTGGGCAGTTGGGCATGGAGAGTGTGTGCCCCTGGCTGGCCTTCTAGCCATGCACTCAGTTCCTCTCTATGGTCCTAGCATTGGGCAGCCAAGAACAATCTTTAAGCTGGGCATGGTGGTGCAGGTCTTTAAAAACAAAATCTCAGTATCATTAGTAGAGCTAAGACTATAGGGTAGGATCAGAGGCCAAGTTTACCTGAGTCCCAGTGTAGCCTAACAGGACAGAGGGGTCTCCAGGATGTGCCCCAGAAGCAGCAGGAGTCTGAGGAATGGTGCTTTATAAACCTCTGAGGGAATCAAGGAAACTCCCAACTAATACCTGTGTGTGACACAAACTCGTATTAGAAATCTAGGACTGAACATTTGGGGCTAACAGACTGCACCATGATGTGTGCTTTGCCGCACTTTAAAGAAAAGGTATGATGTATACTAAAACCAGCCATCATTTCAACCAAATGAAATGAATATAGAAAGTACTTGACAATCATGTTTTGGGTGAAGCACATTTTCAGGCTTTTGCAGAATTCCAGGCTGCTGGGGATGGGGTGGGGAAGATGCTGCCCATGAACCTCTTCCCACCATAGCACCGAGGAAGATGGGACAGCTCTCCTTTCTGCTCCTCTAAGTCACCATTGACACAAGGCAGTAACACTGTCTGTAAACGTCCTGAGAGTTAGACACCCTCTGCGATAGGTGACCTGCATTTGGGGCCCCTTCCTCTCCTCCCTTTGCTCATACTAATTTGTTAGGTTCCCATCTTCACAGGCAACTCCTATGGGCCAGACTCCATTCCTCACTTAGGTTTTCTTGTCCAGTATCAGTGTTTGGCACAACCTCTCTTCCTGCCCCTTGACAACCAACCTGCGATCCAGCGCTCTCTCTCTCTCTCTCTCTCTCTCTCTCTCTCTCTCTCTCTCTCTCCCCCTGTACACCCACCCCGCGCGCTCTCTCTCTCTCTCTCTCTCTCTCTCTCTCTCTCTCTCTCTCTCTCTCTCCCTCCCTCCTTGGTCCTTCCTCCTAGCTCTTCTTCACCTTTCTCATGTTCCTCTCTCACAACCCGAGTCAGTTGCACTTTGAGGGTACATCCTCGGTCCGTGACTCACCTGGTGGAAACCATCCCTACAGTTGTGTGGAGCCTCCTTCCTCCTCCACCTCTTCCATTTTCTGTGCTCCATTCCCCAAGGAGGGGCCAGAGAAGTCCTTGGCAAACACGCATCCATTTCTGTCACTGTGATGACTAATCTTGGCTGCTCACTTAAAGCAACCTCAATTGAGGAATTCCTTCATCAGACTGACCTGTGGTCATGTCTATAGGGCATCTTATTGTGGCTAATTAATGAGAGAGGGCCCAGGCCACTGTGGGTACAGTCCCAGGTGGCCCTGGGCTCTAGAAGTAAGGCAGCTGAGCACGCCAGAGGAAGCAAGCCAGTAAGCAGCGTCCCTCTGTGGTTTCTGCTTCTTTTCCTGCCAACAGGTTCCTGCTTCAAGCTCCTGCCCTGGCTTCAATCAACGATGCTCTGTAACCTGTGAGCCAAATAAACCTTTTCCTCCCACATTGCTATTGGTTAACGTTTTATCACAATAACAGAAAACTAACTAGAACTGTCACAGTTCTCTTAAACCATCCAAGAATTTCTATTTTCACTCCAAATAAAACGTAAAGTCTTACAGAAGTGGCCCCAGCACTCACCCAGCACATTTCTGACTTCGTTCCCTGGCTGGTTCACATTTGCCATTTTTCTGGTGTCCTGGGGGGCCAGGCATGCACCCACCTCAGGGCATGGGTTTGGCTACTTCAAAGTCCTCCAAAGGCCCAAGATTTTCTTCTCTGCTATTTCTGGTCTCTTCTTCAAAGTCCTAGTAGCAGATGGGTCTTCTCTGGCCACCTTAATGAAGGTAGCCTACCACCCTCTCCATCATTCAACATTCATCCTTATCTTAGCTTTCACCAGACCATCATCAACTTATTTCTACCTTCCCTAATAAAATTTGTTATAACAATGATCCAGACTTTCAGAATTTCAGAGACAGTGTCGCTTTAATTTTAGACACACCTAATAAGGAGAAGAAAAACTTATGCTCAGATGAAAACAATTAAGAGCCATAAAGGTGAATATATCTCAAAATATGCCTTTTGTTTGGTTTTGATTATAAGATTTGAGGCAACAAGAGGACTGGAGGAAGATTTGCCTGAAAGAAGGGCTGGGCCACAACAAGGGATCAGAGAGGGTGCAACCAGCACACGAGTAGTTATCATGGTCCAGAGGAGGAAATAATTGTAGTCAAGATTGCCAAAGCCAAGAAAGTGCACACAGCAGCAAGGCAATGAACCAGGGAGCCATAGAACCAATGTGGAAAGCAGAGGGGAGAGGGAAGGCCTAGGTTGGTGTGGTCTTGGCTGTCAGACTTAAGGATGTGTTTGTCTACTTCAAAAGTCTTAAGAGATATCCTTCTGTCCTTGTACTTCATCTCTTGTTCCTAATGAGGTTAGTCTGTTTATGCCAGAACCACGAGAAGTTTCTTGGATACTTAAAAACACGAGGTAGTGCTGTGAGATGATTTGTATCCACTATGACATTCATGGATCAAAGTCTTACCAATAATAATAACTCAGTATGTAAATAGTAGGAGAGGTCTTGGGATAGGAAATTTAATGAAGTGAGACCTTTAGAGTAAGCCCTAATGTAATATTACAGGTGTCTCTATATAAAAAGAAGATTAGGATCCAGACAGGTCCAGTGAGAAGACTATGCACAGGCACACAGTCCTCTCAAGTTAAAGAGAGGCCTCAGGGCCTGGAGAGATGGCTCAGTGGTTAAGAGCACTGACTGCTCTTGCAGAGGACCCAGGTTCGATTCCCAGCACCCACATGCTGGCTAAGAACTGTCTTGGGCCAGGCGTGGTAGAGCATGCCTTTAATCCCAGCACTCGGGCAGCAGAGGCAGGCAGATCTCTATGAGTTCAAGGCTAGCCTGGTCTACAGAGCAAGCTCCAGGCTAGCTGGGATTAAAGGGAGATCCTGTCCAAAAAAAAAAAAAAAAAAAAAAAAAAGAGAGGCCTCAGAGGCGCCAACCCTACCGACACCTTGATCTAGGACTTTTAGCCTCCAGAACTATAAAAGCAGGGTGTTGTTTGTTTGTTTGTTTGTTTGTTTAAGTCACTATGTAACAGGCATTGAAAATGAACCAGACAAGATTGGCCCTATGTTGTCAGTGAAAGAACCGAAGGTTTTTAGACAGGCTAGACCCATTTCCAAGCCTACTTTCTGAAAGTTTCCAGAGATTTCTTTCCCTGAAATCAAGGTGCTTGTAGTATTTTTGGTTTCCTGAGAGTTATAGAACAAATGACCACAAATTAGGTGGCTTATAACCATAGAAGTTTATTCTAATAATTCTGATAGCTAGAAGTTTAAAATCGAAGTGGTGGCAAGGCACATTTGTCCCTGAAAGCTCTAAGAGTGAATGCAGTGCAGATCTTTTCCTTAGCTTCTAGCACTGCCAGCAGTCATTGATACTCCCTGTCTTATAGGTGTAGCAGTCCAGTCTCTGCCTCTGCTGTCACATGGTGCTGTAGCTGTGTTCACTGTCCCTCTTCTCTTTTTCTTAGAAAGGCCTCATCCCTATGGAATTAGGAACCCCTTAGATGAGCTTATCGTAACTTGATTATACCTGAAACTCTGTAATGTTTATTTTTGTCAACTTGGCATAATGTTGAATCACCTGGGAAGAGAATCTCAGTCAGGAATCATCCACATTGGGTTGGCCTGCGAGGGTGTCTGTGGGAGATGGTCTTGATTACTAATGCTAATTAATGTGGGAAGATGTAGCCCACTGGGGGAGTCACCATTCCCTAGGGAGGGGATCCCTATATATATATCCCAAATCTATTTGGCTATTGGCTCTCTCCTTGGAGGAATAACTCACAGCGGATGCCACATGCTTGTGTCCTCTGGTGGTTGGGCGATGTTGTGAGCCACAGTAAGAACTTGTCACCCTTTATAGAGAAACCACAGTTTGCGGATTAGCATGCCATCCAAGCATCTGTGTCTATGCTCACAGCTTAGCTTGACATAATAATTGGTACTGCTTAAATGCCTGTACATCCAATAGCTTGTGCTTTGTTAATATGACTAAAAAGGGTATCACTGGGAAAGCTGTCAATCCAAGAAGAGAAACAACCTGAATAGGCTGGAGTCCAAAATGACAACCCCAAAGAAATTAGACTGTTTTCTTCTCACTCACTTGTGCCCCTTTCCCAAAGCCCAGGGAACAAACTGCGGAAGAGGAGGCATGGTAGATTGTAAGGGCTGTGGAGAGATAGGGGTGAATCATGAGACTACAGGAATATAGTCTGGACACCTGATTGATCAACATGCCTGTGCATACAAGCTTCTCCAACTGGACTATGGGAACCTTGGGTTGTTCAAAATTTGGACATAGATACTTGCAAAATGCACCAATTACCTGATTGTATGACATAATGAGTGACATCAATGCTATCTGCAAACAACTGTGTCATTGTATTGTAGAATCCCTTAAAAAAATAAATAAATAAAATTAAAAAAACAAAAACAAAACAAAAGTAGGGAAATCGAGCTGAGTAAAAGCAAGCAAGCCGGCATGTACACGTTCATTTATCTCTGCTCTGGACTGTAGATGTGATGTGAGTTTGAAGTTCTTACCTTCAGTTCCCTGCAATGATAGACTACAATCTGGAATTGTAAACAGAAATAAATCCTTTCTCCCCTAAGATGCCTTTTGTCCCTGGGTATCTTACCATAACAACAGAAATGCAAGTATGCTAAAGACCTTATTTACCTCCAAATGAGGTCACATTTGTAGGTACCATGGGCTTCAACTTCAACCTATGTCTTTGGAGTTCATGTATAGCACATGGTATGGTAAAAAGAGTTGTGGATTTGCCACAACAGATCTAATTTAATTTAGTGTGTCATGTTTTGACTTTTAGAATTTGAAGAGCTTCAAATTTTAATATGTTGTCTTAGTAGAATGAACAAAGTAAAAATTAACCAATAAATTTATTGTGAGGACAGAGTGAACAAGCATATGTGTTAAATTAGCATTATCATAGCTTTACATGTTATACATGCTATTAGTAAAGTCCAAACTAAGTTATGTTTAAGTAACAAGTAATCAAGTAACATAAACATGTATGCTGCTTAAGCAATTAAGTCTGCCTATTTCTTCTTTATACTGGTTGAAAGACAAAATGAACCTTTAAATGAGATGTATATTCACATGGAAGAGGTAGAAGAGGAAATGACAAAGCAATGTAATGTGCTTAAAACTTCCATTCCAGGAATGGCACAGATCACACCTACTCGCATTTTATTCTCCAAAGTGAATCATATTGCCAAGTTCGGTGCCAACAGTTAAGAGATGTACAGTCCTCCATAGGGAGTTACTTTGATTCAGTGTGCCACAGATACATTTAAATTGTTATCAGTTGCAGTGAGAAACTTACAGGTCTTGCTGTGAGTAGAAAGTATAGGTGAAGACGAGGATTTTGAAGATACCTGAAATTTTAAATAATTTAACAGACCCAATAAGAGATACTTCAAAGCTGAGGATTATATAACTTAAATGAAAGGTCTTGACCAGTCTTCATGGGGAGGATGGATCTAGAATTAAATATTAAAGGATGACTAGAAAGATTTTTAAGTAGGAGATAAAATGTGAGTCATATTGTCAAAGAAAAGGAATCAATAAATACTTCTATGATATGAGGAATGTGACAGATGAAGACAAGTGAAGATTGATAAGACAGAAGAGGTGTTAAAGCCACCCCTACATCCATTTGGGTGTGGCTTAGAGGGTTATGGAGAGATAAGTTTGCAAATATATTTTAGAATAAAAAGCAGCACATGCATTTAATGGAAAGTTTTGAAAATCTGACTAAGGATGAGTTTGTCCAATAAGCTCTTCTCTCCCTCCTTTCCCACTTCAAACATGAAAGTTTCTATTCTTTGTGAAGGGGAAGAGCTGACTTCTGTGACCACCTCTGAGGTATGATTTACTGATTTCTGAGGAGTAACTATGAAAGAATTGAAGGGAAGGGGTCTTGAGAAGTTTCCAAGGCTGAGAGGTGTTCTCTCTGCTCGTCACAAATCTGGTGGAGAATTGTTATCACAGATGAACAACTAGCATTCGACTTCTCATCTGTATGGACTTTGATCTAAATTTTGTCATTTATTTACCAAAGATGCCTAAGAATATCTTTCTACACTCCCAAGTAAAACCACAGTCTCTGTCATGAGTCTTGGTAATAACACTGGGAGAAGCAAGCTGAGTAAGTGAGGTGTAGGGTATCAGAAACCCTGAAGTTATGGCCAGCTCATGCCCTAAGGGGAAAAAGTGCTCTAAGTATTTACAGAAACCATGTCTCCTGGCGTATCATTATTTAAGCTCGCATCAACATGTCTCTCCACACTGAAGTGCCACTTTTCAAAAAAATATGATTTTTTTGGCCTCTATGTTGATGAGAGGGGGCTCTTGTTATATAACATTCATCTGCTAGAAACTCACTTCCTAAGGAGGAAATGGTTAGGGTAGCGGGTAAAGCTTTAAAATGTGGTGAAAGCTTTTGATTACAATAACATGGAGGCTTTTTCGGAAGGTGCGTGGAAATGGAGCCCCTGTGGTCTACAAACCATGGCAGATCTGCCCCAGCTCTTGCTTGCTCCAGACTCATTTTTGATTGATAGGACCACATGCCTTTTTCTAAGGCTTCTGGGAGTTTTGTCGGATGGTGTTGCTTCTTGAACTGCTTCATTATTAACGCTGTGCCCCAAATGGGTTAAAACCACTTATGATTAACTTGGAGGGAGCCTGACTCAGCACGTTAACATTAACATTTCTTTCAGAGACTCTTTAAACAACACCTACTCTTGTTTCAGAGTCCTCTTTTGGTGAATAGGGCCATTGTGTCCAGAGTGTAAACAAGCAGGGACCCCGGAGAGGTCTGGGGCTCAGGCCCTGTGTGTAGCATTCAATTCTTGCTGGCCACTTTGCTTGATGGTAGCCAACAGGTATCTGCAGCCTTTTTTATAACAAAGAGAAAAGATCCAATAGACAGGCCTTGGAGCGGAGTGTGGGGAGACGTTGAAACAAAGAGCTGTCCAAGCTGGAGGCACAAGTGGACTTGTAGTTTTGAACACTGCAAGTACTTTAGCCCTGAAGGAAGAGACTCCCCACCTGTGTGTCTCTGTCATATTTCTGTGGTTGCTCAATGTATGGCAAATCATGAGAATATATATGTCTCCAACAGAGACAACCTTTGTGCTGCAGATTATGAATGGGCTGGACTAGATCCTCTAGCCAGTCACCCTTAGCTGTGAGTAGCTCTGTCCACTCATCTCAGCATGCAGAGCCAGAGTGACCCATGTAGGACAGCTTGGTAAACCAAAGAAGGCCTAGAGACAGGAATCAGGGAACCAGGTCCTTTCTCCCACTGCCACAGTCACCTGAGATCTTGACTAAGTCACACCATCTTCCAAGTCCTTACTTCTTAATGAAAGGATGGGGCAGATGTAGGTGCTGGAAATCTACTAGTGAGGGTCCAAGGATACTCATAAGGGCTAGGGAGGGGGCAGAAGGGAAATGATGACTGAAAGGGACAATCCACAAGACTTTGCAGCCTCTGCCCCTCTTATGATCACAGAAATTCTACTTGGACATGCTTCATACATTCAAAGAAAGCTGTCCACTCTTCATCCTCCTGGATGCTGATGGCTCATGACAAGGACCTGGGCTGAGGAAAATGGGAGTAGAAGCTATAGTTCCCATATCTGTATCTGTAGTGGTCAGATATACACAGAGTTTTCCTAATGGGCCTCTGGGCTTTGCTCCCTTCTTCCAGATATTGCACACAAATAAATTATCCCCCTGGCTCCAAAGCATATCTGGCTTTCCATGAAAAATTATCTGTATGTTTAAACACTTGGCTTTCACAGGTGGACCTGAGAAAACATTCTGCTTTAATGCTTGCAGGCAAAAATCTTAAACAAACATAGTGTTTGAGATAAAACCACAAATACTCTATTCTTCAATCACTCGCTACCCTAGTATGTGGACCTAACCTGGAAATGCACCTCGGACCCTTTCAGTCTCTACCCTCATAGTCCAGACTAATGAAAACATTCATTAAACAAGATTCATTCCTCACATTCACCTCCACCCGACCTGAATTTGGACACCCCCTTTCCTCTGTGGGCATCCATTTTTCTCATTTGTAAAGTAGACTGCTTGAAGGACACCCCATGATGGAGCCAATGAAAGAGCAATTTGGGGGCTGGACACATGAAGGCATTCAGACTTCAGAGAAGACAACAGGTCTGAGTTCTTGACTGCAACAGACCCTGGAAAAAGCCACAAAGTCACTGAGCCTGAGATTTTCCAGTGAGATCTGTATGAAAGCGTGGATTATTAATAAACAATAAACAAACAGACAAACAGACACACAACTTTTTATGCACACTCCACTGCCTCATGTCACAAATGCTCCTTGGTGTAGACGCGGCCTCTCTTCTTCCCTCTGCACAGCTGGATCACACCAGGCACACTGAGTATAACCACTCAGGGTGTCAGAGCCCACCAAAGAAGTTTTCCATTGAAACACCTTTGAAAACACCATGGAAATTTAAAATCTAAGAATCACAGTTTGAGAGACAAAGAAGGGACAGAGGACAGAGATGTCATATTGCTTTGTTCAGGGGTTCTTTTTGAGACAAGGTCTTACTATGTTGCCCAGCCTCACCTGGAACACATGATCTGCCTGCCTTAGCCTCCCAAGTGCTGGGATTATAGGTGTGTGCCACTGTGTCATGCATATTTATATTTTTAACAATATGGATTATTTATCTATTTGGAATATATATTAGAATGTGTCTGTATTTGTGTGTGTGTGTGTGTGTGTGTGTTTTGTCTTTTTGAGACAGGGTCTCCCTGTAACCTCAGCTGTCCTGGAACTCACTATGTAGACCAGGCTGGCCTTAAACTCACAGAGATCCACCTGCCTCTGCCTCCTGAGTGCTGGATTAAAAGCCTGTGCCACCAATCCCAGGGCATCGACTTTTTTACTTTATTTTTATGTTTTATTTGTGTGTGTGTGTGTGTGTGTGTGTGTGAGTGTGTGTTGCCTGTGTATATGTAAGTGTACCATGTGCATGCAGTACCTATCAAAGCCAGAAGAGGGCGATAGATCCCCTGTTAGCTGCCATGAAGGTGCTGAGAACCTACCCAGATCCTCTGCAAAGGATCTAGTGCTCTTAACCACTGAGCTATCTCTCCAGCCTATAAACTGCATCTATTTCCAATGAACTTGCTCATCTATAGTTAAAGAAACAGACATTTTTAATTAACATGATTGTCTTCCATACCTTGTTATTTAGAGAAGTATATTCACATTAACTTTTAAAGATGCTTCCCCAAGCTTACTGGTAGAGGTCTTGTCACATAAGCATGAGGACCCAAGTTTGACCCCTCCAGAACCCACACTAGGTTGTGGTGACATGGACTTGCGATCTCAGTGCTGGAGAGGCAGACAAATCCCTGGAGTTTATTTACCAGCCAGTCTAACCAAATCAACAAACCAAAAACCCTGAAAAAAAGCACCTTTTGTGGGATTAGGGAGCCAGCTCAGTGTTGCTCATTGGTGAAAGTGCTTGCAAATCAGACATGAGGACTAGAATTTGAATCCCTGGAACCCACATAAATGATAGGCATGGTGACTGTCTGTAATTCTACTACTTAGAAGGTGGAGACAGGGAAGAGATCCTCAGAGCAAGCTGGCTAGCCAGACTAGTTGTACACACAAACTCTGGTCTCAAATGCCTCAGTGAATAAGGTCAAGAGTGATTGAAAAAGACTCCTGATGTCAATCTCAGGCCTCCACATGAATCCACACACATTCGTGTGCACACTCACATACTTATGTGCACCCACACAAGTGGGAACACACATATATACTCCCTCCCCCCCACACGCACGAATTAAAACAGCTGGTAGATTTTTTTAAGGTGGATGGCACCTGAGGAAAAGCACTTGGGTTGAACTTTGGTCTCTGCATGCATGTGCACACACATGTGCATGCATGCACCCCCCCCACAAGATATTTACTAGCCTAGTGAACACAAAGCTAAATTTATGTGTTTTTCTCATGCAGCATTGCAGATTAGTGAACATCAAGCAGCTAGGGCTGTTACCCCATCATTAATTAAATACCATTGAAACACAGGCCCCTCTATGGAGCCTCTAAAAAGCAGGGTTCCTGACAGTGGCAAGGCTTCCCCTCGTGTACAACCTCTGAAGGGTTTCCATTCTTCATGTGGGCTACCCTTGCAGGCTAGAGCAGTCTGCATAGTAATCTGCGCTGCTTCCCATCTATGCTCCCCAAGGACATCAGGAAAGGATGGACAGTCTATGCATCTGGACCCAGAACTTGCTTAACAGTGACACTTGGTTCCTGTCTGTTGGATTTTTCTCATCTCACTGTCAGTAATTGGATATCTGTCTGACTCCACAGAGGAAGACTAAGCTCATCATTTTATAGGGCTCTAAGTGTTTTGTGGCTGGGACCCTATTGGCTGAGGTTCCATTATTTTCCTGACAACCTTCTTGGTGCATTAACATGCCTATTTTGATCTCTCTAGATTCTCTATTCTTTTAGCCATGCTCATGCTACATGTCTCTAGGTTCTGTCCCCTCCTCTTTAGACTAGACGTCCTTTCTGACCCTATGGCCAGAAGCAACATCAGCAGGTTTGTCTCACCATCTTGGATTTTGAGCACCTTGGTCCATTGCTGGCTTTTTCTGGGCTGTGTGGACAAAGCTAATTTCAGGTTCCATGCTGTATTAGTCAAGGTTCTCTAAAGAAACAGAAGCAACAGGACGAATATATAACTATATACAATTTATTGATTTGCTCACGTGATGGAGCTCAACAGTAGCACCGAACTGGAGAGGCCGGGAATCCAGGGAACTGCTCAGTCTGCAAGGCTGGATGTCTCAGTAGTCCCAGTCTAGTGCTGAAGGCCCGAATGGATTCCAGGAGATCTGCCAGTCTCAGTACACGCTGGGATCTGAAAGGTTGATCACAGCAGCAAGACAAACTCACCAGATGAGAGAAGCAAGCTGCAGGAGAAAAAAGGGACCAGCTCCTGCTGCCATGGCCTTAAATATTTGGGGTGGGCCATCCGGGTTGAAGTGGTCCAATCAGAAGACCCTTTTTCTCTTATTTGTTCCTTAGTCCAGTAAGTTGACACCCAGGATTAACCATCACAAGTCCACCCCTTGTCAACTTGACACCCAATAAATAGCCTCTGCTTAAGTGTCAATTGCAAACGATGGCAGGGTCATAATTCCACCTAACATGTTATAAGTATCTCATGTGCAATAGCAAAGCATTATATCTTAGAGTAGGTGGTAATGTCCTTGAGAAGAACTTAGTCCTTCAGTATCTAATAACCTAAATATGACAACACTTAACACATATCTCAGTTGCACATTCAAAGGGGAACACAAGTATCCACTTAATATACATACATATATACATATATATATATACATATATAAACAAGCACATTCTTAACCAAATAGGACGAAGGTTAATATCTATTATAATCCACGTTTCTGCAACTGGTCCCGTGGCTTCAGCTGATATTTATGACTACCTTCTTCTACTACCCATTCTGTATTTCCTCCGCCATCAGCAAGCACCTCTGCAGGTCTTGGCTCTTTCCCTGGAGGAGTGACCCATACCTTCATCCCTGAAGGGTCTGGGCCATTTATTGTCCTGTCTGGTTTGGGTTGTTGGAGTTTCCCATTGACCTTAATCATAGGACATGGTAGCACCAGAAGGCGCCCTACAGCATCTCCTGCCTTCCAGACATAATCTTCCTTGCCCCCATTGTGGAGAAAAAGTCCAATTTCCCCATGGTAGTCTGGATCAATCACTCCTCCTACTACTGTTATTCCTTCCTTAGCCTGTTGGCTTAAAGGCAGTAGAAGCCCGAAGTGGCCAGGGGGAAGTCTTAGCTTCCAGTTCAATAGAACGTTTGCTGTATCTCCTGGCAAAAGCACTCCCCCCATTGGAGCCAAAACGTCTAGACCAGCAGAACGCAAGGTCGTGGGTACAGGAAGCAAAAATTTTCCTACTGGGTCACTAGGGGTGATAGTGAGTGGAATCATTCCCACTTCCACCCCTTGGTTCCTGGACCCATGAATTCTGGCTATAGGAGAAACAGTACCATATAGTGGACGCTGATTCAAAGCATATACTGCTTGCTGGAGAACCTTGCCCCAGCCCTCCAGGGTATTGCTACCTAATTGGCGCTGTAACTGTGTCTTCAAGAGGCCATTCCATCGTTCTATCAAGCCAGCTGCTTCTGGGTGGTGGGGAACATGGTAAGACCAGTGGATACCATGACCATGGGCCCACAGTCGCACTTCTTTGGCTGTGAAGTGAGTTCCTTGATCAGAAGCAATGCTGTGAGGAATACCATGACGGTGGATAAGGCATTCCGTAAGTCCCTGGATGGTAGTTTTGGCAGAAGCATTACGTGCAGGAAAGGCAAATCCATAACCAGAATAAGTATCTATTCCTGTAAGAACAAAACGCTGTCCCCTCCATGATGGAAGTGGTCCAATGTAGTCAACCTGCCACCAGGTTGCTGGCTGGTCACCCCGGGGAATAGCACCATATCGGGGGCTCAATGTTGGTCTCTGCTGTTGGCAAATCTGGCACTCGGCAGCAGCTGTAGCCAGATCAGCCTTAGTGAGTGGGAGTCCATGCTGTTGAGCCCATGCATAACCTCCATCTCTGCCACCATGACCACTTTGTTCATGGGCCCATTGAGCAACAACAGGGATAGCTGGAGAAAGAGGCTGACTATCCACAGAACGAGTCATCCGATCTACTTGATTATTAAACTCATCCTCTGCTGAGATCACCTTTTGATGAGCATTTACATGAGACACAAGTATCTTCACATCCTTTGACCATTCAGAGAGCTCTATCCACATACTTCTTCCCCAAATGTCTTTCTCACCAATTTTCCAGTCATGCTCCTTCCAAGTCCCTGACCATCCAGCCAAACCATTGGCTACAGCCCATGAATCAGTATATAATCGAACCTCTGGCCATTTCTCCTTGCAGGCAAAATGCACAACCATGTGCACTGCCCGAAGTTCTGCCCACTGTGAAGACTTTCCTTCACCAGTGTCCTTTAGGGTTGTTTCAGAAATTGGCTGTAATGCTGCAGCTGTCCACCTCTGGGTGGTGCCTGCATAGCGTGCAGAACCATCAGTAAACCAGGCCCTAGTCTTCTCTTCCTCAGTCAACTGATCATAGGGCAAACCCCATGAAGCCATAGGTGCATGCTTAAGCCCAGGAGACATTGTAACAGGAGTGGGAACCATAGGCATTTGGGCAACTTCTTCATGTAGCTTGCTTGTGCCCTCAGGGCCTGCCCGGGCCCTGTCCCGTATGTACCACTTCCATTTGACAATGGACTGTTGCTGTGCACGTCCTACTTTATGGTCTGGTGGGTCAGATAACACCCAGCTCATGATGGGCAGCTCAGGTCGCATGGTGACTTGGTGGCCCATTGTCAAACGTTCAGTTTCCACTAAGGCCCAATAGCAGGCTAAGAGCTGTCTCTCAAAAGGAGAATAGTTGTTTGCAGATGAAGGTAGAGCCTTGCTCCAAAATCCCAAGGGCCTCCGCTGTGATTCCCCTATGGGAGCCTGCCACAGACTCCAGACAGCATCTCTATCTGCCACTGATACCTCAAGCACCATTGGGTCTGCTGGATCATATGGCCCTAGGGGCAGAGCAGCCTG
Organism: Rhizomys pruinosus; assembly: GCA_009823505.1. NCBI lineage: Eukaryota > Metazoa > Chordata > Mammalia > Rodentia > Spalacidae > Rhizomys > Rhizomys pruinosus. The sequence continues at coordinate 92,672 of VZQC01014672.1, forward strand.
CACCGCAGCCTGGACCTGTTGAAGAGCCTTTTCCTGTTCCAAGCCCCACTCAAAGTTTGCTGCCTTACGAGTCACCTGATATATGGGTCGTAGTAACACACCCAGATGAGGAATGTGCTGCCTCCAGAATCCAAAAAGACCCACCAGACGTTGTGCTTCTTTCTTGGTGGAGGGAGGGGCCAGGTGCAACAACTTATTCTTTACCTTAGAAGGAATGTCTCTGCATGCTCCACACCACTGAACTCCTAGAAACTTCACCGAGGTAGATGGCCCTTGAATTTTAGTTGGATTTATTTCCCATCCTCTCATGCGCATATGCTTTACCAACAAGTCTAGGCTAGCTGCTACCTCCTGTTCACTGGGTCCAATCAACATAACATCATCAATATAGTGGACCAGTGTGATATTTTGTGGAAGAGTCAGGCGATCAAGATCCCTTCTAACTAAGTTATGGCACAACGCTGGAGAGTTAACATACCCCTGAGGTAAGACAGTAAAGGTATACTGTTGGCCTTGCCAGCTGAAAGCAAATTGCTTCTGGTGGTCCTTATGAACCGGTATTGAGAAAAAAGCATTGGCCAGATCAATAGCTGCATACCAGGTACCAGGAGACATATTAATCTGCTCGAGTAAGGACACCACATCTGGTACAGCGGCTGCAATTGGTGTCACTACTTGGTTGAGTTTTCGATAGTCAACTGTCATTCTCCATGATCCATCTGTCTTTTGCACAGGCCAAATTGGAGAGTTAAATGGAGATGTGGTAGGAATCACCACCCCTGCATCTTTCAAATCCTTGATAGTGGCATTAATCTCCGCAATCCCTCCAGGGATACGATACTGTTTTTGGTTCACTATTTTCCCTGGTAGAGGCAACACCAATGGTTTCCATTTGGCCTTTCCAACCATAATAGCCCTCACTCCACAGATCAGGGAACCAATGTGGGGATTCTGCCAATTTCTAATTATATCTATCCCAATTATACATTCTGGGACTGGGGAAATAACTACGGGATGCGTTCTGGGACCCACTGGGCCCACCGTGAGTCGGACTTCAGCCAAAACTCCATTTATCACCTGACCTCCATAGGCCCCTACTTTAACCGGAGGGCCACAATGCTTTTTAGGGTCTCCTGGGATCAGTGTCAACTCAGAACCAGTATCCAATAGGCCTCGAAAAGTCTGATTATTTCCTTTTCCCCAGTGTACAGTTACCCTAGTAAAAGGCCTCAGGTCCCTCTGGGGAAGGACAGGAGGAAGGCAAACAGCATAACTCTTTGGTATTGTGACAAGGTCCTTCCTCACTGGAACCCGGCCACCCCTTCATTCAAGGGGTTCTGGGTCTGTGAACTGTCTCAAGTCTGGAAACCGGTCAACTGGGCGGGATTCGCTACTCCTAAAATCAAATGTTGACTTCCTGTCATTCGTTCTAGAGCTTTTCTGCTTATACAGATCAAATAAAAACTTAGTAGGCTTCTTATGTATTTGGTTCCTGGGAACACCATGATTAATTAGCCAGTTCCAAAGATCATTTCGGGTCATGCCATTATAGGTATTGTTTTGCCTTTGCCACCCATTATGATAATTACTGTAACTACGCTCATCTGGCCTTCTGCGATTCAGTGCTGCCACCTGACGCCTACCCTGAGGTCCTGTTAGACCTACTACGTGTACATTTAATTTATGCAAACGAGCCACAACTTCTCTAACTGTAAGATCTGGCATAAGAAATAGAGCAAAAACAAAGCTCTTCAAATGTTCTGGTGTCTCTCTCAGTACTTTCCATCTTATAAATTCAGTGAGTGGCATGTCCTCTGGGTCCTCATATTGTGGAGAATGTGGTTTTACACTTCGAATCCACTCGAGCATGCCCATCTGCCTGACCCTCACAATCCCTTCATCAATACTAAGCCAAGGAATATCAGGCATCTCTAACTCGCTGTTAGTAGGCCATGTTTTAATAAATACATCAGCCAACCATTCAAATAAACTTTTAACACCTTTTTTAACTGCTCGAGCTTCCATGTTAAACCTAGAATCTCTACTCAGTGGGCTCATATCGATAAACTCAGTATGATCCAATTTTATATTCCTTCCACCATTATCCCACACCCTTAAAATCCATTCCCACACATATTCCTTAGGCTTCTGCCGGAATGAATCAGCAAACTCATTAATTTCTTTAGTAGTATATCGCACCTCCTCGTGGACCACACTTTCTATCTCACCTTGAGGGGCTTGCTTAGACTTCAATCTGGTTATAGGTCTAGAGGCAACAATTGTTGGGCCCTGAGGGACATCAGCTCCCACTGGGAGGGGGGGATTAATTTCCTCAGGCAAGGGTGGGGAGGAGGGATCTGCAGGGTGTGGATTCTCTGCTGAGGGTGGGGAGGTTAATTCCTCAGATAAAGAAAATCCCTCAGAATCCGAGGGTTCAAAATCCTCATCATCATAGTTCTCCCACACATCTCCATCCCAAGTTTCAGGGTTCCACCCTTTCCCCACCAGTGCTCTCACTTTAACTGCTGACACTTTTCGTGGCTGGGAATTAAATTTGCGTTGTAAATCAGCCAACCGTATAATAAGGGCTCCAGCTTGATTTTCTGCTGCTTTAGCTCTTTGGCTGCTGGAGAGAAGATTCTCTTCCAGAGCACACTTGGAAACCTTTAAACTGTTGTTTCGAATCCGGAGCTGGTCATTTTTATCACCGAGCTCCATATTTTCGTCTAACAGTTTATCCAGACATGCTAGGAGCAACAAGGCAACATCATTATTTTCCTGATTTTTCTGCAATTTCTCGAACGTTTTATATATAGAGTCGCTAAATTCCTTGCTTCTCACAAGAGGTGAGTTAGGTGAGTCAAATGGATCTATCTTCATAATTAGATCAAATAGTCTGCACCAAGGATTATCATTCCTCTTCATGCCACCAGGAGAGCCTTCAGTAACTCTAGGCTTCATTGGGTTGGAGAGCTGGCTCCAGAGACTACCAAGCCCACTAAAGAAATTCATCCTTTCAATTCTGTTTCTCTAGAACCACTTCTGGTACCAAAATCTGTATTAGTCAGGGTTCTCTAAAGAAACAGAAGCAACAGGACGAATATATAACTATATACAATTTATTGATTTGCTCACGTGATGGAGCTCAACAGTAGCACCAAACTGGAGAGGCCGGGAATCCAGGGAACTGCTCAGTCTGCAAGGCTGGATGTCTCAGTAGTCCCAGTCTAGTGCTGAAGGCCCGAATGGATTCCAGGAGATCTGCCAGTCTCAGTACACGCTGGGATCCGAAAGGTTGATCACAGCAGCAAGACAAACTCACCAGATGAGAGAAGCAAGCCACAGGAGAAAAAAGGGACCGGCTCCTGCTGCTGTGGCCTTAAATACTGCCTGCCGGCAGAAGGTAATGCCCACATTTGGGGTGGGCCATCCAGGTTGAGGTGGTCCAATCAGAAGACCCTTTTTCTCTTATTTGTTCCTTAGTCCAGTCAAGTTGACACCCAGGATTAACCATCACACATGCTCTCCTACCTGTTCCATTCCCCTGCCCCTTAGCCAGCTGGACTAGTTGTACATTCCTGTCTGTGACTTTCATACTCCACTTCAGCATGCCTCCAACCTGTGTAAAATCTAACACCAAAGCTTTATGAAAGAGCTGGAACTGACATAAGAAGACCCATTCTCTGCTGGTCCAAATTTTTTTCCAAAGATAGTCAGAATCACCAAATGTAGAAAGCAGAGGGTTCTTTAGAGAGGCTAGTGCATTCATTGCATTGAACAGAACAGGACGCAGAGGCCTGAGACTCAGGTCCAAGAGTTGGCTAAGGGCATGACCACACAAGACACAGGTGTCTGAATTGGGACTAAGGTTGGCCTCTCTACACTCACACGTGGAGGCCCAGAAACTCCATCTAGTACTTCTAGCTGCTTTCCCAGGCTGACCTTTTTGTGCACACTCCCTGTGTTACCCTATGCTCTGTACTCTTGCATGACTAACCTTCCCTGGGTTACTTGCTGATGCTTCGTTTCTCACTCCAGTGAACCTCTCCCAAAGGGTTCCAGGTGAAATGGAGATGAGATTTGGGGTAGAATCATCTAGAAGGTTGTACATTCTTTCATGTTTAAATCAGGGTAAGCAGATTTATCTCCTCACGCATTTGTTCATCATTTCTTTGTGGTGCAAACTTTCAATATCTTTTTTCATAGCTGACATTCTTTTAAAATGTAGTAAGGCCTGATAAACTGTACTTTGGGTATAAAACTTGAGATCTTAGTAAAAAGACAAAAAGTAAAAAAAAAAAAATAAAAGAGAGAGCACAGTTGTTTTGCCTGTCTTCCTAGCAAGTGCAGCTACCCTGTGGCTGCCACTGCTTTTGACAGCCTTCAAAGACATGAGACACAGCTTTTCAACCTTCCAATATGGACTGAAGACTCATGTCTCTCCAAGAATCCTCCAAATCCTCAATGCCAAATGGGGACTGCTGAGACATCCAGCTTGTGGACTGAGCTATTACTGGGGTTTCAGCCTCTTCAGAGTATTGATTGCTGTTGTTGGACTACCCAGACTGTATCACAGAGACCAGTACAGGAGGATCAAGACAGGACGTGGTGCTTACTGGACCTCATTTGGTGACCATGGGAAGGGAATACCCCAGTATGGAGCACAAGGCCAGGAATGACCACTGTTTGGGCTTGCCAAGGAGGAGCCTTCAAACATGACATCTTTCAACCTAATTAAAAAATCCTTATGATTAGCTGAAGATGCTAAAAGATATATGTGGCATGCGTATGTGCATATTTTGGAGTGATACAGATTGGAAGGAACAACAACAAGACTGGGTCAAAGAACTGACAAACAGTGAACTTCTGCACAAAACCGTAAACTTCTGCTCAAAACAGTAAACTTCTGCATTGAGAATTTTGAGAGAGACTGAGAAAAAGATGAAAAACATGTTTGGCAGAATGCATGAGCTCTGGTGGGGTGGGGTGGGGGGTAAGGAAGGGGGAGTGGGTCTAGACTTGATTGGAAATTTTGTATGAAATCCACAAAGCTTCAATAAAAATTAGCTTTGAAAAAAAAGAAACAGTACCACATATTGGCCACTTATTCAAAGAACATATGATGTTCTCCCATAGGGCAGCCTACTCAGGAAGCTGCCCAGTAGCTGAGTCTACAGTAGTCATTGAGCTACTCCATGAGACCTGTGACTGCTGACTGATAGAAGCTTGACACCATTAAAAAGGTGAAGTGATTTTGTTTCTATAAAATTTGGCTCTCAGAGCCAAAATAATGTCACGATACTGTTATACGAAAGGGTGATCAAATGTCCATTTTCCTCTGTTCAGTATCATTATTGTCTCTTTTCCCAAAGTAATAAGTCATAGATAAACCTTAAATTTTTTTTATTTTTATGTGTATGCATGTTTGTATATATGGCCTGCATGTATGTAAGTGTACCTCTGTCATGCAATGCCCATGGAGACCAGAAAAAATAAAAATAAAATTAATACTCCCTTCTAGTATAAAAGTCAGTGATTCATAGTCCTATCCTATCGTCACATGTAAGCATTCAGGTGGGAATCTATTCTATCTATTTATTTATCTATTTATCTATCATCTATCTATTTATCTACCTACCTATCTATCTATTTAAATATCTACCTACCTATCATCTATCATATCTATCTACCTACCTGTCTATCTAAGCTGAGGATGGAACCCAGGCCCTCATAGACACTAAGGAAGCACTCTACCCAGTAACCCATATCCCCAGCCATTGGTGGTGATTTCCTCACTGATCTTAAAGATGAAGACTTTGGAGTCCTCCTCATAGAGGTGGGAAAGTGTCAGTTCTCCCAGCGTACAAGTTTGAGAGTCTACTTACGTGATTAGCTGGGAACTAGCAAGATCTAACTTAGTTCTATGCTGATAGAACTGAAGACAATTATATGATTCTATTCATGGATCTAAAAATTCAACTGATCTTTAAATTTTGACTATCAGCTTTCTTGACGTATAATTTACATGACACAATTCCATTTGTATTAAGTGTATAATTCAATTATATATATATATATATATATATAGAGAGAGAGAGAGAGAGAGAGAGAGAGATGTTACCATCCACACAATATAATTTTAGAATTTTCCATCTCCAAACATAAACTTCTTGCCTCATAGTTGCTTTCTGTATTAGTCACATTTCTGTTGTTGTGATAGAACCACCAAGACCAAGGGAACTTATAAAAGGAAGAGTTTATTTAAGCTTCTGGCTCCAGGGGAATTAGAGTCCATCATGGTGGGGAGGCGTGGTGGCAGGGGGTGCCCAAGCAGGAGCAGAAAGCATAGCTTCACGTCTTCAAGTGGGCACAGGAAGCAGAGAGAGAGTCTGGAGACTGGTAAAGCTTTTTGAACTCTCTAAGCCTGTCCCCAGTGATGTGCTTCCTCCAGCATGACCACACCTTCTAAGATCTCCCAAAATAGTGCCACCACCTGGAGATAAAATGTCTGAATACTCGGAGCCCATGGGGGACATTCTCAGTCAAACCACCACACCCTCCATTCTTACAAACAACCTTAGGAAACCATAATTTCATCTCCATAGATTTGCCTTTGCTCAACATTTCATATAAAAAAGAATTTGATAGACACATGGGTGCACATATGCATGTCCTTTTGTAGCTGGATTCTTTCATTAAACAATATTTTTGAAGTCCATCCCTATTGTATCAGTATGCCTGCCATTCCTTCTTATCGTGAAGAGGTAGAACAGTGCATGAAAAGACAACATTTTCTTCATTCATTTGAAGGCATTCAAACATCTGGGTTGTCTTCAGTTATTGTGAATAATACTATTACCAGCACTTTTATTCATGACACTGCATAAACATACATTGTCATTTCACCTTGGTAAATACCAAAGAGTGGAGCTGAAGGCTCAGATGACAGTTCTCTATTTAACATGTTGAGAAATTGCCAAACGATTTTCAAAATGACTGCAGCATTAAGTCCTCCGGAGAAATGCATTTTTCCACATCTCCATCAACTTCTTTTCTTCTTATCCATTCCCTTCCCCTTCTGATTCCCTTCCCCTTCTCCTTCCATCCTTCCTTCTTCCCTGCATCTTCCTTTCAGCCATTTCAGTGGAAGGTGAAATAATATTTCATTGTGGTTTTGATTTGTATTTCCCTAATGCCTAATGATGTCAGGTATGTTTTCATGTGCTTTTGGATATGTGAAAACTTCTTTGGAGAAATACCTATTCAGATCCTTCTAGCCTTTTTAAAAATTGGGTTGTATAAAAAAATTGGGTTGTACCTTTTATTTTTAGCTGTAGGAATTCTTTATATATTCTAGATATAAATTCTTTATGAGATATATGATTTTGAACCAAAGTTGTGGGGTTTCTTTTGGTGGAATGTCTTAAAACACAAAAGTGTCTAATGTGAATGAAGTCCTATTTATCAATTGTTTTTATTACCACATGATTTTTCTGTCATATCTAAGAAACCATTGCCTAAGCCAACATTGTAAAGATATAGCCCTGTATTTTCTTCTAAGAGTTATATACTTTAAACTACATTTAGGTATGTGAATAATTTTGAACTTAAAAAAAAATGTATGTACAGTGTGAGGAAGTTTGCCCCAAGACCATTTGCTGAAGAGAATATTATTTTTCCCACTGATTTTATAAAAATTCTTTGTCAAAAACCAATTGGCTATAGTTGTTGGGGTTTATTCTTAAGTTCTCAATTTTGTTCGACAGACATATGTATGTATAAGTGCTTTTTTCAAAGCCAATTTTATTGAAGCTTTGTGCATTTCATACAAAATTTCCAATCAAATCTAGACCCGTGCCCCCTTCCTTGCCCCCCACCCCACCAGAGATCATGCGTTCTGCCAAACAGGTTTTTCATCTTTTTCTCAGTCTCTTTTAAAATTTTTGATGCAGAAGTTTATTGTTTTGAGCAGTTCACTGTTTCAGTCAGTTCTTTGACCCAGTCTTTGTTGTTGTTGTTCTTTCCAATCTGCATCACTCCAAAATATGCATATATGCATGCCACATATATCTTTTAGCATCTTCAGCTTATGATTTTTTTATTAGCTGAAACATGTCATGTTTGAATTCCTCTTTAGCAAGCCCAAACAACCATCAGTCCTGCCCTTGTGCTCCATACTGGGGTTTTCCCTTCCCATGGTCACCAAATGAGGTCCAGTAAGCACCACATCCTGTCTTGATCCTCCTGTACTGGTCTCTGTGATACAGCCTGGGTAGTCCAACAATGGCAATCAATACTCTGAAGGGGCTGAAACCCCAGTAGTAGCTCAGTCCACAAGCTGGATGTCTCGGCAGTCCCCATCTGGCACTGAAGGTTTGGAGGATTCTTGGTGAGACATGATGTATAAGTGTTTTTATGCAAGACTCACATTATTATGAATACTTTGTAGCTTTGTACTTAGATTTGAAATGGGTATTTGTAAGTCTTCCAACTTCATTCTTTTTGAAGATTGTTTTGACTGTTCTGAGTAACGTGTTTTCATATGAAATTTAGAATGAATTTTTAAATTACAGAGAGAGAGAGAGAGAGAGAGAGAGAACCGGAATTCCTATAGGGATTGTATCAAATCTGTAGATCAATTAGGAGAGTGTTTTATTTATTTACTTTTTAAATTTTATTTATTTCTGTATGTGTATGAATGTACTGTCTGCATGCAGGTTTGTGCACCCGTGTCATGCAATGCCGCAGAGGTCAGAAGAGGGTGTCAATTCCCCTGGAACTGGAGTTCTCCTGGAATTGGAGTTTCGGATGGTTCTCGGCCGCCATGTGGGTGCGATTGAACCCGGGTCCTCTGTAAGAGCAGTCGGCGCTCTTAACTGCTAGGCCATCTCTCCAGCCCGAGAGTGTTTTAATAATAGTAATAATAATAATAAATCCTCTGATCCACAAGCATGAGATGTCTTTCCATCTATTTCAAGTCTAGCTTCCATCAACAATACTTAGTAGTTTCTACTGTACCAGCCTTGTTTTCCTTTGTTAAATATATCTACATGTTTTATTATTTTTTCATCAACCCTGCCACAGCTAACAGGAAAGTGGGTGTGTGCACTGCCCCATGTACCTGCCCTGCCAGCTGGTTGTGAGCACCCATCATGACACACCTCAGTCCTCCCCTCCTGCCGGGGGGATTAACCTACAAGTGGCTACTGGGAAGCACAACAAAACCTGCATGGGAGAAAATCTGAGATAGACAGAGAGTAGGAGACAGTGGTTACCAGGTTGATCTCAAAATTCTGAACCCAGCATGTGTCAAGAAAGCAAGCAATGATGACAAACTTGTGTCTGGCACAGGAACCCAGAAACATGACTCCAGACCTGTCTGTCTCAAGAAACTTCATGTTTCTGTTTTGATCTCAGAATTGTCCACTCAGGACATGGCAAGTAAGAGGGACAATAAGCAGTGCGGAGCCAACATGGCAAAGTCACACACCAGCGGGGAGGAGCTGGCAGGTAAGAGCCAAGCCAGCCTGGCTGCCCACATACAACAGCTGAGCAGAACTGGCCTGGCCACCCATGTTCAATGGTGGGTGGAGCCAAATCAGACTTCCCACACGTGCAACCCTGTGGTACCCATGGTCAGCCCACCATCTTTACCCACCAGCTGTCAAGTCCTCAACATTAGGAATCTGAGAGGTCTACAGATTTAAGAAAATAAACTAGAGGACACTGGTATAAAGCTGTCATGGGAAGCTGAGAAACTACCCAAATACTACTCAGGGAATCTTGGCTTTGAGGCTTGTGGACTAACTTCTGCCTGCTGTGAAGACCTAGCTTCTGCTTTTACCCACAATAAACCCTGACAGGAATCACTCTGTTGGTAGAATGCCTTGGTCCACAGCAGGGTCATTGTGCTGAGTGATGACCAGAAACAGCCAAAATGTAGACCCCATGCAAGGGCTTTGATGAAGAAAACCAAGCATTTGGGACCACTGAGAAAAAGAGAAAGCCCTACTTGACATTCCTAAGCAGTGTGTGAGAGAAACAGAAATTAAGAGTGAAAATTCCATTCCAAAAAACCTGGGAGTATTTTGATCCCAAACCAGTTATGAAGGAGAGGCAAGTGGGTCTTTACTCTGGCATACTACTCTATAAGATTATAGATCACAGACACTTTAACAAGATAAGGTTCTCCGTCATCCATTCCATTTCACATGTGTTGTGTAAGACAAATGGGACTTTTCATTTGCAAAAGACACAAAGTTGGATGTTGGATGTGCGGGAGTGGGGAGTGGTAGGGTGAGGTGGAGATAGGGATAGGGAGGAGGTCTGAATATAATCAAAATGTATTATATGAAATTCTTGAAATAAAATTTTTCTAAAAATTTATGTCATATGTATTGAAGTTATTTTGAAGTTATGAATAGAATTACCTAATTTAATTTTTATAGTAGATATAACACAACTGATATTCTAGTGTCTCTTTTGTGTCTTGCTGTATTCACACATTAAAAATTATTTATGTGACTGTTTTGCCTGCATGTATGCAAGGAACCCATGTGTATAACGCCTGTGGAGGTCAGAGGAGGAGGGTATCAGATACCCTGGAATTGGAGTTACTGACAGCTGTTAGCCACCATTAGGGTGCTGGAAACTTAACCTGAGTCATCTGCAAGAGCAAATATTCTTTGTGGATATCTTGGGGTATATAAGAATACAATTTCCTCAAATAAAGACAAGTACTTCTTCCGTGATGCTTCACTTGATCTTTATAGACATTTGGAGAGTTATGTGAGGAAATTATATTACAGAGGAGAAGGCTTTAGAGAAGATAACTTGTCTGAAACACCTCGCCAGTGAGTACTTGAAACTGGGGCAGAAGATTCCGCTACCCTGACATCACTTTGAATTTTTACCATGCCACTTCCGGTGAGCACAGTCGCCCTCAGAAAACAAAGCGCCTGTGTTTCCCCGCACTTCAATCGTTTTCCTTTGTTATAAGAACCGCAGATTCAAGCCAGCGTGGTGGCTTGGCCTTTAATAACAGCCCCCAGGAGGCAGAGGCAGATATGGATCTCTGTGAGATTTACAACCAGCCTGGTCCACATACTGAGTTCCAGGCGGGACTAGAGAGATCCTATCGGAAAGAAGAAAGAAAAAAATTAAGAATGCAGATTCAGCCAAACAAGGAGCAGAACGTGTATTCCCCACATGTGTACTGCATTTTGCTCCGTGCTAAGTACTCCGAACATTCTAATTCTTACACAAACCCTGTAAGGTAATAACTTTCATCCTCTCCTCACAGACCAGGAAGTCTCAGCTCTGGGATATGAACTCACCCACTCAGGATCCCAGAGCTGTAAATGGGCACAAAGTCCTGTGCTCTTCATCATCAGCTCTTCCTGTCAGGCCACTGCTTGCGGCTTAGTCCTTCCAGGTTCCGAGGAAGCGGTTCCCAGGGCAACACTGCCCTTAACTGTCTTATGCTCTGGGCATATGCCTGCCCACACAGACACCGTAGTGCATGAGTCACCGCCTTTCCAGGCTTCCTCCAGACTAAGCAACCTCATGGATCCCTACGTTTTAAACCCTCCTTTGTGTGTTTAAATGGACAAAGCGAACAATGAGCGCTTCTGGGGCTGAGTATAAAAGAGAGGATTCAATCGTGGACACTCAGCAACTTAGCCCAAACGGCCAAGGCTGCACATTGGTGAGAAACGGTTTAAACAGGCCTCTTTTGATAATCCACATCTGGGATACTGACCCAGACCACCAAGACACAGCCAGCATTAGACTAGTTGCTTCTAATTTCGCTGGGTTATGGGGGTCCTCGGATGGCACACTGTTGCTTCGAAGGCAGCGGCTGATTTGCTGGGTTTGGCTCGTGGCCCCTGACACCGTGAGAACTCAGTAGTGCCTCTTTGCCTTTGTTTTGTTTTTAAAGTTGTTTGTAACTGTTACCCCAAATAGCCAGTCTCCTTTTTATTTGTTCTTTTCCTCACTCCTAGCTGAAAGAAAATTCTATCACAGCTCATAATTTCAGTCTTACAGTACCTGAAAATTCCTAAAGAAAGTGGCAAAAATCACCTCAGACACCGCCGTGGGACTGGCTTTGCCCTCTTCTCCCATGTAGGCTCACTCCTACCCCAGGTGTAGGACAGGAGCACAAAGCCAAGAACGGGTGCAATTAAGTATTTTTCAAACCTTTAAACTGTCCTAAAAAGCAAAGTAGGCCCCAAACTCTCACAGTTTACCTTTATAAGAAATTCTGTATTAGTGAGCAATGCTGGTTTAAAACTTCTTGCATGTCTCCCAAGAGATTTTAGGTTGGGGAGTTAGAGCCATTAGAACCCAGAGTCTGGGAAAGTCCTCAGAAATAGCAGCTCCCCAAGGTGATGCGCTGTGAGGTAGAAGACAGTCGAAGTTAGCTCAACTCCTATTTCCAGGTGGCTTTGTGGTCAGAAAGAGAATATGAAATTTTTAATAACATGAAATAAAAAGCCAACAGCTATGCCAGAACAAGGTCACCTCGTGTTTTACGGAGCTATGTTTTATATTTTCTCAGTTCATCCCCTCAGTCCAACCTCTCCTCCCCTCACATGAATCTCCTTCCTGTCACAGTCACATGTCAATCCTGGCCTTTGGACTGTCTGCCTCTCAAAGAAATGCATGTGAGGAGAGCAGTATAGACTAGAAGCAAAAGACAGGCTCTGGTTTGGACTGCTGAAGAATCTGCATTTTGTTTCCTCCAACAAACCACTTCACACTCATTTTTTTTTTTTTTTTTTTTGAGACAGGGTCTCCCTGTAGCCCCAGCTGGCCTAGAACCTGCTAGGTAGACTAGGCTGACCTTGATCTCACAGACATCTTCCTGCTTCTGCCGCCTGAGTGCTGGTATTAAAGGCATATGCTGCCACACTCAGCTCAGACTCATATTAATTTTCTAAAACAAGAGGACTGAAGTCCAAAGTGTACATTCAAGTGCAACTGCCAGGACCTTTTTACCTTTTTACTCTTTATCATTTCAGGTCTGCTTCCTTCTAGAACCTGTTAGAACCTTTGTTCGTGCCAATAAAGAGGCACACTTCCTATCTGATCCTGTGACTACATCCATCTTCACTTCCATCACTCCAAGTTCAGCAAGAACCTCAGCAGATAAATCTCCATCTTTGTACATTTACTTTTCAAGGCATAAATTTAGTTTGTATGTACCTTTTTCCTAGTTATAACTCAAACTTATAACTTAAAAAAGAGGGAAATTGCCTATTTTGAGATAGGATGGGGGTTGTCAGAAACCTAGGCCAGAAATTTTTATTTAAAACCATATCCTTCTCTACCAATTTCCCTAAGGAACAAAGTTTAACTTTGGGGGAGGGATATCTAATGGACCCCAATCTCCCCTCAGTTTGCAGTAGAATAATCCCCATTTACAGTCTTGACCGTGAAGTGAAGGCTGATGAGAGAAGAAATCCCTGCATGTACACATGAGGAACTATTTATTACATCAAGTCCAATCTACTTCCGCAGTGCAGCTGGCTGCCTCCATTGGCAGAGCGGCTCCGTTCCAGCATCAGCTCCAAGCAGCCGACGGCTGGAGACCTAGAGGCTACCCTGGTGGGACCCAAATGGAAAGTTCAGGAAATTAAATTTTGAAAGAACAGCAAATACATTAGCTTACTTAATCACTTATCTGTCATCTTGCTTCTGAGCAGTCTTTCTATTTCTATTCAGTTTGAAGTGTCAGTGTTAATAAGGCCAGGTTTTGACCTCTGCATGGAAATCCAAGTCTCTTGTATCACATAAAGATACAAGTAACATGCAAAACACTCTATTATTCATGGAACTAGGAGATTAACAATTAACCTCACATTTGTGGGCTGATGTCAGGATCTTTATTTTAAAATGATCTTCCAAAATATAATAAAATAAAATGATCTTTCACCTGTATAATTAGCAATGATAGCCAGGCGTGGTGGCACACGCCTTTAATCCAGCACTTGGGAGGCAGAGGCAGGCGGATCTTTGTGAGTTCAAGGCCAGCCTGGTCTACAGAGTGAGTTCCAGGACAGCTGAGGCTACAGGGAGACCCTGTCTCAAAAAGACCAATAATAATAATAATAATAATAATAATAAAGTATATATAAACCAGCACTTTAGCAATTTCTTTAAAAAAATTAGCAGTGAATCTGAATCTTTTCTCATCAGAACTATTTTCCTTCAAGCTAAATTTTTCCTATATTTTCAGCCATCTGCAACAACTTGATATCAGGTTTCTTTTTCCTATAGTTTTGGTTCATTGTTTGGGGCTTAAAAATTATTTATTTATTTATTAATTTTGTGTGTGTATGTGTGCTTGTGCACATGCATGCATGTTGCATCCCCATGTGCGGGGAGGCCATATGTGTACCATGACCTGTATGTGGAGGACTGAGGACAATTTTGTGGAGTCAGTTCTTTCCTTCCACTGCTGAACATTGCTTGGGTTTTGGAGATAAGGTCTCTGTTGCCTAGGAAGGCCTCAAACTCAAACTCCCCTTGCCTGAGCCTCCTGGATGCTAGGATGGAGGCATGCACCCCTACACCCTGCACGGCATCACTTTTATCTGTGGCATCTTCTAAACTCCCTTTCCCTTTATATGAGATGAGTGTGTGTGGACTTACAGCATCATTCCCAGGGACACCGTCCAACAGAGTAGCAAGACAGTGATGTAACTTCAGGGTGATAACTCCCAGTCTGTGCTGCCCCAGAACAGAACTGGTTCCCAGAAATTTAAATAATAATGGGATCTGGGGGAGAAGGCTGGGAAAAATGGTGAAGAAATTACCTTCTTTGCTTGGAACACAAACCAAGGACAATATTTAGTTTTGTTAAGTAGAATTAGGTTCATATTTTAAGAAAATGTTTGCTTTCTAAGTCTTGGAATTTACCCCACAGAAGCCAACCTCAGAATATTTTCTTAAGGAAACACCACTAAGAAAGGCTTAATACACAATGTCAACTGAGACCTGGCTTCCAGAATTGAAACATGAAGACGTGAATTAAAACAAAAGACCCCTGGGCTTGTTCACTTCATGAACCATGTTACATTCTTTCCTGAGATGCTGTTTTATAAATGCATATTTTTTGAAGTTAGCAAAAATGGTCTGTAACAAGATAGCTATGCTTCTATAAATGTCTTCTGATTCTACCATCCAATAATCAATTTTATTTTTATTACGGAGCACAATGCTTCATGAGAGTAGAGACTGCCTTGTTCAGTTCTGTATCACAGCGTCTGGACAAATCCTGACTCCATTCATTCATTCAATCATTCATTCAACAATATTTTCAAAGTGTTTGTTATGCGTACATAAAGGGTGGTCATCATTCATCTACTCAGAAAGCATCTACTGCCTTCCATAGGCCAGGGAATATCCTCTTCTAAACCCTGTGTGTGCATATGGAACAAGTGGAGCAAAGTGTCTTCCCTCAGGAAACTTACAGTCTTATAAAATGCTAAGGGCAAAAGGTATAATGTCAAGTGGTAATCTGT
Organism: Rhizomys pruinosus; assembly: GCA_009823505.1. Classification (NCBI taxonomy): domain Eukaryota; kingdom Metazoa; phylum Chordata; class Mammalia; order Rodentia; family Spalacidae; genus Rhizomys; species Rhizomys pruinosus. Next base: position 108,202 of record VZQC01014672.1, read on the forward strand.
TCTGTGGAAAAAGTTAGAAAAGGTCAAAAAGCTACATGACTCTCCGAGTGCATTTCATGTAGTGTAGTGTAGTGTAGTGTAGTGTAGTGTAGTGTAGTGTAGTGTAGTGTAGTGTAGTGTAGTGTAGTGTAGAAACGCCTTTCTGACAAGATAAGCTCTGAGCAGAGATCTGGGGCAAGAAAACTGTTGATCATGGAGGCATCTGGGAGCTAAATGTGTGACACGGGGCAACAGCAAGCATAAAGGCTCTGAGACAGGCAAGCCCTTAGAACAGTGCAGGCAGAGCTCTGGCAAAGAGGACTGCTGGGAAGGGGGGGAGGGGCGGGGAGATGAGACCTGAGAGGTAACAAATATGGTGACCATGACAACATGCTGTCAAGGTCACCCAGTGCAGGAGGACTTGATTGACAGGCACAGCAGCTGTCCCCAGGTCTGTCAAGATGATGCCTAAGCTCACTTCTTCCGGGCTAAACGTGGGCAGGGATACAGTTCAAATCCATGCCTCTAGCAGCTAACTGGCTGGATGATGCCCATCAACTGGCTGAAGTTTCCTTAGATTTCCTTAGATTTCCTCTTCTCTTTCACAGAGTTTAGATTTTTCACTAATGAAAAGCATTTCCTGTCTACCTTGCCTCTCCCCTTCTAAGGTACTCTTGTCTGTGTTGTCAACTATCATATACAGTATGGTATGAATTTATATAAGTAGCATTCTTTTAAAATATGATAGCTATACAAGGATTTGTGCATAGATGGGGTTATATCCTGATATACCAATCGCAAACTGAAAATATGCTGTCAAAAATGCATTTAATGCACCTAATCTGCAGCACATCATGGTTTAGAAACCCCACACTGGAGTGTCTTTGTTTTTGTGATTGTATAGCTGACAGGGACCTGTGGCTTACTGCCCTGCCGGCATCTCTACAGATATCACCAGCCTAGTACAAGACCAAAGTTGAAAGAGAGGGTTTTTTGTTTTTTTTTTTTGGAGGGGTTGTTTTTGAGACAGGGTCTCCCTGTAACCCCAGCTGTCCTGGAACTCACTCTTTAGACCAGGCTGACCTTGAACTCACAAAGCTCTGCCTGCCTCTGTCTCCTGAGTGCTAGGATTAAAGGCGTGCGCCACCACGCCCAGCAAAAGAGAGGTTTTTTGTAAATGTACTATCATGAGGCTGAAAATTGTAAACCAAAACATTATCAGGTTGGGGACCATTGTTATGTCATCCAGACAGTTCTTAGCTGTTAGCTGTTTGTACTGCCACCCCCGCCCCCTCTCCACTCTTCCTTAGACAGGTCCTCCTGGTCTATTGAGTTTGTTAGGGTTTCTGTGACAAGCTGAGTGGATGTCAAAACAACAATGGAAGTTTTTTCTCTCACAGTTCAAGAGTCCAGAAGGCCAAACTCAAAGGTTATTTCCATCCCAGTGCTCCGAGGGAGAATCTGCTCTGTGCCTCTCACAGTGTCTCCTGCTGCCAGCGTTGCTTGGCCTTCTTTGGTCTGTAGACTCATCACTTACTATCCATTTGCCTGTGGCTTCCTCCCTTCTGGGTGCCTGTGCCTTGTTTCTTCTGTTGGCCCCAGGACCTAGTGGATAACCTAGGAGTCTATACTGATCCCCTCTTTGTAAAAGTTAAGTTTCAACTGGGTGTGGTCACTTACACCTTTAATCTCAGCACTTGGCATCCTTTCTACTTTCAAGTCACCTGTATTCTACTATGTTCTTTTTTCTGTCTTTTTAGAAACACAGTACAAACGTTATCTTGTAACGTAAGTATTATCATTCCAAACTCTGAAGCTCTTGGTGCTGAATTTGTAGTTTAGGGTTTTGATGATCCTTGCAATGACAGGATTAATTAAGGTAAAATTTACTGCCACATTTACACCCAGGCCAGCATCTCAGTGGCCTAACACAGGGATTTTTCTTATTTCCGTGATGATGCTGGTAACTGAGGAGGGGCTTTGCTCCATGTGGTCATTCAGGGACTCCAACTAGTGAAGGCTTTATGGGGAATATACCTTCTGGAATCATCTAGAGCAGCAGCATCCTGTGAGTAGACAGGGAGACGGAGATACCAGGGAGTCCCAGGGAGGATATTGCTTGGCAAGCGAAGAAGATATGTATGCCATTTCCTCCTTCATTCCATTGGTGAGAGTATAGTTCAAGGCTGCAGCAACATACAAAGGTAACTGATGATGTCATCACTGACTGCTCAGCTGCCTTCTAGCAAGTTGTTCAATATAGAAAGACAATGAGCTGGGCGTGCTGGTGCACACCTTTAATCCTAGCACTTGGGAGGCAGAAACAGGTGGATCTCTGTGAGTTCAAGGACAGCCTGGTCTACATAGTGAGCTCCAGGCTAGCTGGGACTAAAGGAAGACCCTGTCTCAAAAAGACAAAAAAAAAAAAAAAAAAGTTACACACTGATTTGGTTATGCTTCAATGCTTACAATTTCTATATTTAAGAAAGTGAAAAAATTAAAATAAATTAATTAAAAGGGCCAACAAGATGGCTTAGCAGGCAACAGCGCTTGCCGCTGATCCTGAGGGTCTGAGTTTGATCCTTGAACCTACGTATTGGAAGAGGAGAACTGACTCTTGCAAGTTGTCCTTTGACCTCCACACACATGCCCACATACACACAAAATAAATGTAATAAAAAATTTTTAAAAGTGAAATACCTTGTTCAAATGCGCTGTTTACATTGTCAGTAAATTCTTTCTGTTTAGCTGAAAGAGAAAAATCACTGTTACTTTTTCATTCAAACAGGCTAATAATATGAAGACAGCACTTTATGATCATGCCGTTCTGTATTCAAGGCAAGGAGCTTGGATTCAGGGTTAAGGTTTTATAACCTTTGCTTACATATATAACAATCATAGCCACTCTTTTTT
>VZQC01014672.1:111135-249027 GCA_009823505.1 Rhizomys pruinosus
TCTCTCTCTCTCTCTCTCTCTCTCTCTCTCTCTCTCTCTCTCTCTCTCAAAGGGAGAGTCCTTCGAATATCAAAATTGCCACTTTCTGCATCACCCATCAGCATTCCTAACATGTCTATCAATTATGGAAATTATGCTTAAAACATTCAAGTCGAATTTATTCCTCATTTATTCTGTAACAGGTGGCAATTGTGTGTAGGGTGTTGAGACAGGGTCTCACTATGCAGCTCATACTAGCCTCAAAATCACTAGCTTTTACCACCATACACTCAAGAGCTGTCCACTTAAAATTAAAACCCTTTTACATTTTTCTAAATAGTCAATATGACCTAACCCAATCAGACACTGTTAGTCTGAAAGTTGGGTTAAGTACTACTCAAAACAGTAAATGCAAATATTATGCATGTCCAAGTTTCATTTCTGTTGTTGTTATAAAAATCCATGGCAAAAAGCAGTGCAGGAGACCAGAGGCTTATTTCAGATCACAGTTTTAGATTACAGTCTATCACATCAGGGAAGTCAAAGCAACAAGAATTTAAAACAACTCATCACCCATAGGCAAGAGAGGAAAATGAATACATGATACTTGTGCTCAGCTCTTTCCTCTACTCTTACACAGTTCCATACACATATAAACCCAGGAGATGTGGAGATGGCAGCACCCACAGTGGGCAGACCTCACAATCTCAATTAATGTAATCAAGACAGTCATGCCCATGGCCAACTTGATCCAGAGACTCTCTCATTGAGAGAATATTCTCTCTTCCCAGATGATTCTAGACTGTATCAAGTAGACAATGAAAACTAACCATCATATTTTACAAACAGCATATGCATATAGGAAAATGGATGCAACTGGAAATCATTGTGTTAAGTGAAACAAGCCAGACCCAGAAAGATAAAGGCTGCATGCTTTCTCTCATGTGTGCATATTACATTTTAAGTTTTATGCATGCATATGCATGTGAGGGATATAGGTCGTGAAACTAAAAAGGGGACTGTGAGAGGGGAAAGCAGACCTTAAAGAGGGAGGATGGTGGAATTTGTGTGACACAAAAGCAGAAAGTTGGTGGGGAAGAACCTGCAGGAGGGGGAGGAGCTGGGGGATTGGGTGTGTGGAGGACTAATAAAACCACAGTATTTATGAAAATATCATAATGAAATCTATTACTTTGAATGCTTATTTATTTATTTATTTAGTCTTTTGAGACAGGGTCTCTCTGTAGCCCCAGCTGTCCTGTAACTCACTATGTAGACCAGGCTGGCCTTGAACTCAAAGAGATCCACCCGCCTCTGCCTCCTGAATGCTGGGACTAAAGGTGTGCACCACCACACCTGGAAATATTTATTTGTTTTTATTTTATGTGTCTGAGTGTTTTCCCTGCATATATGTGTGTGCAGTGTCTGCAGAGGCCAAAAGAGGGTGCTGAATCTCTTGAACTGTAGTTATGGATGTTGTTAGCCGTCATGTGTGTGCTGAGAACTGAACCTGGGTCTTCTGCAAGAGTGCTGAGCCATCTCTCCAGCCCCTGAATGCTAATTAAAAAAAAAAGAATGGGCTGGAGAGCACTTAATGGTTCAGCACTTAAGAGTACTAGCTGTTCTTGCAGAAGACCTGGGTTCAAATCCCAGCACCCACAGTGGCTGGGAACTGTGTAACTCCAGTTCCAGGGGATCTGAGGGCCTCTTCTGTCCTCCACAGCACTGTACAACACAGGTGCACCTGCAGACATGCAGACACTTGCACACAAGCAGCCACGTGGTGAGGCCATATCTCGGTGTAGCAACTAATGGCCAGCTAAGGTCCCTGCCAGCAACCAGGGATTCCAAGCTCTATCCGCACTGCAGGTTTGTGAACATGGGAAATACTTATTGTTTTACTCCACTTAACGCCTGAAGTTATCTCTATTACTCAATGGACCACCAAGGCACTCATTGACTACAGCCTAAGAGATATACAAATCAAACAGAAATCCTCCCAAAGTCTATTCCCAGAGAAGAGTGTCCTTTGAGAAGGGTGTGGAGGGGCCATTTTGCATCTCATAGAGGATCAGACGAAGGTTGTGATCAGCAATAGTGGCTGGTTTAGTGGAGGCTGAAGGGAAACTTCACAGCAGGTGCATTACTCTGGTGTCACTGAACCCTACACTTAAGTCAATAGACATGAACACTCTCGAGTGATACAAGAGTCATATGGAGCACAGCTCACAGTGGACTCCTGCCTGCAGAGCTTGAACTTAGCACAACAGATTAAAATAGTGCAGTAATGAGAACGAGGAACCTGATAATGACATCACAAAGGTCCAAGCAGCCAATCCTAGAGTGTGGTACATTTTCAGGACAGATGACCCTGTTTCCTCAATAAATAGAAAATAAATAGCCAGATGGACACGATACATTATAGGTTAAATGAGAGGAAGGGACATAAACAAATACGACGTGTGATTTTTCTTAAATTTTGGGGGGGCCTTTTTGAGACAGGGTGTCCCTTTAGTCCTAGCTAGCCTGGAACTTGCTATGTAGACCAGGCTGGCCTTGAACTCACAGAGATCCACCTATCTCCCCCCCTCCCAGTGCTGGGATTAAAGGTATGCTCCACCACACCCAGCAACATGTGATTTTTATTTGAATGATAATTCAAAGGATACAGTTGGACAGAGGTATTTTATAAGAATCAGGAAAACTGAACATGAAGCATTAGATGACATAACAGAGTTGTGGTCCACTATAGTAAGATAATAGCATGTGAAAGCCCCCTCCCACCCAAGGTCCTTCAGTATTGAACACAGGCACAGATATGTTTGTAAATTATGTCCAGAATTTGCTTAAAACTATTCCAGGAGCTGGAGTGATAGATAGCTCAGGAATTCAGTGCATTAGGAAATCCTCTTGCAGAGTATTTAAGTTCAGTTCCCAGCACCCAAATCAAATGGCTGACAACCACCTGTAAGTCCAGATCCAGGGGATCTGATGCCCTCTTCTGGATTCTGGCAGTGCACTCATGCACGAATACACACACACACACACACACACACACACACACACACACACACACACACAAATAAATAAATAAATAAATCTCTTTTAAAAGTATTCCAGTGTGGGTATGAAACTAGAGCAGAATGCTACTTCTTATTTATCATTCTGTCTTTGTACAGATGAAAATATCCATAACAGAGGTCTTTTTAAGCTGTGTCTAAATGTGTCAGGGGAGGTTGACTTAATTTTTTTAGCACTATGATGACCATGTTTGAGATTTGCCCTGCGGTCTGGGTCTTACTCACCCAGCTTGGATCCTGCAGCACTTGTTACTCTGGTGAGGAGTAAGACATCCTCCTTGGACCAGTTTAGAATAGATGTCTACACTTTACCACTCACCTTAGCCAGAATAGTCAGGTCCTATAAGTTCCAGAGTGTACTCCATGTGGGGTGTGAGAAGACTCTCCCCAGAAACAGTAGGAGTTTCTTCCAGATAGAGAAACCAGTGCTAGAAGGCCAACGTCCACTACGGTAACTATGTAAGTGGGGTAAAAAGAAATCACCGCCTTTCCGCTGGGCAGTTCTCCTGTGCAGGAGGCAGCCATGGAGCCCAGCTGGAATGGCAGGGCTCTGAAACCCTACTTTCACAAGGATTGGAAGCAGTGAGTGGACACTTGGTTCAACCAGCCAGCACAGAAGATCTGAGGACATAAGGCCGGGCACGTGAAGGCAGCCACATTGCCCCTTGTCCTGTGTCAGGTCCCATCCGCCCCATGATGAAGTACCATGCAAAGGTCTGAGGTGGCTGCAGCTTCAGCCTGGAAGAGCTCAGGGTGGCTGGCATCCATAAAAACGTGGCCTGGACTATTGGCATCTCTGTGGACCCCAAAAAGCAGAGCAAGTCCATGGAATCCCTACAGGCTACAGTACAGCGACTGAAGGAGTGCTACTGGGCTAAGCTCATCCTCTTCTCCAGGGAGCCTTCTGTCCCCAAGGGACGCAGCTCTGCTGAAGAACTCAAATCGGCCACCCAGGTGGGAGGACCGGGGATGCCCATCTGGAATTATTATAAAAGGAGAAAGCCAGAGTCATCACAGAGGAAGCAAAGAACTTCAAGGCTTTTGCTAATCTTCCCATGGCAGGTGCCAAAACCCAGCTCTTTGGCATTTGAGCAAAAAGGGCCAAGGAAGCTGCAGAGCAAAGATGTTGAAAAGAAAAGGTAATACAGGGCTGGAGAGATGGCTCAGTGGTTAAAAGCACTGACTGGTCTTGCAGAGGACCTGGGTTCGATTCCCAGCACCCACGTGGCAGCTAAGAACTGTCTTTAAACCAGGTGTGGTAGCTCATGCCTTTAATCCTAGCACTTGAGAGTCAGGTGGATCTCTGTGAGTTCCAGGCCAGCCTGGTCTACAGACTGAGTTACAGTCCAGCTGGGGCTATAGGGAGACCTTGTCTCAAAAAAAAAAAGAGAAAAAACACACACAAAAAAGAAAAGGTAATTTTAATAAAATTTCAGTAAAGTGAACCTTAAAAAAAAGAAAACAAAACAAATCACTGACCATAACCAAAAAGAGCAATGAAAACGAGGAAAGAAGGGAAGGAGGGAGGAAGGAACGGAGGAAGGAAGGAAGGAAGGAAGGAAGGAAGGAAAGAGGGAGGGAGGGGGAGGGAGGGAGGGAGGGAGGGAGGAGAGAGAATGGGGTCAAGGATAGTCAAATACAAAATAAGAAGCAAGAGTCCTAGAAAAGAACATGAAACCCAAAAAAGAATGCGATGGAGGAGGAGTGGAAGAAGGGAAGGTGGGAAGATGGCCTGAGTCAAACCCACTGAAATCCCAACAAGCTTCTTGGATCCTCATATCCCAGGTGCAGAGTACAATTCACCGCAGTGATCAGTCTAGGCCATTCTGGTGCAAGTGGCCTCCAGAGTATGCCTGTGTCAGGATTCTTGATCTGTTTATTATATTTCCAAGCAGCTCTAAGAATGGCATGGATTCTGAGTGTTTAAGGCTGACCACAAGGCTGGAAGTCCTGGGGACCTGGCTTGTGGACAAGAGTGGTACAGATCATTTTAACCACCAGTAGAGGGCAGTGACCGGCCAGGCATTTCTCAGTTCTAAGGCGGGTTCATTCTCAGTTTTGTTGAACCTGTGGTCAATTTCTAAGTGTAGCCTGTACCTTCTCTGGATCCTTTCCTTGACTGACAGAGTAAAATACTGGGTAGTTATGCTTCTTTACTTTATCTTCAAGGAGATTTGAAAGTTTGGCCAGGTGTGGTGGCACACGCCTTTAATCCTAGCACTCGGGAGGCAGAGTTAGGTGGATCTTTGTGGAGTTCAAGGCCAGCCTGGTCTACAAGAGGTGGAGTCAGGATTCCCAGGACAGCTGGGTCTACAGGGAGACCCTGTCTTGAAAAAAAAATCAACAATCCCACAATCCACCCCTATCTGCTTCCTAGGAATCATTGCAAAGTATAGCTTACTGCTCAATAAGGTTGTCCTTTAAAGGAGATGTAGATATTAATGTGCATTTATCAAGGGCATACAATGTCCCAGGTACCTACCTGCAATCATTTAACCCTGACAGAAGGTATGATGATAGCAGGTATGATGGTAGCATGTATGATGATAGCAGGTATGATGGTAGCAGGTATGATGATAGCAGGTATGATGATAGCAGGATGATGCAGGATGGTAGCAGGTATGATGATAGCAGGTATGATGGTAGCAGGTATGATGATAGCAGGTATGATGATAGCAGGTATGATGATAGCAGGTATGATGGTAGCAGGTAAGATGATAGTGGGAATGATGATAGCGGGTATTATGGTAGTGGGTATGATGATAGCAGGTATGATGATAGCAGGTATGATGGTAGAAGGTATGATGATAGCAGGTATGATGATAGCAGGTATGATGATAGCAGGTATGATGGTAGCAGGTATGATGGTAGCAGGTATGATGATAGCAGGTATGATGATAGCAGGTATGATGATAGCAGGTATGATGATAGCGGGTATGATGGTAGCAGGTATGATGATAGCAGGTATGATGATAGCGGGTATGATGGTAGCAGGTATGATGATAGCAAGTATGATGATAGCAGGTATGATGATAGCAGGTATGATGGTAGCAGGTATGACGATAGCAGGTATGACGGTAGCAGGTATGATGGTAGCAGGTATGATGATAGCAGGTATGACGATAGCAGGTATGATGATAGCAGGTAAGATGATAGCAGGTATGATGATAGCAGGTATGATGATAGCAGGTATGATGATAGCAGGTATGACGATAGCAGGTATGACGGTAGCAGGTATGACGGTAGCAGGTATGACGGTAGCAGGTATGACGATAGCAGGTATGACGGTAGCAGGTATGACGGTAGCAGGTATGACGGTAGCAGGTATGACGATAGCAGGTATGACGATAGCAGGTAAGACGATAGCAGGTATGATGATAGCAGGTATGACGATAGCAGGTATGACCGTAGCAGGTATGACAATAGCAGGCATGACGGTAGCGGGTATGACGATAGCGGGTATGATGATAGCGGGAATGATGGTAGCGGGTATGATGATAGCGGGTATGATGGTAGCAGGTATGATGATAGCAGGTATGATGATAACTGTTTTTCAAATAAGGAGACTGGGGTGTGGGTCCATGGTGAACTGCTTGCCTGGCAAGGGGATCTGGGTTCCCCAGCACTTCAAAGAGAGCGGAAAAAAAGGAAGCCGTTTCTCAGATGAGGAAGCTGAGACTCACTGAAGCTCAGTGTGTTATGTGAAATCTCAAATTAGTGAGAAGTCTGTTGGCCTCTGAAAGTATTCAAAAGTATTCCACGAGGTCACACCCTCTCACAGGTCCTGAGCTCGTGACTTCCCATTCTACCTGGTGCTAACATTTTTACCTTAAAAAGAAGTCTCTTTTCTAGGTATCTGCTGCTTGAAGTGGGAAAAAATCAACACAACAAAAAGATACTCTCCCAGCCAGCCAGGTGCCGAACTGCTCATTTAGTTCAGTTTTCCATCCCTGAAGCAAATTATCCTTCAGTGTATTCATATATGCACACGCCTCCAAACACAATAAAAATTAAAATGTAAAAAATACTTTTATAATAAGCTTTCTTTTAAAATATGTAGGATAATGGGTTAGAGAGATGGCTCAGCAGTTAAGAGCACTGGCTGCTCTTGCCGAAGACCTGGGTTCAAATACCAGCACCCACATGGTGGCTAACAACATTTCATAAGAGCAATTCCAGGCGATCCAATGCTCTCTTCTGACCTCCAAGGCATTGCACAACATGGGTGCACTTACATGCATGCAAGCAATTCACTCATACACATAAAAAATTAAAAACCAATAAAGTAAAATAAGTTTGGGGGCTGGAGAGATGGCTCAGAATTTGAGAACGCTGACTGCTCTTGCAGAGGACTCTGGTTTGATTCCCAGCACCCACGCAGTGGCTAACAACAGTCCATAACTCAGTTCCAGGGGATCCTACACCCTCTTCTGACCTCTGAAGCATTGCAGACACACGTGCACTCACAGACATGCAAGCCGTACACTCATACACATAAAATAAAACTAATAAAATATTAAAATATGTAGGATGCAAAAATAATCTGGGTGATAATTAGAGATTTACATGCTTTTATATATTTTTTTTTAATTGGAAGCTAAATGATCTGTAGACTTTTGCTTTGAAGATGCAAGGCAAAGTCTGCATGGGCCAGATAAACAGCCTGATTCAGTGGCGTGGATCCTAGACCTAACTGTGCCTTGTTTTTCACTGAATTAAACTCCCTATCATTACAAGTGACTTGGGCCCCAGCTGGGCAGCTGGAGGACTCAGCAGTCCTCTGTTCGGCATGAGGAGAACTGTCCCAGGGAAGTTCATGGAAAGAGAACAGACCAGACAACTCCCCCATCTCCAGCCAGGCAGGACAAGCAGACTCCTCTCTCCTCTAGTCCATCACGTCCACAAATCTGAGGAACCTGATGGCGCTGGGGAGGACATGGTAGTTCAGTTCAGCAGGTATGCAGGCTGGAATCTCTACCACAACCAACAAGCAGAGGGGGGCTTCAGTGTAGAGGTGACCCTCAGTTTCATATACGTGTGCTCAAAATAAGAAATTTTATTGTTCTTTGAAAAAACACTCAAGACTAAAGAACTCAGAGAGTGGAGCCAAAGAAATTCCTTGTTGTATAAAATAACAGCTGTTTTCCAGCTTTGCACAGAGAGGATAATGGATCATAGTGGCTGGAAACTTTTTGAGTTGTTGTTTCTTTGTGGAGTTGTTGTTGTTGTTGTCGTTGTTGTTTTCTTTTGTTCTCCTTGCAGTGCTGAGGATCACCTCCAGGGCTCTGTCTCTGAGCTACATTTCCTGGCCTTCTTTGAACTTTGATTAAAAATGGCCTTTCAAAAAGTAAAAGTGTCTAAAGCAGAAGGCCAAATTTTTATTTTTCTTCTTATGCAGGAAAATAGTTTTCTTTCCATATTTTCACTGTGAAGAAAGTACTCTAAGCTAGTGGGCCATGCGGAAAATAAAACTGAATTCTTCTCTGTCCAATGGCCTCAAAACTCTGACTGTGAATGTCTCCAATCAAAAATATCTTCCCTTTGACATTTAGGGCTATTTTTATTGCAGTCCTTACACTTCACACTATAATCAAAGCCTGCTAACTCGGTCTTGCAATATTTGTGACTCAGACTCTAATCACGACCCTGTCTGGCACATACATCAGTACTCACTTTTAAAGATGTGTAAATGGTGAGCTTTTTCTTTCAACTTAATTTTTCACATTTCATTTGAAACCATTCCTTTAACGTACCAAAAATTTATCTTTGAACAAGCTAAGAAAAACAAAATGTATTTTCTAAACAGAGGTGCTATGCAAAGCATGTTTCAGTTTGGAAGTTAGGTACTTGGATCAATTAACTCTTTTATATATCTTGACTAAAAGGTAGCTGTTTGAAAGTCCACTCATCTAAGCAGAGTCTAACTTAAGTTAAACTCCCAAATGCTCAAGGAAACAGGTGGACTAAGAGGAGCATACTGTGTTGAAGTCTGACTGGGTAACAACCTCAAACTGTTTAATTCTGCATAGGATACTTCTTGAATCCATGTCAATTTGAGGTTATTCTGTATGATCGGTGCCTAAAATACATTAACTGGAAATTTCAGATTTCAGAATTTTTGGAGCTTCTCTCTCCAGGGTTGGACTTTTTCCAGAGGAAAAAGAAACCCAAGGTCACTGACTGCTTCGTCTGCCAGCATTCTCTCCTTTAGAGATGTTTATGGGGATATTTGTGGGGTAAAGAGAATTCTTGTGAGGGATAACAGTATGTCCAGCATTGTGGAGCTCTGTGAGCTTGTAGTGGGTCAGAGAACAAGACCTGGGGAATGAGGCAATTGCTGTGAACAGGACTAAGGCTTGGAGGACCGTGCTGGGAGCAGGTGCTGGCTGGTGCTGGCAAGCATGCGGACGTTGAGTCAGAAACTAACTTTGCCCTGGGGCTCTGCCCTCTCACTAGCTACGTGGCCCCAGTCCCAACACTCAGCCACTTTGAGCCTTGGTTATCCCACCTGCAAATGTAGATAATATCATTTGTTTCTGAGATTTATGCTGAACACTATGAAGCAAAAGCACCTAGCTTGGGAAACATTCAAGGGGCCAAGATCTGCTAACTATTGCTCCTTTTAAACTACTCAGCAAAGAGCTCTCAAACTGAATTATGCCTTTGCTCCCCAAGCTACAAACTTCACACCTCCAGAGTCTTACCCCAGGCTCTGATCTGCCCTGGGAAAGAGCTTCCTATCGAGAGGTTCATCTTGGAAACCTCAACATTGGCCTGACATAGTCTCCCTGTGATTGATCCATTCTGAGTTGCTGAGTTGTGTGATGAAATCTCCCACCCACATTCTCTGTCCCACAAGGGACATGAGCCCTCCTTTTATTGAGTGTTTCTATGCAGTGGATGCTACCTGCCCATTAGTTAGCCATGTTATCAGCCTACTTTCTAAATAGCAAGGTGTTTGTGTCTAAGTAAACCCCGGAATAATATTCGACTTAAAGCTAATGAATTGCTTGTTTCTGGAATTCTCCATGCAATATTTTAAGACCACAGTTTATACTGGGTAGCTGAAACTTAGAAGAAGGAAAAATTGGATAAAGGAGAACTGTTATTGAGTACTAGCTTGTATATTGTGGATCAAGTATTAAGAAATCCGCATGATCAGAAGCCACCTAAGGTCCTTTGCATTTCTGTCTGAGATGTGTGTGATATCCAAGACTCGCAAGCTCATGTGGCCTCTGATACTTAGTTAGGGACTTTACCCAAGCAATAAATGTGAGTTCTTTTAAAAGCTCATGTCTTTGGATTCCTTTTGTCCATGGGTGATATCCCACCTTCTACACCTACCTGGAGCCCAAGGAGGGGAGTCTTGTTGAGTAGAGGAGGGTCCTTACTAACCACATTCATCCCCTCACTCTTTAGTCCTGGGAGATGGGAGCGATGCTTCATCATTGGCTACCCTTACATATTCCCAAGATCTTGAGGGAGTCAAGCTCCAACTCTCTCAAGCTGCACTAGCACAGCACAGCACAGCACCGAGAGCACCCCTCTTTTCAAAGCAAGTGAACCACTTTTATCTTACCCTCCTAAGAAATGACTACCTTCTATCTCTTCATCCTTGTTTCCATGCTGTTTTCTTTGTCTGGGAACCTGAGAAGGCCTCACTTCTCTGTAAGACTCAGCTCCTCTGAGAAGCCTTCCTTGTCCCTTCCAGACAGACTTAGCTGCTTCACAACATCATAAAGAAGAGAAAGTGAAAGCAGCTATAAGCAGAAGGGCAACCACACAGAGTGGCCTTGCTTCCTAACAACCTGCTCTTATGAGAATTAACTGGTCCTGTGAGAGCTACATTACTTCCTTCCAAGGATGGGTGTTCCCATTGCCTGATTACCTCCCACCAGTCCCCCATTCTTATAGACCCCACCACTTCCTAACAGCACCACAATGGCCATTGACTTGCCAGCATATAGCACTTGGGCATTTGGGGAACAATTCTTTTTAGATTCTACCAGGCTTGTTGAGTGAATTTTTTAGAAAAGAAATGAGCATTTAATGCTTGAAAATAATGGAAACAAGTGAAGATGGGCTGAAAACTGACACTTGCTGTAGATGGTAATCCATACTTTATTCAAAGTGGCACCATTGGAATAGTTATGGGGACCCACCACAATGTGAGCTTCCAGCAGGGAAGAGAAAGTGAGTTCAACTCCCAGAGCAACAAGAAATGTGGGGATTTATAGCCAAAGATTGGGATAGAGGTCCATGTATGAAGAATTACAGAGGAAATGGATAAAGGGATTTCTGACTAGACCAACCCTCCAGAACTCTTATGGAAGGTGGGCTGAGGTGACAAGATATGAAGAGTGATCAAACACCAATGGTCGGGTTCCTCCAAGCTACCTAGTAGTGTCTTGCTTCCACTGGACTCCACAAGGTCACAGAGGGAAGCCTAAGGTCAAGAGTAGTTGGAAAGAGGGCTCAGGAGGAACCTGATTAAATTTAGATTAAGGAGAGAGTCTTTGTTACTGATAACAAATGGTCAGAGCCTCTATTCTGTGTGACCTGAAGGCCATCCAGTTTCAAGGTCATGGAAATGTACAGGGCTTGCAAGAAGCTTCTAGTGATGGACATGATGTAAGAACACTTAATAAGACTTTACATCATATGGGGAAACTGCCCCCCCCCGGGGTTTGTGCTGTGGAAAGTTTCTCCTAAAGCTTTGAGCAAAGGGTTCAGAGAAACAGCCATAGCAAAGCTCTGTTTGCAAAGCACAAACCAGAGGGGGAAAAATCAAGCACCGCAGATGTATAAAAATAGATATGGGTCAGGCGGGGATATGGAGATGAGTGCTCGCAGACCGTGAAGCTGGTACATCATGTTTTGTTCTGTGTTTTCTCAGCTACCACTTTCACCCCAGTAATAAAAGTGAAAGAGAGAGAGAGAGAGAGGCTAGGTAAAGGAATCTGTTTAAGTCAGAGCAGGCTCAGGCTGCTCTAAGCTCACACTGCTCTAAGCAAACATTGCCAATCTCACTGTAATGATGGGAGGAAGGTCAGCTGAGCTGGGAGAGAAGATGGATGGGGGTGCATACGGGCATACATTGGCCTGCTGGCTTCCAGAGAAACAGCTCTTCCCAGAACAAAGGAGTACCCCTGGAGACCGGTGTAACACTGGCTGTTTGGCCTTTGGAGAGCTCAAGGCCAATCCCACCAAACCAAAAACCTTTTTGAACAATGAGTCTGAGGTGGTGACCCTCTTGGCAACATAACTGGGTCCTATACAAATTCTCCAGCAGAATGCTCTCTCTCTCTCTCTCTCTCTCTCTCTCTCTCTCCTCTCTCTCTCATCTTGTTCTCTCTCTCCCTCTACCCCCTCTCTGTCTCAACTCAGTAACACACCATCTCTACAAGCCACAAGAGGTTCTTCATGATTTCTTTTCCCTAGATAGCAGAAATCAAAGAAGGATGAGATGGTTTGGACATTTGAGGTTCAGAGTGCCAAATACAGATGTTGGAAAAAAAGCATGCAGTTTTCCCACATGATGTTGTGGACCTTGGCAGTCTTACACATATGCTAGTAATTATTTTTTTATTGCTTTGTGCTTCTTCAAATTCAGCACCTTCTGTAACTACACTTTGTGCTTCTTCAAATTCAGCACCTTCTGTAAACTACACTTCACAAGGCCTTTGTTTATATTCAGGTTTTATCCATTTCATCTAAAATGGTCCCACAGTTCCACACTGAAAGCAGAGAACTCTGTACCCCTCCCGCTGGCTACCTTTCCCATTGTCTCCACACTATTCCCTTCTGATCCTTTCCTGGTGATTGATTTAGAGGCCTGTCTTTAACCATCCACCTCAGTAACTTTTCGCATCCGCTTCTAGTCTTGAACTCTCATCCTGCTTCTGTGCACTCTGTCCCTGCACTTGGGAGGGTGCCAAAGAGCATCACCAGAGAAGCCAGTGAAGGAGTGCTTTCCAGCGGATGTTATTGCTATCCTGCTGTGTCACAGCGTGGGCAAGCAGTCTTACCACAAAAGTTTCTGATGCAGAATGCATTGTTTTGAATGAAGAAAGCATAAGAGCTTTTGCTCATAAGAGGGGCTTCCTTCATGTTACTCAGCTTTTATACACTAAAAAAAAAAAAAAAATAGGTTTGAGCCAAAAGAAGCACATCCCTACTTGATGAGCTAGCTAGAACGTACTACCAGCTGTGTTCAGCAGGGGGAGGGGGGTCAGGGGGGTGAGCACGCAGGTGAGAATGGTCTTGATTCTCAAGGCAAGCTACTGTTCAACTGTTTGGTTTCCTTCCAAGTTTCAGATCTAGGAAAAACCAGTCTGTTATGCAAAGACCCACTGTTGAATATTAAATTATAAACCACCTGGAGGTGATATTTTCACATTTGAAGTCCTATGTTTATCATAGTATATAATACATAGGAATATATATATATATATATATATATATATATGTATGTATATGTGAGCATTTGATAATATTATAGTTCCCTAAGCATCAGGAAATTATTCCATGATTCCATTTCTCCTATTTAAAAGTTTTATTAGTTTACAAGCAAAAGTTTTAGTCAGAATAAATATATTAAATTTACAGCTTTGATGAAAAACTATTTTGGGGATGAAGAGATGGCTCAGCTATTAAGAGTGCTGACTGCTCTTGCAGAGGACCCAGCTTGGATTCCCAGCACCCACATGGTAGCTAACAACCTTCTGTAACTCCAGTTCTAGGGGATCTCTCACCTTCTTCTCACCTCCATGGGTACTACATGACATGGGTGCACTTGCATACATTGCAGACAATACACTCATACACATAAAATAAAAATATAAATAAAATATATATTTAAATTATTTTGTTTCTGTCTTTGAACTTTAAATTTAAAATGTGGTTTGTGGAATGCCTGGGTTTCTGTGATGAAATTTCCTTTATGTAAATTCTGGTGTTTTAAAAATTATATTTCATAGGTTCTGTCTTTGTTTAAAGCTGAAGTTTTAGAGGGGTGAAGGACAAGAAGAAGCAACAGCAACAAACAAACAAATAACAAGCCACTTTGATTTAGCATAGTTAGGAAGCTCAATAGAGTGCGTTGCATCCTGGTGCCAAATGACGCTAGCGAAAATTGCAGCAATTTTTGATGCTCTTGCCAATGTTTGTGTTATTTTTACTTTAAAGATGTAACAGATTGCTCTAAAATAAATAGTTTAAGCCTAATGTTTTAAAAGAGTCCAAGCACTTGTGTCTTTTGGCTTCTCCTCTGGGATGAGCTCTGCCCAACAGAACCACCCTCTCTCCTGACTCCCACCCATGTGGAGAGGCGCCTTCTCGTTTTGTTTTTCCAACTGGAACCTGGTTTTCACTATTTAGTTCCAAATGTCACGGGCTGTATCATTTAAGTACTGAAGTGATTATACAGGACAGAATCTGGATCCGAGGTCCTATGGAAGGAGGGCTGAGAAGGGCGGTAGAAGCAGTTTGAGGCTGACAGTCTAAGCCAGCATCATGGCAGTCCACTCTCTCCATGCTGATTCATATGTGGACACCTGCCACAGACAGAAGCCAGACTCTACCCACAGTACCATCAGTGTGTCTTAATTACGTGGGTGTGGGTGTGTGCATGTATACACTTGCACAAGCCACGGCTCGCATGGAGGACAGAGGACTGGAAGTAAATTCAAAGGAACAGAGGGAAGGTCAGAGGGGACCTTGCAGGAGCCAGCTCTCTCCTCCGACCATTTAGGTTCTAGGGAAGGAACTGAGGTTGTCAGGCTTGGTGGCAAGTGCCTTTATCCACTGAGCCTCAGTGTAACAAAAAAAAAGCAGATGGCACAGGTTAAGCTTCATGCACAGTGATCTCATCTTCGATCAACTAGAGGATATCTTTTGGGGACAAGGTCCCACTATGTAGCTCTGGCTGACCTTGAACTGGGTGTGTAGACCAGGCTGGCCTCAAATTCACTATTGGCTATGTTACAGGCTTGTTTGCCTTGGTGGGCTAATCCATTGAAAAAGAAGCCTCTGTAGTAATGGCAGAGAAAAAAAGTTGTGATGGTGCCTGTACTTCTTAAGTGGCAATGAAAAGCTTTTGTAATCAGGAAAGAAAAACGTAAAGAAGCAGAACAGTGAAATGACTGCTTTGCCTTCCTGTGTCTGTAGGCCGCCACTGCGAGGTCCACCAGATGACTGGAAACTACATGTGGGATCCCAGCACCAATAAGTCGTTTGACATCGGGGTCAACCGAGACAGCTTAATGCCCCTCTGGTGGAATGGGTCAGAACCACTGTGGATCACTCTGACCAAGGCCCGGAGGAAGGTCTACATGTACTATTGGCCCGGTAAGTGTGTTCCCCTCCAGGCCCCGCCCCTTTCCAAACCTCTGCCACCACTGTTTTCCTGTGAAGGAAAACAGTGCAGAGTTCTTGTTTGAAGACCAAACAATGGTTCGAAAGATGGGATCTTACTTAAGAACTGTGTTTTGGGCTGGAGAGATGGCCTAGCGGTTAAGAGCACTGACTGCTCTTGCAGAGAACCCGGGTTCGATCCCCAGCACCCACATGGCGGCTGAGAACCGTCTGTAACTCCAGTTCCAGGGGAATCCGACACCCTCTTCTGACCTCCGCGACACTGCACAACACGGGTGCACAAACCTGCATGCAGACAGTATATTCATACACATACGAAAAAGAAAAAAAGAACTGTATTTTATGGGCACAAATATTTTAGTATTCATTTAATTACTTAATTTTATTTTTTTCTTAAAGGTATATATCTTTTTGGGGGGGTCTTTTTGAGACAGGATCTCCCTTTAGTCCCAGCTAGCTTGGAACTCACTATGTAAGCCAAGCTGGCCTTGAACTCACAGAGATCCATGAGCTTCTGCCTCCCAAGTACTGAGATTAAAGGTGTGTGCCAGGGGCTGGAGAGATGGCCTAGCGGTTAAGAGCGCCGACCGCTCTTACAGAGGACCCGGGTTCGATCCCCAGCACCCACATGGCGGCCGAGAGCCGTCTGAAACTCCAGTTCCAGGAGAACTCCAGTTCCAGGGGAATCCGAGACCCTCTTCTGACCTCCGCGGCATTGCACAACACGGGTGCACAAACCTGCATGCAGACAGTACATTGATACACATACCGAAATAAATAAAATTAAAAAAAAATTAAAAAAAAAAAAAAGGTGTGTGCTACCATGCGCAAGAAAGGTATATGTCTTATGTTGAATAAATTCCTCTACCTCCCAACACCTCCTTCTTGGCCCTCCCCCTCCTGTGAATCTCCTTTCTTCTCTAGACAATTTCACTTCTACTTACATTTACCTTATGCATAAGTGATTTTATGTGACCATATAATAACTAAGAGGGGGACAGAGAGGTGGCTCAGCTGCTAAGAGCACTGGCTGCTCTTGCAGAGGACCAGGTTTTCGTCTCAGCATGCACATGGCAGCTGACAACCTCCCATAACTTCAGTTCCCGGGGCTCTGATGCCCTCTTCTGACCCCCAGGGGCATTGCACAACATGAGTACACTTACAGACATGCAGGCAACACACTCATGCACATAAAAGATTTTTTAAAAACCTAGTAATCACAAATGAGAGAAACATGCCATTTGTCTTTATGCAACTGGCTTAATTAGAACAACATAATTGTCACCAGTTGCACCCATTTTTCCATAAAAAATACAACCTTATTCTTCTTTGTGACTTAAAAATTCCATTGTGTTTTCCTTATCTTTTCCCCCATTGTTGAGCACCTGGGCAGGTTCCATAACTTAGACATAGTGTATGGTGCTGCAATTCACATGGAGTTCCTTGGGAAAGTACCCAAGCATGGTATAGCTAAGCATATGGTATGCCTACTTCTGGGGATTTTTTTGTTTGTTTGCTTTGCTTTGTTTTTTGAGAAACTTCTACACTGATTTCCATAGAAGCTGGAAGGATTCCCTTCTGTCCACATCTGTGCCAGCATTTGTTGCTGTTCATTTTTTAATCCCTGCCGTTCTGACTGAGATAAGATGGACTGTCAGTGCAGCTTTGATTTGCATGTCTCTGATGAGTAGTGAGTTTGAACATTTTTTCATGCATTTGTTGGTTATTTCTACTTCATCTTTTATGATCTGCCTAGTTGTTTCATTATCTCATTAATTTGGTTGTTTGTTTATTGCTTAGTGTTTTGAGTTCTTTGTATAGTCTTGATATTAATTGTGTATCAGATGCGTAATTGGCAAAGGTTTTCTAGGAGCACATTTCTGAAATGTTTTGAACTTTATAGCATCAGACCATGTGTCTGGAAAACCACTTTGCATTCCACCTACTGAATTCACCAATGAGTGAGTCTACCAATAACAACACAGTGATAAGCTGATTATTTTACTAGGTGCAACGCCTGTTCCTGATTCCCCTGCTTCAATGTGTCATGCTTGATTTTGACATGAAAAATGTCAATATTTAGAAGAGATTAATTCTAGCATGCTCTCTGACTTTTACAAAGGACTTTGACATCCCAATTCTTAACATTTTTTATTCCTTTACAGTATTGAAAATGGAAATGAAAGCACTTGAAACTTTTTGGTGATGTATCTAATGTGACATCCATTGGTTTTAAGACTACTATTTTGGGGCTGGAGAGATGGCTCAGTGGTTAAGAGCGCCGAGTGCTCTTGTAGAGGACCCGGGTTCGATTCCCAGCACCCACACGGCAGCTGAGAACTGGTTTTTTAATCTTATTTATTTATTTATGTGTATGAATGTACTGTCTGCATGTAAGTTTGTGCACCCAGGAGTGGTGGTGCACACCTTTAATCCCAGCACTCAGAGGCAGAGGCAGAGAGATTGCTGTGAGATCAAGGCCAGCCTTGTCTACAGAGTGAGTTCCAGGCCAGCTGGGGCTATAGGGAGACCCTGTCTCAAAAATAAAAGACTACTATTTTATATCCAGATCATTAGAAGCAAAATTATTTTGTTTACTACAATGAAGTAGTGATGCGAATTGCCTTAGCTGTTATGAATAGTCCACGAGATACTCTCATCCTGGAAGTTCAGTATATTTCATTAAGAATGAGAGGATTAAGGGTCGGAAAAATGACTCAGTGTATAAAGGAAGTTGCCTCAATTCTGATGCCCTGAGTTTGATCCTCAGAACTGATATGGTGGAAGGAGAGAACCAGTTCTGGCAAGTTGTCACCTGACCTACACATACACACACACACACACACACACACACACACATGCACACACGCATGAGCACACACACGCACCCATGCACACACGCACGAGCACACACAAACAGAGTAAATGTAAAAGAATGATTGGATTTAGTGCTAGTAAAATCATCAGTTTATTACTGTATTGTCATTGGTGGATTCACTCATTGGTGAAATCAGTAGGTGGAATGCAAAGTGATTTCCAGGAACATGGCTATAGGCACTTTGCCCTAATTCTTGGCGCCATAACACTGATGATTGCCGTTATGGACATAACTATCAAGGAAAGCCTAGAAGAAATGAAACTATAGGCAAAAGCATCCTGGTGGGAGATAGAGAAACAGCAGACATCTCCTGGGCTTGGGCTGGAGGGCAGCAACAGCTGAGAGAATTGGGAAAGCGCAGAGAGTTCTGGAGGAGGCTGCTGACAAGCAAGGGGGAGAGCAGTCTGAGTAAGCCAGGGCTGAGCCACAGATGGCCTGCGCTGAGGATGTGGGCCTTCGATGGGAGTTTGGAGGATGCTGTCTGGAGGTGGCCACATGGAGAGATGCTCAGGGCACACAAGGGTGTACCAGATCTCAAAGGAACACAGAACACAGACAGATGGAGACTGCAGAAGGCAGACCCACTGCCAAGCTGTGGTGAAGCCTTGAAAACTGTCACAGAGCACGGATGAGCATCCATAGGTGGGCTCATGAAGGCCTGCACAGGCTGCACTATGTCCAAGTTTGGCAGAAAAACTGGCTTGTTCTGGCAGCAGAGATAGATTCAGGGTGGCACCTGGATCTCTGTCCATAGCAGTCACCTAAAGTGGCGTGAGAAGTTCTGAAGCAAGGAAAGGGTGTTAGTTACTTTTAGCGTTGCTATGACTAAATATCTAATAGATAAGAGAAGGGTGTGTTTGGGTTATGGTTTCAAAGGTTGAAGTCCACAGTCCCTGGCTTCATGCCCTTGTCAGAACATCATGGAGAGGGGACCATGTGGCAGAGGACAGCTCCATATATGGTGGTGGGCCAGCAAGAAGAACACGGGACTGGAATTGGTGACAAGACTGTCACAGTCAAAGGTCCATCCCTAGTGAGTTGCTTCTTTCAGCTAGGTCCTACCCCCTAAAGGTTACACAGCTTCCACCAAAGAGTGCCACCAGCTTCAGAATAAGCATTCTAAACACGGGGGGTGGGATCTCTGGCCCAAACCATAACAGAAGGGTTCAGGGGAACTCTCTTATCTCAAATGGGGACCTAGTCATAAATGAAGGTTTTTTTAAATTAATTAATTAATTTTTTAATCAAATCTAGACCCATGTCCCCCCCATCCCCCCACCCCACCAGAGCTCATGCATTCCGCCAAACATGCTTTTCATCTCTTTCTCAGTCTTTCTGACTGTTGAAAGTCATGTGGAAGTTGACTGTTTTGAGCAGAAGTTCACTGTTTCAGTCAGTTCTTTGATGCAGTCCTTTCTGTTGTTGTTGTTGTTTCCAATATGCATCACTCCCAACTGCTTTGGACAAAAGCTCAAGGGGCCGTGCACAAGACATACTTACAACTAGGTAATTGGCACTAGCATCCACAGATGAGGGATACCATTCGTCGTTTGTTTTTCTGGGACTGTGTTACCTAACTCAGCATGATGTCCTCTAGCTCCAGCCATTTTCCTGCAAAGCTCATGATGTCATCTTTCTTTACTGCTGCATAGACATTCATGAAGTTTAATGTTAGACTAAGGAAGCAAGCCAGTGAGTGGGCCAGTGTAGTAAGACTTATCAGAGGGGCACAGTCACAGTTAAACCCATTGTGATGAAGTCCAAAGCTGAAGGCTTTGCTGCACATTGAAGTTGTTCTCAGAAGCATGAATATCAATCAACAAACACAAGAGGTCCCATGCAGGTACAAGAGAGGAAATATGACAACTTCCTAGTCATTGGTCTAAGGACCACTGAGATTCATATTGCCTCAATACCATGAATCCACCTTCCACGGTATCTAGTTGACTTCACTGTCTTATTGGGGACCTTAAGTTCTTAATCCTTTGAAAAGCATGGCCCTCACAGCTAAATCCCAAACATGTCTGGTTTGCATGTGACTGCAGATGGTCTTATGTATAGCCATGGAAACCAATGTGGTGAAAGGTGGTAGGTAATCCAAGGAGGGCCAGTTATATTCCAAACCGCTCACTGCTATGTCATTTCATTGAGCCCTGTGTTTCTCTCATCTTGGGGAATCTGAATTTATATAAGTTTATAATGGATCTCAAAACTAATCTCCCTGTGTAATGTCTCATTGTTGTTCCAAAACAGCTCCTTAAGGGCAATAAGGGGTCCATATTTCCTTTTGATTCATAGTTCAAAAGCTAATATGATGTGGCAAACTTGCCTGAATATCAGTTATAGTGTTAACAATTAGAAGGAAAGGAGCCTGTAGTGCCCTGGGCCCCTCCATTCCTGCTGGTTAATGGTTAAGGAATTTACTCTCTGCCTTTGTACCCTCCAGCCCCAGCCAATAACCCTACCAGGTGCTCATTTGTCTCTACAGGATAAAATGAGGTACGAGGGCATTTCTTCTAAACACGGCTTGATTTTATTTTTCTTCTTTAGCTTTCCTCTTCCTTCTCTGCTCCCCATGGGACATCGTACAGACCTCTCGGTGAGGCCTGGAAAATCTTCATTGCTCCAGTGAGCTGTGTTATGACACTTTGAGTCTTGCCATTAAGTCAATATTTAGAAGTGCAATTTAGAAATGGCAGTAGTTCAAGCCCTCCTGTCAGGCACATAAAGCAGCAGACAGAAGAACTGATCAGTGGTGAGGAGTCCATCCCACCTCGCCTCAGATCTTGAGACAGTTAATATTGTCAACAGACCCTTCAAAGCCCTGCCCAATAATACCATTGAGTTGTTCAGAGGAAACTGTGCTCAGGAAATAATCCCAGGCTAAAATGAGGCAGGAATGACACGACTGGTGCATGCTTGTGTTCTGCAAAAGATAGGAGCTGACTGTGTTGATTACTGATTTGAGTATTTGATATCAAATGAATCTTACTGAGGGTCAAAAGGACAAGGTTTCACTCTTCAGTTCATATTGAAATGCAACCCAAAGCCAAAAGTATGCCCTGAAAAAGAAGTTGGGACACTTGGATGGGTATTGAGGCCATACAAGGAAAGAAGATTTATACCCTGGATCCCAGTCCTACCTGATGCAGTAGAAGCATATTTGAATTTCTTGCAGTTTTTTATAAAATTTTTAAAATATAATAAAAACAGATACCTTTTAAGGGTTGGCATTCGAGTTCTCTATCATTATGCATTATGGTGTGTTAACTTACAGCTTAGAGCAAACAGGACTTGGGTCCAACTCCCAATACAACCCTGGGATGGTCTGGGTGTGCTTTCACTCAACCCTTTGCTTGCCTCTTCCTGTCCTTTCCAGGTGTTTAGACAATAAGACACTCCCATGTAGAGAAACGTACATGGCCATCTGCCTTCTCTTCTGCGCAGCTCTATCTAGTTTGGCCTGTTAGAATCAAGGTTATTTCTTCTAGATAAGCAAGAGTCACATACTGGATATTGTTCAAGAACTGGGGACCATTTATACTTGCTCTTTTCTGCTGTGGTGGGACCTTGACACTCTTCTGTCAAGTTAACCTTAAATGCATATCACTCAAGCACAGAAAAATGAGAAGGCCAGCACCCATCAAGAACTTGTGTGCTAACCTGCCAACATAACCTGCCAACCAGCACCCATCAAGAACATGCATGATAACATGCCAACATTACAGCACCCATCAAGAACATGCATGATAACATGCCAACATTACAGCACCCATCAAGAATGCGCATGATAACATGCTAACATTAAAGCACCCATCAAGAGCATGCATGGTGATATGCCAACATTATAGCTCCATCATTACCACTGTGCTCATGAAAAACATCTGGATAAAAGCAGTAACCTACAAGACATAGGTGTAGGAAAGAGTTTCTAAATCAGACAGCAGCTGTGCAGGAAATAAGGACAACAATGGACAAGTGGGACCTCATTAAACTCAAAAGCTTCTGTACAGCAAAAGAAACAAAGAAATGAAGAGGAAACCCACAGAGTGGGAGGAAACCTTCACCAGTGATACATCTGACAAAGCATTAACATCCAGAATATATAAACTACTCAAAAAACAAAGAAGCAAGAAAACAAACGACTCTCTCAAAAGATGGAGTAAAGAGATGAACAGACACTTCACAAGTGAGGAAACAGAGATGGCTGAGAAACATCTTAAAAATTGTTCAACATTGCTAATAATCAAGGAAATGCAAATCAAAACCACTTTAGGATATCATCTCTGATACGACTGGCTAAGATCAAGAAAACAAATGATACCAAATGCTGGAGAGGTTGTGGGGAAAGGAGAACACTCATCCGCTGCTGGTGGGAATGTAAACTTGTACAACCACTATGGAAAACAGGGTGGAAACCCCTTAAAAGACTCAAAATGAGCCTACCACCTGACCCAGTCATACCACTCCTGGGTTTAGACCCACAAGACTCATCCTACCACAGAGATACATGCACATCCATGTTT
This sequence comes from Rhizomys pruinosus, assembly GCA_009823505.1. Lineage (NCBI taxonomy): Eukaryota > Metazoa > Chordata > Mammalia > Rodentia > Spalacidae > Rhizomys > Rhizomys pruinosus. The sequence continues at coordinate 133,974 of VZQC01014672.1, forward strand.
ATTGCAGCTCTCTTCACAATAGCAAAGAGTTGGAACCAACCCAAGTTCCCCTCAACCAATGAGTGGATAGACAAAATGTGGTACATCTACACAATGGAGCTCTATGCAGCAGTAAAGAAAGATGACATCATGAACTTTGCATGTAAGTGGATGGAGCGAGAAGGCATTATGCTAAGTAACACGGTCCCAGAAAAACAAATGATGTATGGTGTCCCTCATTTGTGGATCCTAGCGCAAAATCTCTATTTATAAAAACTAGAATTATTTTTAGGAAGATAATTGACAATTCAAATAAAATAATCTGGATAGTCACTAAATTTCCCAATATCATCAACAACTTGGCATTAGACTTTGAAATTTATGTAATTTTAGAACTGGAAGTACATAGCTTGCTAGCGCCAACGCTTGCCAACTAAGAACTTCTTTGGGGAACTGAGAAAAACAAATTTAAGGGCTGAGGGTGAGGTTAAGCAGTGAAGAGCTTGTTTAATGTGTAGCAATTTCTAGGTTTAATTTCCAGAACCTCACAAAGAAAAGAGAGAGAGAGAGAGAGAGAGAGAGAGAGAGAGAGAGAGAGTCCTTTCAAGAAAGATATATGCAGGTCCAGTTAGATTTATCAACCCTCTTGACATAAATTCAATCCCTGGAACCCATGTAAAGGTAGGAGACAGCCAACCCTGCAGAGTTACCTCTGACTTCCACATGTGCACTATGAAACACACCCAAATACATATCATGTAAACATATTGATAATAATTCATTAATAATTTGTAAATACTCAAACATGAGACTGCAGAGATGGCTCAGTGGTTAAGAGCACTGGATGTTCTTGTAGGTGACCTGAGTTCAATCCCCACCACCCACATGGTGGCTAACAGCCATTTGTAACTTCAGTTCTAGGGGAATCTGACACGTGTGAGCATTGCATGACCTGGGTACATTTACACACATGGAGGCAATATACTCATACACATAAAGTTAAACAAATTAAATATCTAAATATACTAGATTTATAATTTTGTGATCATATAGTATATGAGAATACAATGATTAGAATTATATGTGACTCTTTATGCAGTAACACATACAGACACCTATGTACCCATGATAGCTGATTGATTTGATTTTTCTATGATGTAAGCATGTTAAAAACTCATCAAAGGATCAAATGGAACCAATGTAGCCCTGTAATCAATCAACGTTGTCTGTCAAGGGTAGGACTGTGTGAAAATTCTCCAAGACTGACTTGACATCCCATTGCATCATTTCCATTGTCAGAAACTCTGGCAAGCTCTGCATCACTGATGTGGCCTGGCTGTGTCAGTAAGAGAAAGATTACAAATTCCCCATTTCAGATATAAAGTTGTCTCCATAAAGGATCTTCCTGAGCATTCTGTAGGATTTCTTAGCATCGACCATTTCTACTGCAGAGAGATGGAGGTGTTAATTCTCTGGACCGCTGCCCACAGAAGCCATTCCTCCAGCACTTGAAGTTTTCATAGTTGTCCAGCCACATCCAATCTCCTTCTATGGGGTGGCAGCTTGGCCCAAAGAGACAGCAGCAACTAGTATGTCCAGCAGAATGGTTTTAAAGAGAAACCAGGGGTGAGTTTCCATTCTTCACAAACCTTGGCAAATTTATTTCTTCTCAAAACATCTTTAAAGGGTGTGATTCATGGCTGTGGAATGAGCTCTCAGAAGACACCCATTTCTTCTCACACTCTACCTCTTCTTCACAAAATTACCATCCAGTGAAGGAGACAGATGGCAATCTAATATCCAGATAAATGCAAAAACACAATTGTGAAAGGTATGATAATAACAAGCATATTATATTGTGATGTCATCTAATAAGGAGTAAGGTTTCATCTGAGAGAGCCATCAAAGGAGTCCCTGGAGAAAGACAGGAGTTCACATCTGCGAGGATGGATAAATGGAGGAATTGGGGTGCTGGCAGGAAAGAGAACCCACATGAAAGAAAAGCATCGTTAAGGTCCCAGAGGAAATGAGGAGAGGCATGAAAGTTCAAGAGACTGAAAGACAGAGGATGGGAGTGATGTGGATGCAGCCAGGAAGCTGAGGATAGCTAGGCTCAGAATGTCACTCCACCACACAGAAAGATGCTTTGGCTACAGCATGGAGAAGGGAACAGAGACACCAGAGCACGAACTTGGTACGGATGATCATAGCTCAAACTATGAACTTAGTACGGAGACAGTGCTGCATAAGGGATGTGTTTACAAAGCAGCTGCTAAGATGTGGTGATGGATGGGACTTAGGGCTGTGTTAGGCAGTGATGGACATGATACTTGGTTTCCGACTTACAGAACTGTCTGGATGCTGGTTTTCCACCGAAATTATGGGAAATTAAAAGAGAAACAATTTAGAGGCAGAGGAGCATCGCCTCTAAGTTGACTCAAATGTCAGTTGGCAGGTCTGGAGCTCAAAGAAGAGATCCGGTGATTAAAAGACCGCCTTTGTTGGACTGTTAGAGGTCAGTTAGGCCTTGAGTATGCACCTAGGTAGAGAATGGTACAAGAAGAGAAGAGCAGTTCTTGTCATTCCAACTAATTTGAAACACAGCCATAAGAAAATCTAATTTTTAGTAACCAGACAAAGATAAGTCGGAAAAGGAAACCCAAAGGGGGTGGCTAGAGAAGAAAGAGGAAAAACAGTGTAGTACAGGAAAGAGTTAGAATGTTCTTATCTGACGAGACAGGAAAAACAGTGTAGTACAGGAAAGAGAACGTTCTTATCTGACGAGACAGGAAATGTGACATCTGTTAAAATTTGTCAACAAACACTTGTTACAAAGACCAAATAAATATAATGATTTCAGGAGAGGTGGGCATAATTAATGTTTAATGTCATTGAACATTATAGGGATTGCTAGAAGAACATTGGGCTAAGTGGAGCATCACTGGCAAGCTCTGAACTTCAGAACTATTAAATTTCACTATTTTCCAAACCAGATGAAAGAAATAATGTCAATAATTGACAAGTGGGACCTCGTTAAACTCAGAAGCTTCCGTACAGCAAAAGAAACAATCAAGGAAGTGAAGAGAAAATCCACAGAGTGGGAGGAAACCTTCACCAGTGATACATCTGACAGAGCATTAACTTCCAGAATATATAAACTACTCAAAAAACAAAGAAGCAAGAAAACAAATGACTCTCTTAAAAGATGGGATAAAGAGCTGAACAGAGACTTCAAAACTGAGGAAATAGAGATGGCTGAGAAACATCTTAAAAAGTGTTCAACGTTGCTAATAATTAAGGAAATGCAAATCAAAACCACTTTAAGATATCATCTCACTCCTATAAGACTGGCTAGGATCAAGAAAACAAATTTTATCAAATGCTGGAGAGGTTGTGGGGAAAGGGGAACACTCATCCACTGCTGGTGGGAATGTAAACTCATACAACCACTAAGGAAAGCAGTGTGGAGAACGCTTAAAAGACTCAAAATGAGGGGCTGGAGAGATGGCCTAGCGGTTAAGAGCACCGACCGCTCTTACAGAGGACCCNGGATGCATGTAAGTGTGTATAATTGTTTAAACACACTCTTCCATTAGAAGATCAAGAAGGAACATAAGCTTGAGGAAGTGAACGAGGAGATTCACTATGACTAAGAGATAGTGGTTAGATCAGGATGAGACTGCGTTGGTGGCTTGGATGATCTTACAAGGCTAGCGAAAGTGGAGATAGGGACATTGGGATAACTTTGGGGGTTGTGATTCTCTCTATTTAATATAATCTATTCCGCAACTTTTAGATCTCAAGATACTGGTGGCATTGAGATGATGACCTTGGTCATGTTTGCGTCCGTTTATGCTTTATGCCACCACATACCGGAGAATCATTAATAAGGAGAATTATCAAAAGTAAGTTATAATCAATTTTAGAGTGAGACAAGAGGACATCAGTCATGTCTGAGAGAGCTTAGAGGATAAGCTTCAATTCACTGATCAGCCTACTGTGGTCAAAGGTTATCTGGAGGCATCAACAGATAGCACATGTGGGATCGAAATAAGATAAAGACCGAGTCTCTATTGTTGATATACTTTGTTAAGTATGTTGCTCTGATAGGTCAGATTAGGCCTTGAGTTATGCACCTAGGTAGCTTAAAGTATTAGGACACAATTAGATATGTAGAAGAGCTAGGTCGTCTAGGAATGTTCATGGGTCACCAATCTCTTAAGTTTGGATATATACACAGACGCAAGCTGAGAGACAAAAACTAAATTTTTTATTAAGTTATAATCCAGGACAATAGAATAAGTCGGAATAAGGAAACACAGAAGGAGGGGGTGAAAGATAGAGAGTAGAGAAAGAGGACAAAACAGTGTGAGTTGCAGCTACAAGTAGGAAACATAGAGAGTTAGAATGTTCTTATCTGACGAGACAGGAAAAACAGTGTAGTACAGGAAAGAGAGATCAGGTCTTAATATTCTGACCACAACAGGTAAATAGATGAACATCTGTCTCAAAATATTTTTGGTCACAAATCACTTTGTAGACACAGCAGTATTCTCCAAGCACCACCAAATATAGAGTATATGGAATGATATTCAGAGTGAGGGTCGAGGGTCATAAAATTTAGATGTTTTATAATATGTCATTGACACCAAGCTTGTAGAGGGAAATATTGGGAATTACGCTATGAGCAATCACAGAAAATGTTTTGAGCGAGGTGTTTGCTGTACTGGAGAGTGGGATGGCACTTACACGTCGGCAAAGCTCTTTGTAACTTACAGAAGAGCCACCAGAGATTCGCGAGCTATTTTCCAAAACCAGATGAAGAATCATAATTGGACACAGAATAGAGCGACAGTGGGCCGGAGCCTCTCTCTCGGTTAAACTTCAGAAGCCACCTCTCTACCCGCCACCATGTGCAGATGGAAGAAGGAGACAAACTGTCTACGGAGTGGTAAAAGGGACACACACTCCAACAGACAGTGGTGTAGAGATAACATTGCACCAGGGGGTAATAACAATACTGACAGAGCATTTAACCTTCTCAGCACTATGATATATACCCCATACGACAAGAAAAAACAAAGACAAAGCACAAAAACAAACTGACTCTCTTTCTAATATAATCGCGGGGACTCTCCGCGGAAGACCTGAAATGCAGAGCACTAGTCAGAAACATCTTGAGGATAGACATAGCACGCGAAATCTGCTTGGCGATGAAGACACGAGTACCTGAGTAAAAAAGTGTTTTCCAAACATTTAGCTAAACAAATTTACATGAAATAAGAGAATAAATAAGATCAAATCTAAACCACAAATAAATGAAATAATCAAATCACAGACATGTCAACTCATCGCTATAAGACTGGCCTGATAAAGAAAACTAAATTTTTTATCAAATGCTTGGAGAGGTTGTGCGGGAAAGGGGAACAACTCATCCACTACTGGTGGAAACGCAAACTTATACAACCACTAAGGAAAGCATTGTGGAGAACGCTTAAAAGACCCAAAATGAGGGGCTGGGAGATGGCGCTAGCGGTTAAGAGCACCTGACCGCTCTTATAGAGGAACCAGGTTCGAGGTCCACGACAGCACCCAAATGGTGGCCTGAAACCGTCTGAAACTCGATTGCCAAGGAGAACTCCAGTTCCAAAGGGGAATCCGAGACCGGCTCTTCTGACATCTGCGGCATTTGCACGACACGGGTGCACAGACTTGCATGCAGACAGTACATTTCTACAACATACGAAAATAAATAAATTAATTTAATGTTAAAAATAAAATAAATAAAATAAAGAAAGACTCAAAACTGAGCCTAACCACCCTGACCCAGTCATACCCACTCCTGGGTTTTAGACCACAAGACTCTTCCCACCTCAGAGATACATGTACAACCATGGGAGGGAAAATGTTCATTGCAGCTTCTCTTCACAATAGCAAAGAGCCTGGAGCACCCAAGTGCCCTTCAAATGACCAGTGGTTAATGAAAATGTGGAACATTACACAATGGAGTTCTATGAGCAGTAAAGAACAGATGGCATCATGAATTTGCAGGTATGGGATGGAACTAGAAGATATTATATCAAGTGAAGTAACAACAGCCAAGAAAACAAATGACGAATGGTATCCCTCATTTGTTGGTCATAGCACCAAATCTCCCTTTATAAGGCAAAACTTGACAACATTAATGTATATTCTCGGAGCTGAAAAGCAACAGCTGTGCTCTTATAATTGTGAATCCCTAGATAGGTTCTAGAATTAACCTACCATTTGTTGTCAGACTTTGGAATTTTGATATATGGGTAGAAGGTATGTATGCATATTTTAGAGTAATTTAATATCAAAATGGAAATATGTGAATCCTGAAATATGATTTGGAAATAACATACAGTTTTTTTTCAGATGACATAATTTTAATGTAGGTGAGAATATATATGTTATATATATTTAACACACACACACACAATATATAATATATATATATATATAACGACATATAATATGGTTGAAGCAATACAAATTTCAGGAAACAACAACAAAAGAAGATCTGGAACAAAAAACACTGAAACAGTGAGTTCTCCTTCTGATTGAAACTCTGGAAAGACTCAGAAAGATGCAAGACATGTAGGCGAATGCATGAACTTGGGTGGGGGTGGGGTATGGAAAGGGAAATGAGTCTATTGAGAAATAATGTATGTATGTAGTGAAAACTTTAATAAGAATGAAAAAATATATTAAAAACATGAAAAAGAAATGCCCATAATCATAAACCCATGTTATCCTTAAACTTCTATCTCTTGCAAAGGAATCTTAACTTTAATATGTTCAATATTTATACCCATATTTGGTTATTTGTTTAGAAAGGAGAGAGGAATAAAAAGCAATAAAATTCTCTGTTTTTTTTTTTTTTCTTCACGGCCAATTTCAGTGAAATAATTAAAACACTATGAAAACATTTTTTTTCATTCTGGTTATCAATGTCTCTGATTCCCATTAAGAGTTTGTATATTCCAATGATAAACAGGCATATTTCCTCCAGAAGTAGAGATAAACAAGACGTGTGCAATTATTGATGAGTGTTATTCATGTTATGGTTATAACATTGTAATAGGTTTGATTCCCTATATTTCAGATTTATGTATAATATGTGCATGTGTATTATAGTACATATTTGAATTTTGTTTTTTGGGTTTTTTTTTCCTTTTTTATTTTACACTTTTTTTGGTATTTTTGAGACAGGGTCTCCCTTTTAGTACCAGGTGTCCTGGAGCTCTCTCTCTGTAGACCAGGCTGGTCTTGAACCCACAGAGATCCACCTATCTCTGCCTCCCGAGTGCTGGGATTAAAGGCGTGTGCCACCACGCCCGGCACATATTTGAATTTTATATATACATTATATTGTATGACGTATGTAATCTATATGTTATATCATTATATTGTAATATACTATGGTAGAATACTAAATATATATGTAGACCAGATTCCCAGGAACACTTGAAGCAGAGTAAAGGATCATGTGGTCAGCTTAAAGGACAAGATTTGTAAAGGTACATCACTGTGAAACTGTAAAGGTCACAACTGGCTGTACAAGGGAGACACGAGATGAAACCAGAAATGTCCAGATTCTTAAGCATCTTATATGTTAGGAGTTTGGACTCGGGAACAGTGTGCATTGTAAGGCCATCAGGCTGGTTAGTTGTCAACCTAACTCAAACCTAGACATACCTGGGAAGAGGAATTGTCAACTGAGCAATTACTTCCATGGATTGATCTGCGGCCATGTCTATGAGGCATTTTCTTAATTGCTAATTGGAGGAAGGCCCAGCCCACTGTGGGCAGGTGGGCCTGGGCTGTAGAGAGAGGTAGCTGAGCACCCAGAGGAAGCAAGCCAGGAAGCAGCGTTCCTCTGTGGTTTCCGCTCTAGATTCCTACATTGAGTTCCTGCTTTGCCTTCCCCTGATGGTTGATTGTAACCTGCAAGCTAAAATAAACACTTTCTTCCCCAAGTTGTTTTTGGTCAGCATTTTGTCACAGCTAAAACAGGCAGGATCAGTTGGAGGAATAAGCCCCCAAATCTGGTGGCTCAGTCCAATAGAAATTTATCTATTCAAAAATGAGTGTTTCTGACCACAGTTGACTCTCCTTCACATAATGATGTAGACATTACGCAGGCTTATTCCATCTTTTTAAATTTATTTTATTTTATTTTTAATGAATGTACTTTCTGCATGTAGGTTGGTGCACCCGTGTCATGCATCGCTGTGAAGGTCAGAAGAGGGTGTCAGATTCCCCTGGAACTGGAGCTAAAGATGGTTCTCAGCCACCATGTGAGTGCTGGGGATTGAACCCGGGTCCTCTGCAAGAGCAGTCGACACTCTTAACCGCTAGGCCATCTCTCCATCCCACTTGTTCCATCTTAAGCCTCACCCACAACACATGGCCTTTAAAGTCACAGCATGAATGGACATGAAATATCACGTGTAAGCTTCTGTGGTCCAGACTTGATTCTCCTAATTACTGCCCTCCTTCTGCTGGCTGGAAAATTACCACTGTGAGCAAGGCTGGGAAATCTGTGTCCAGATCAAGGAGAAATGTGCTTGGCAAGAGGTTCACAGTCCTGGCTATCACAGGTGGCTTACTGAAGTGTATTAGAATGTACCTAAATATAACAGGATAAACTAACTTTCAAGCACTGAGAATTAGCCTACTTAGGGACAGAAAATAGTAATATGATTATATATGAAAAAGAATGTGAAAAAGACATATATTGAAATGAAAAGCAGTAGTTGCCATTGGTGAGGTTATAAGGGTTTATGTGCTTTTTACTTTTCAATATTTTTAGGACTTTTCTTAGAGTAAGGATATATTGGCTTATTCTTTAAAAAGGCAGTTCAAGGGGTTCAAACTAATTTCCAATATTCTAAACAATTTTCTTTTTTCTTTTTTTCTTTTTTTATTTATTTTGTATGTATATGAATGTACTGTTTGCATGTAGGTTTGTGCACTCATGTCGTGCAATGCCACAGAGGTCAGAAGAGGGCATCAGATTCCCCTGGAACTGGAGTTAAAGACAGTTCTTAGCCTCCATGTGGGTGCTGGGGATCGAACTCGGGTCCTCTACAAGAGCAGTTTCTTAACCACTAAGCCATCTCTCCAGCCCCTATTCTCAACAATTTTCAACAGCATTAGTCAACCTCCAGGAACACATACATTTATGTTATATTCTGTATTACCTATAATCTATAAATTGGGAGAATGAATATAGGTTGTATGTAGGCAATATGCAATTTCACATAGGGACCTAAGCATGAATTTTGCTATCCTTAAGGGACTTGGAGCCAATCCCCTGTGAAAACTAAAGATAACTCAAGGCTAATTTGATCTGATTGGTATGTTGATCAAATTTTTTTCAGCCAAATTGCTTTTTTCTAAATTTATTACAACTCAACTTAGTATCACTCCATATATTCTTGGATGAGTCATTGACTCCTATGGGTCTACAGTGAGGAACATCCTGACATGAATGGGTGGCATCTACTTCCAGTCCTCAACCTGCATTCACTACCCTCAGCTTCAAGGTACATTTCAGAGGCTTGTGTGCTGGCAAGGGATGACCTGGAGTCCTCTGGTCAAAGTATTTCTCTGAAAAGGAAATCTGGATTCACTTGGCTATACTGCCGATTACCATGCTCATTCCATGACCGTTTTCTTGAGCAGTCTGTGCTCTTAACACATAGGATACAGACTGACTGTACCCTAGCCCCACTCCAGAATTTGACAGACTCCCAATAAATATCACAGGTATATGTAAAAGGTAACCTCATGCGAAGACCATATTGGGACTGGTTTTATTATATTATATATATAATATAATAATATATATTATCTTTGCAGCTTTGTGTGGTACCCTGTTGCTGAATCTTTTCAGGAAAGGAAAAGAAGTATTGCCCTTCGCGTTATCACATTGAATAAAAAGAAAGGGGAATGTTAAGGTTCAGATAAAGGAAAAGTGCTGGGGCTTGGAGATATGGCTCAGTGGTTAAGAGGCAGCTGACTGCTCTTGTAGAGGATTACTATTTTGTTCCTAGCACCCACATGATGGCTAACAACTATCTGTAATCTAGTTTCAGGGGAATCCGATCCTTTCTGACCTCTGCAGAGACATTCCGTTATACAGGTACACTTACATCACAGCAGCTTACACTCCATTCATACAAATAAACAAACTAAATAAGCAAAAAAAAAAAAAAAAAGAAAGAAAAGGGGGAATTTGAATGAGAAATGTCTCCTATAGGCTTATAGCGGCTATTTAATACTGGTTCACAGTTATTGGTACTGTTTGGAGATGTTATGGAGGTTTGCTGGATGACTACTGCCTGGGGGCCAGCTTTGAGAGTTTATAGCCTCATCTGAATGCCTGCTTGTTCTCTAGATGTGTAGTTGAAGTTGTGATCAACCAACTTCCTGCCTCTGCTACTTTCTGCCCAGCCCATTATGATGAACTCTTTATTCCTCTGAAACCAGAAGGCAAAATGAACTTTTTTTCTATACATTTCTTTTGGTCACAGTATTTTATCACATCAACAAAAAAAAAAAGCAACTAATGAAGGAAGGAAAAAAAAAGAAAAAGTAGTAAGACAAAGGAAGAAAAGGTAGAAAAGAAAATGAGGAAGGAAAGAAGTGGAGAGAAATTGAGGATTCAGGCAAGCAAGAAGCGAGGCTTTGGGTGACTGTAAACCTAAGCCCTGGCAGTTTTATAGGCCCTATCATGGCCACTATTAGGACAGCCCGTGGGATACTGTAGGTTCCCCACCTTGAACTTAACCTTCCTTCTGCCAATGTCCTACTGAACCTAGTTCTCAAAGATCCAAGCTCTCTCTATCACTCACACAGCCTCCCCTCTAATTCTTCAGTGCCTTCTGCTCTCACCGAATCTGAACAAGAGATTTCAACTAGGGCCGCTGCTATGGTAACTCAGCCCATCGATAATTCTACCACAACAGTTCTCGTGTGGTGTAAGTTGAAGGTGCAGGCAACATGGGAATCTCAGCATTCAGGTCAAATTGAGGAAGAAATCCGTGTGCTGCAAGATCAAGACTCATCTACAAAGCTCCACGGCCCCTCTCCCTGGGTTAATTTTTGGGTTCCAGGCATTCTCCCAGCCTGTGAACTCATGTGAGACCAAGATTCATCTTTACCAAGATTCCATCCCACTCAAGAGCACAGTGAGGCAGCTGCACCCCCTCCATTCGTACCTGAGATCTGGTAGCAGACTGTGAGCTTTAGGCTCCAGTAGGTTCTCCAATGGTAACTCTTCCTGCAGAGATCTCTGCTAAAGACTCCATAGAAAAGGAGGCTCCTTGTCCATCTCAGCCCTTAGTTCAGCGAGTGGCTGAGAAAATTGAAGTTCTGAGAACATATAGTCAGGAAGCCAGCAAGCCGAGCCACCATCCATGGCTTTCTGGCTCCAAGTCTCATGAAAATCTCCTGCCTTGTATCTATGCTCTGGCCAAGCTTTGTGAGGACCTTGCTGGAGCATCCATGAGAATTCCAGATTTTCTAGCCCAAATCCCCAGAGCTTAGAAATAACGGTCATTTCATGAGCAGGGGGCCCAGACAGCCTGTGCCTGTCCTAAGCCAGTCTGTGGGCCACCAGTATCTGACCCAGTATTTCTTGCCATGATGGAACAGAGAAATGACCTTTTCTCCCAGGACAGACTTTTGTGTGTAGAACAACAGCCCCTCCCCAACTGCCCTTCCTGGTCTCCTACTGTGATCCCCAAAGTTCCTTGGACATCTTGGGAAATAACGAGAATTCCCTTTTTCACACAGGGAAACAGCAAACAAGATGGCAGTTGGTAAAGTGCTTGCCAAATAAGAATGAGGGCCTGCATTCAGATCCCCAGTGTCCACTTAGAAAGTGTAGTGTGTGCCTATAATCCCTGTGCTGAGAAGGCAGAGGCAGACAAATCCTGGAGCTTGCTGGCCAGTCTAGCCTACCTAGTGAGCTCCAGATTCAATGAGAGACTCTGTCTCCAAAAAGTAACATGTCAAGCAATAGAGGAAGACACCCAATCCCAACCTCTTGCTCACATACCCATGCATCCCCCCTTTGACATTCACTGGTACCCTCCCCACACACAAAGGGCTTTATAAACCTATAAGGAGAGCACTTATTCCCTGACCCAGCTTTTCCTAGAAGTGGCTCAGAACATCTGAGAAGTCTGAGAAACTAACAGATACCATTAGCCAAGGGGCAGCACAGTTTCTAAGGACTTGAAGGACAACAAACTCAGCTGGAAGGGAGAGGAAGGAATCCCTCAACAGAGATCCAGCAATCCAAGTGAGCTGTGCAGGAAATGGTTTATTGTCATCTTACAACCTAAGCCAGGTCTGTTCTCATTTAAATTCCAGGAAACCACCTCCTTAGGGAAGGAGGTTTTGATCAGGAACACCATATAGCCTTCCCTGGTGGAGAGGAGAGTCATAATAATCATTTCACAGTCCTTGTGAGTTAGATGTTCTTGAAGCACTTGTTCAGACATGAAGATGCTGTTGCTTGTTTAAGCCAAGGGGTATACAAGAACCATAATTCCAGTAGTGGTCACCCAAATCTTCACCTGGTTCCATTCGAGAGTATATTCTCCTTCTCTGAACAAGAGATACTATTTCCTGATATAAAAGCTAAGCAGAAAATGCAGAGGTTAAAACTCTCACTTTGGCCCATTAAGGAGAGGCTCAGCCCTGTAAACCTCTGCAAACCTTACTTTCCACCTCACTTGGTTTCCTGTTAGTCACTCTTTATCCCCAGTGGATCATTTTCCGTCAAGCTTCCAGATTCAAGTTTAATGGATGAGCTGCTTCTCATCCGTTCTGCCTTCCCCAGCTTGCTCTCACTTTGTACACAAGGCCAGTCTTCTGAGGCATCTTCTAATCCAGCTAACCTGCCTCTCTCCTTCCAACATCAGAATAAAGCCACTACCATAGTCCTCCTGGCTGTCTGGGGCCAGGCCAACCCTGGAGAAAGGGTCTCTGAGATCAAAGGCCACACTTTCCTCCAAAGACTTGTTCCCACAAGCTCCTGGACCTCAGATGTATTTTCCTGGAAAAGGTTACATGTTTCTATGAGAGTTAATTGGCTTAGCTGCTTTAATAAGGTCTCTGGAGACATGTATTCAACAGTTGCACACCTGTCTCACATCACATAAAACGCAGCTCACAGGAGTTATTGTTACAGGATGTGTCAAAGTTGGCAAGTAGGAGCTACACTTTGGAAGGCAAGACCTGTGCTCCAGAAAGTTGGGAGAAATGTGATGTTTATGGGTTCAAGTTGGTGGTTCTCTGAGAGAGTTGCTAGGAAGCAAGGCACATTGAGGAAAACAGTGTGCACAGTGGAACAGTACCAGAGCTAGGAAAATGATGGCGAGCTGGCAGAGGGATCTTGGGCATTCCCTTCTCCTATCTGATGGCTTGCTTTCTACAGCTATGAAAGAACAGGGCTTGATGAATGCTTATAGAGTATTGTTATGAAAGTGCTCATTATACAACGATGACTTGTCTGTTGCGGACATTTGACCACATTGTATACAGCATGGATTTCCTTATTTGTTTTGGCAGTTACTTGTCAGTCAGGTCCTGTGAAAAAGACACATACATTAAAATGATCTTCTGATGGATAGAAGATAAGAAGAAATGCCTTTAAATATTTTTAGCACCAGAGTACACATGGATAGTGGCTGTCCTTGTTAGTTGTTTTTTATGTTCCTTCTGACTATATTTTCTTCTTAGAATATTCTTATTAGGTCATCAGAGACAACAAAAGGAGAGATTATCTTATGTCTATAAAGTAGACTCTAATACAGAAGCAAGAAAAAGCCCTGAAAAGTTAACCCTAATTAAGGGAAATTCCATTCAAAGTTCATCAGTAATGATGAGGAAACAAGATGGAATAAAAGGAAAACATGTCCTCAGAGTTACCACAAAACAAAACCTTACTTCCAGACCATTGCCTTGGCTGTTTCCCTTCCCACAGATCTCTGAGGTAGAGATCAAGAAAGTCATACCTCCCTCACTCATACTTGGGTGACTTGTTATGACCCCAGTGGACCAAATTCCATATTCTCTGAGAAAGCATGAGAAAAGCCTGGCAGTAGCAGCCTGGAGATTGAGAAATACCCACATTCACAGAGTGAACCTATGGAGGATCCAGGAGAGTCCATGGACTCCTGATGAAAGAGCTATCCACACAATACCTCCTTCCATCTGCTGATGCCTATCAGACAAAGACCAAAGAAAACAAAGCAAAGCACCCACACAAATCTACCTGGGAGTAATTAACTATACTCTTTCCGAACTACTGATTCCATTTCCCATGCTCCATAATACTGTCACTGTCATTGCCTGCTGGCTTTCCTGTGTCAGTCATTTATTCACTCTTGGTTTTTAACATTAACCATAAGATGAAATGTTTTTCTTAGAGTTCACCTAGGAAAGATAATTCTGGACCTACAGAGAAGAATATACTTGCCCTGGTCTTTGTCCAGTTGGATATTCATCTAGTCCTTTCTCTGAGGCAGGTAGAGGTCCACAGCTTCCACCAAATTGGTGGTGCCTGCAGGACTTGCATTTGAAACATCTCTCAAGTACTGAAACAGGAGCTTCTTGCTCTCTCGTCTGGCTGACCTCTGGACAGTGAATTATAATTCCTGATTGGCCATGCTGTGAAGTCTTTCTCTCTCTGCTCTGCCTACAGAACTTCAGTTGTGGATGACCCAAAGGAGAATGAATTATGCTACTGTCAATCAGATCCCATTTCTCCTCGACCGCCCCTGACACCACTTTATGCTGTGCATTTTGGCAGAACGGAACTACCACAGCCTCCTTTCCTAGTTCAGAGTCTCCAAATTGGGTTCGCAAGCATCTCCAGGAGCAAGATTAGTTTTAATGGACTACCTTGAAGATTCCCAAGTTTCATAATTGGTATTAAAATTATCCTGGACCTGAGGAGATCGCTCAGTGGTTAAGAGCACTGACTGCTCTTACAAAGGACCTGGGTTCAATTCCCAGCATCCACATAGCAGCAAACAACTGTCTGTAACTCCAGTTCCAGGGAAATCTGATGCCCTCTTCTGATCTCTGTGGGCATTGCATGATATGGGTGCACTTACACACAGACAGGCAATGTACTCATACATATAAAATAAAAATAAAAAAATAAAATTGTCCTGACTTAAATGTACCCTTTTCTTGCTCTACATAGGGAGGAACACTTCTCACCCAGCAAGAATCATACCAAGGTACACTGTGCCATCCCCGTGATGGCATCATATGTAAAAGTTCCAGCACCTAATAGATGTACAGCTCAAATACAGTATTTGGAAAGTAAATGGATCTGGTGAGAAAATAAGAAAACTTAAAATAAGTAGTAGTCAGTATTTGCTTTTTAAATTATTTAAGAAAAACTTTGGGATTTTAAAAATTTTTATCGAATTTTGTGAATTGCATATAATGTTTTGATTATATTTTGGCCTCTCCACATCTGCACCTTTCCTCAATCTCACCTTCCTGATTTCAAGGTGTGTGTGTGTGTGTGTGTGTGTGTGTGTGTGTGTATTTGTGTGGTTGATTGACTGCATACTAAGACCTAGAAAAGGAGGCATATTTGGTAGTTGGTGCACATCTCTACTATGGTCAAAGGCTGATCTCAGAAGTAGCAGCTAATTGTACTTCAGGTATAAAACTTGAGATGATCAGTAAAAAGAGAAAAGAGCACAGTTGTTTTTCCTGTCTTACTGGCAACTGCAGCTACCCTGCTTTTGCCATCATTCAAAGACTTGAGAAGACACAGCTTTTCAACCTTCCAATATGGACTGAAGACTCATATCTCTCTAAGAATCCTCCAAACCTTCAGTGCCAGATGGGGACTGCTGAGGCATCCAGCTTGTGGACTGAGCTGCTACTGGGATTTCAGCTTCTTCAGAGTATAGACTGCCATTGTTGGACTACCCAGGCTATATCACGGAGACCAGTACAGGAAGACCAAGACAGGACTCATTGCTTACTGGATCTCATTTGGTGACCATGGGAAGGGAAAGGGCAGAACTGATGGTGGTTTGGGCTTGCCAGGGAGGAGACTTCAAACATGACATCTTTCAGCCTAATAAAAAACCCATAAGCTGAAGATGTTAAAACCTATGATATATATATGGCATGCATGTGTGCATATTTTGGAGTGATGGATATTGGAAGGAATAACAACAACAACAACAACAACAACAACAACAGAAAAGTGTGCGCCAAAGAACTGACTGAAACGGTAAACTTCTGCATCAAGAATTTTGAGAGAGACTGAGAAAAAGATGAAAAACATGTTTGGCAGAATGCATGAGCTCTGGTGGGGTGGGGGACAGGAAGGGGAGCAGGGATCTAGATTTTATTTGTAATGTAATTTGATTTTATTTGTATGAAATGCACAGAGCTTCAATAAAACATTGGCTTAAAAAAAAAGCTGAACAGAGACTTTGCCAGTAAGGAATTAAAGATGGCTGAGAAACATCTTGAAGAAGAAAAAGAAGAAGAAGAAGAAGAAGAAGAAGAAGAAGAAGAAGAAGAAGAAGAAGGAGGAGGAGGAGGAGGAGAAGGAGGAGGAGCTGGAGGAGGAGCTGAGAGATGAAGAAATGGAATGCCACTCTTGGAAGGATTGTAGGATAGAAAAAGCCCAGAAATTGGAGTTCAGAGCCCACCAAGAGGAGCAACCCATATTTCAATTGGGATAACAAAGGACACCACCTGGCAAACAGAACGAGGTAGAAGTAGACAAGGGGAAAAGGCTTGACAAACATAAAGCTGAATTTTGACTCACCTCTCTCCCTTCTTATGCTCAAGATAGAGGTGATTTAAATGCCCTCTGTGAGCAAAAGTACATGATAGCAGAAGAACATAATGTATGGGACATCAAATGATGTCTATAATTTTTCATACACAGTGTGCAGCATCCAATAAAAATAAGAAGACTACAGGAAACTAGTGATGACTCCACCCCCAAGATCAAGAGAAATAAAGCAGACAGTGGACTATAATGTACAAATGATCCAAATACTAGACATGCACTTTGAAAGAACCATGAAAAGGGGACCGAAGAAGGAACTGGAAACTTGTACTAGTAAACTAGAATCCTTTTTAAAAAGAGAATTCTAGGACTGGATGAATTACCCAGGTTAAAGGTGGGGAGGACAGAGAGCAAAAACACAGAAAACAATGTGAGGGATGGAAAGGAGAGAGAGAGAGAGAGAGAGAGAGAGAGAGAGAGAGAGAGAGAGAGAGAGAATATTTGAGAAAAAACAAGTAACACCAAGACACATGATTGATAAGAAAAGGCAATGATGACTGTAATCCCAGCTACTTAAGAGGCTGAGGCAGAGAAGGACTAGAAATTCAAAGCCAGTTTGGGATGTGCTCTAGTTTCCTTTCTATTGCTGTAATCAATTAACTTGATCAAAAGCAACCTAGTGGAAGAAAGGGTTTATTTGGGTTAAAGTTTCAGGTTATAGTTCATTATTTGGGGAAAGTCAAGGCAGGAACTCAAGACAGCTGGTCACATGCCGTTCACAGTCAGCAGCAGAGAAATGAATGTGTCCATGCTGCCTGATCGCTTGCCGTTTCTGCTCAATTAGCTTCCTTCATAGAACTTATGGCATCTCATCCACAGTCAAGAGCAGAAAAAGAACAAATCAAGCATGCTTACTACTAAACTCAGCTCCTCTGGTCTTATACAGAGCATGGCTCAGCCTGTGAACTGATGGTGCCAACACCCAGAGTGGTCTTCCTACCTCAGTCCTCATGAGCATGAACATAGTCCAAACCAATCTAGATAATTCCTCATTAATACTTTTACCAGATGACTCTAAATTGTAGCAATTGACATTTAAAACTAATCCTCATAGGCAATATAGGTAGTTTAAGGCTTGCCTGGGCAATTAGCCAGATCCTGACTTTAAAAGAAAAAGAAAAGAGACTAAAGAACCAAGGATAAAGCTCAGAGGTAAGTACTGGAATCCAGGATAAGGCTCTGGATTCAGTCCCCAGTGCCACACAAAAACAGTGCTATAATGTAAGCCAGGAAAAACGTCACTACCTTTAGAACTGCTGAGAAACCACAAACAAGAAAATCTTTTTTTTTTTGGTCTTTTTGAGACAGGTTCTCCCTTTAGTCCCAGCTGGCCTGGAGCTCACTCTGTAGACCGGGCTGGCCTTGAACCCGAGTGCTGGGATTAAAGGCATGCACCACCATGCCCCGTGAGAAAATCTTAAAAGCAGCCAGAAAATAGTGTTCAAAGGGATGAAAATAAGAGTGACAGATGACATTCCAGTGTAAACATTGGAATTCAGGGAGGCAGTGGAAGGATATCATCAAAATGAAAGCTAAAATCCCATTATCTTGGAAATACCCTTCACAAATGAAGCTGTAACAAAAACTTTCAAGAGAATCTGGGCTGCTGAGGTGACTCAGTGGGTAAAGAGGCTTGCCACCAAACCTGACCACCTGAATTAAATTCGTGTGACTGATCCACACAGTAGAAGGATGAAACAAGCTCCCAGAAGTTGTCTTCTGAAATCCACATATGCACAGTAGCAGGCACACACACATTACGTAGATAAATAAAAAAGAAATGAAATTAAAAAATTTTAAGCTAAGAAAATTCATTACCAGCATGTCTAAAATAAACTAGCTTCTTCAGACAGAAAGAAAATGGTCTAAGATGGAAGCAAAGAGGTGTTGAAAAGAATGATGAGCAGCAGTAAAAATAAGTATGTAAAGATCAATGAACAATAATTAGTAGGACTATAAATTAAAAACCTATATTGGGGAGCTGGAGAGATGGCTCAACAGTTAAGATCACTAACTGCTCTTGCAGAGGACCTGTGTTTGGTTCCCAGCACCCACATGGCAACTAACAATCTGTAACTCCAGTTCCAAGGAATCTGATGCCCTCTTCTGACCTCCACCAGCAATGCACGACATGGACACACCTACCTACATGTAGTAAAAACACTCATACACATAAAAAATATAATAAACCCTATGTTGGATTAAAATACATGGTAGGGCTGGAGAGATGGCTCAGTGGTTAACAGCACTGACTTCTCTTGCAGAAGGACCCAGATTCGATTCCCAGAACCCACAGGGCAGCTAACAACCATCTCTAACTCCAGTTCCAGGGTATCCAACTCCTTCCTCTGACCTTCTCAGACATGGCACAGCATGGGTGCACTTACTCACATGCAGGCAATGCACTCATACACATAAAAATTAAATAATAAATAGAATATTTTAAAAATAAATAAAATATTAAAATACATGGTAACAGAAGCATAGAAGGTGGAGACATGCAAATTTAGAGCTTAGCCTATTCAAGCATCTGTACAATAAAAGTGAAAACTTATAGCAAGTATTAAATAGAACAATATTTTAAGTTTTATTTTCTCTAAAACACTTTACAAGTTCTAAAAAAAATAGCAAGCAAATTAAAAGGCAATGGAACAAAACAATATCTACTAATTTAACAAAAATTAAGAAAAACTATCACTGTGCAATGGATACTAGACATAGTCAAATGGCAAATAGTTGACTTAAATATGAGCATATCAAAGAATATATTAAATGCATTTTTAAGAATTTACTATTTCTACTAATTTGAATAGTTGTATCATGTAAAGTTCAAAAGCAGGTAAAGCTAGTGTGTAATGACAGAATAGGGTTTATACTTAGAGAACAGGGACAGAAAGGAGTGAAAAGTAGCCTGTGTGTGTCCTGGCTTTCTCTCCCTGACCTCAGTACTGGTCACGTGGCTTTCTCTCCCTGAACTCAGTACTGGTCACGTGGCTTTCTGCTCCCTGACCTCAGTACTGGTCACATGGCTTCCTGCTCTCTGACCTCAGTACTGGTCACGTGGCTTTCTGCTTCCTGACCTCAGTACTGGTCATGTGGCTTTCTGCTCCCTGACCTCAGTACTGGTCACACAGACACACTCACTTAAAAAAATTATTGAACTGCATATTTGGAATTTATGCTGTTTTTAAGTCTATATTAAACTTTTGTTTGGGGGCAGTTTGTGGGGAGAGATCTTTGTTCTTTGTTTTAATTATTTTTCTTACGTTTTCATACATGTATATATTGTATGTCTAGCGTGTTCCCCCCATATAGCTTATTCTCCTTTTTCTCATCCCTCACCCCGTTTGTCCTCTTTGTTCCTATAAACAGCCAGCTTTACTACTACTTTAGTTATTTTTTTTTTCTTTTTTGGTCTTTTTGAGACGGCTCTCCCTGTAGTCCCAGCTGTCCTGGAACTCACTATGTAGACCAGACTGGCCTTGAACCCACGGAGATCTGCCTGCCTCTGCCTCCCGAGTGCTGGGATTAAAGGCATGCACCACCATGTCCAGCTAACTTTACTTCTACTTTAAAAAATTTGTTTTCAATTTATTTTTATTTTATGTATATGAGTGTTTGGCTTTCATGTATGTAAATGTACCCATGGGTGCAATGCCCGTGGAGGCCAGAGGAGGGCGATAAATCCCTGGAACTGGAGTTGTACATGGTCATTAGCCCTCATCTTCTGGAAGAGCAAGAAGTGCTCTGAACCTCTGAGCCATCTCTTCTGCTCCTTATTTTTAAGACAAAACTTGACCAATCTTGTTTATCTTTTCAAAGAACCAACTCATTTCATTGATTCTTTTATTTCATTTCTTTATTTTTTCATTTTCTTTTTAAATAATATTTTATTGAAGTTTTGTGCATTTCATACATCACTTCTCAGTTCAATCCAGACTCATTCCCCCTCCATTCCTCCCCCCCCCAAGTTCATGCAGTCTGCCATACATGTCCTGTATTCTCTTCTGAGTCTTTTCAAATTTTTTCAAAATAGATGATTATTTTTTGGGAGGAGGGGGGAGAACTCTACTGCTTCAGTCAGTTCCCTGCCCCAGTTCTTTTGCTGTTGTTGTTCCCTCCAACTAGTATTGTTTCAACATATACATTTATATATGTCACACATGTACTAAAATCATGTCATCTGAAAATAAACTGTATGTTATTTCCAAATCATATTACAGGATTCACATTTTTCCCTTTTAATTTTATATTGCTCTAAAATATGCAGAATATCCTCCACCCTGTACCAAAGTTATAAAGTCTGAAAATAAGTAGTAGGTTCATTCTAGAGCCTATTAAGGGATTCACATTATAAGGGCACAGTTGCTTTTAGATAAAGAGAAATATAACATTAATGTTACTCAGTTTGCCTTACAAGTACGTACTTGCTGCTAACATCCATAAATGAGGGATACCATTCATCGTTTGTTTTTCTAGGACTGTTACTTCACTTAGCATAATATCTTCTAGTTCCATCCATTTACCTGGAAAGTTCATGATGTCATCTTTCTCCACTGCTGAAAAGAACTCCATTGTGTACATGTACCACATTTTCAGTTGAGGGGCACTTGGGTTGGTTCCAGCTCTTCACTATTGTGAAGAGAGCTGCAATAAACATGGCTGTGCATGTATCTCTGTGAGAGGGTGAGTCTTGTGGGTCTATACCCAGGAGTGGTATGACTGGGTCAGGTGGTAAGCTCATTTTGAGTCTTTTAAGGGGCTTCCACATTGCTTTCCACCAGCAGTAGATGAGTGTTCCTCTTTCCCCACAATCTCTCCAGCATTTGGTCTCACTTGTTTTCTTGATCCTAGCCAGTCTTATAGGAGTTAGATGATATCTTAAAGTGGTTTTAACTGGCATTTCCTTAATGATTAACAAGGTTGAATACTCTTTTTTTTTTTGGTCTTTTTGAGACAGGGTCTCCCTGTAGCCCCAGCTATCCTGGAACTCACTCTGTAGACCAGGCTGGCCTTGAACTCACAAAGATGCACCCGCCTCTGCCTCCCAAGTTCTAGGATTAAAGGCGTGCGTCACCACGCCCAGCTGAATACTTTTTAAGATGTTTCTCAGTCATCTTCCTCACTTGTGAAGTCTCTATTTAGCTCTTTACTTCATCTTTTAAGTGAGTCATTTTTTTCTTCTTTGTTTTTTGAGTAGTTTATATATTCTGGAAGTTAATGCTCTGTCAGATGTATCAGCAGTGAAGGTTTCCTCCCACTCTGTGGGTTTTCTCTTCCTTTCACTGATTTTTTTTGGGGGGGGCTGTACAGAAGCTTTTGAGTTTAATGAGGTCCCACTTGTCAATTGTCAACCTCACTTCCTGTGCAGCTGCTGTCTGATTTAGAAATCCTTTCCTCCACCCATGTCTTGTAGTTGCTACCAATGTTTTCATCAATCACCTTCAGGGTTTTGGGTTTCATGGTGAAGTCTTCAATCCATTTGGAGTTGATTTTTATACAGGGTGAGAGGGATTTAATTTTATTCTTCTACAAGTGGTGATCCAGTTTTGCCAACACCATTTGCTAAAGATGATGTCTTTCCTCCATTATGTCTTTTTGGTCCCTTTCTCAAATATGAGGTGGCTGAAATTGTATGTGATCAAGTTTGGATCTTCAATTTTGTTCCATTGGTCTAAAGGTCTGTTTTTGTGTCAGTACCAAGCTGTTTTTATTACTATAGCCCTTTGAAGTATGGTATAGTGATCCCCCCTGTATTGCTCTTTTAGCTCAGTGTTGCTTTGGATATTCCGGGTCTTTTGTTTTTCCATATGAATTTAAGGATTTTTTTCCAAGTCTGTGAAGAAACTCTTGGGGATTTTGATTGGGATTGCATTGAATCCACATATTAATTTGGGTAGAATGGACATTTTTACTGCATAAATTTTTCCAATCCATGAGCAGGGGAGGTCTTTTCATCTTCTGATGTCTTCTTTAATCTCCTTCTTCAGGAGTTTAAATTTTTTGTTGTAGAGATCTTTGTAGGTTTGTTCCTAGGTATTTTATTGTTTTCAAGACTATTATAAGTGGGAAGGTCTCCTTATATTCCTTTTTCTGTCACTTGTTGATGTAAAGAAAGGCTACTGATTTTTCTAGGTTAATTTTCTATCTCAACACCTTACTGAAACTCTTCATCTTTTCTAGGAGGTTTTTGGTGTTTTTAGCATCCCTTAGGTAAACTATCATATCATCTGCAAAAAGGGATAGTTTAACTTCCTCTTTTCCGATTAGGACTCCTTCAATTTCCTTCTCTTGTCTTATTGCCCTAGCAAGCATTTCAAGCACTATGTTGAAGAGGAGTGGCGAATAAGGTGGGTGTTCCCACCTTTAAGGGGAATGCTTCCAATTTTTCTCCATTTAGGATGATGTTGGCAGTGGGTTTGCTACATATGGCTTTGATTGTGTTAAGGAACATTCCCTTCAGTCCAATTCCCTCTAGGACTTTAAGCATGAAGGAATGCTGGATCTTGTCAAAGGCTTTTTCTGGAATTGAGATGATTGTGTGGTTTTTGTCTTTCAGTCCATTTATGTGTTTTATGATATTTATTGATTTACATATGTTGAACCATTCCTGCATCTCTGGTATGAATCTTAAACTGGTTTTAATATGATTTC
Source organism: Rhizomys pruinosus (assembly GCA_009823505.1). Classification (NCBI taxonomy): domain Eukaryota; kingdom Metazoa; phylum Chordata; class Mammalia; order Rodentia; family Spalacidae; genus Rhizomys; species Rhizomys pruinosus. The sequence goes on from VZQC01014672.1 coordinate 157,492, forward strand.
CTTGATTATTAACACTGTTGAACACTTTTTAACATTTTTCTTGGCCATCTTTATTTCTTGTCTTGAGAGCTCTCTGCTCAGATCTTTAGCCCATCTTTTAATTTTAATTTCAGAGATTTTTCTTTTAATTCCAGAGATTTAATAAATGATACAGTGCCCATGGCTCACTTTAAAAGCAGTCCTGAGAGGGAACTTTATAGCCATAAGTACCTACATTAAGAAAATAGCACAAATAAGTGACCTAACCCTACAACTAAAAACACTTGAGAGACAACAACAAATAAATCCTAAACCCAAAAGACAGGAAGAAATAACAAAAATCAGAGTGGAAATCAATGAAATAGAAACAAAGAAAACAATACAAAAAATCAATGAATTTGAAAGGATAAACAAGGTACATAGACCTCTAACCCAGCTGACCAAGAGAAAGAGAAAGCAACATCAAACCAATAACATTAGAGATGAAAAGGGAAACATCACAACAGATCATGAAAAGATCCAGACAATCATATAGGGATATTTTTTTTTTCAGTTTACAATTTATTCAGTCTCCTAAAAAAATAAGGAGCTAGACCCAACTGGACAAAATGCATTGAAACTTTATTGTGAGGCTAGGGATATCAGTGGTACAATACTTGGGTAGAGTAGATGAGATACTAATTTCAATCAATAGCAGTGCTAAAAGAAAGAAAAAGGTGAACAAAACAAGATATGATATCCCACTATGGAAATCATCACTGAGGGTAGATTCACTGATTCTCCTAGTCAATATACAGTTATCTTCTTGCACATCCCTGCAATATCTGGCATAGTTTGGTCAAACCCTATTTACTTCTGAAAATCATCTTTCACGTGGAGTACAAAACAACATGCCTGCAGAGTTTTCTCTACATTTATTTCACTCACTACTCATTCTTTCTATCCTATTTGCTAATTCTTCCTTTTCACCAAACTCTCTCATCAAAAACCAGCCCCAAACTGAGTTTCAATATTCGTGCTTGTTGGTTTTTTTAATTAGTTTTTTTTATTGTGCTTTGTGCATTTCATACATTTTTCCAATTCAGTTCAGGCTTATTTCTCTTTCCACTCCCCCCCCACCCCACCCATCCCAGATCAGCATTCTGCCATAACTGTCCTGCCATCTTTCTCTCAGTCTTTTTTTTTTCATTTTTAAGCTAAGTGAAATCCATGAGTACAGCTCATCCTTCTGCAAAACCACCTAGTAGGAGTGAAAGGTTTATTCTGTAACAAAACTGTCAGCCCATGAAAGGAAAGCCAGACCAGAATTGACCCAGAGTCCAAGTCACAGCTCCAGAGAGAGTGGATAGTTTTACTCTCATCATCCACCTGTGCCTCTTTTCTTCTAAGCCTAGGGGAACAACTGCGGAGGAGGGGGCGTGGTAGAAATAAGTAAGGGCGCGATGGGGTGAATGGTGAATTGTGACTACAGCAATGTGTCTTGGAACTCATTTGATCACTTGATTGTAACAAAAACAAACCTGTCACCCCCCACGGGACGGTGGGGAATATGGGATAATTGGTTTTTACAACTTATACTGTAACTAAATTTGAAACTGGGAATATGGAATGAATTTAATCATGAATTCCCAAAAGCCTACACAAAGAAGAGATCCAGAAACACAGGTTACCCATCACTATATGAGGAATTATGACATATAGTAATTCAGCCAGGCGTGGGTGGTGCACGCCTCTTAATCCCTAGCACTTGGGAGGCAGAGGCAGGTGTGGATCTTTGTGAGTTTTCAAGGCCACGCCCTGGTCTACAGATGAATTGCCAGGACAGCGTGGGCTACAGAGGAGACCCTGTCTCGAAAAGACCAAAAAAAAAAAAAGAAATAGTAATTCAAAACCTCCCAACTAAAAAAAGACCAGGCCCAGATGAATTCAGGGAAGAATTCTATAAGACATTTAAAGAGGATTTACAACCCTTACTACTCAAATTATTCAGACTTTCCCTATAGAAACATAGGGAAGTCTCCCAAACTCCTTCTGTGAAGCCAGTATCATTCTAATACCAAAACTAGGCAAAGATAAAAGCAAAAAAAGAAAACTATAGACCCATTCTATTAATGAACATAGATGCAAAAATTCTCAACAAAATACTTGTCAACTGCCTACAGGCACACATCAAAAAGACCATGACCAAGTCAGATTCATACCAGAGATGCAGGTATGGTTCAACATACATAAATCAATAAATGTCACAAAGCACATAAACAGCTGAAAGACAAAAACCACATGGTCATCTCAATTGATGCAGAAATGGCATTTGACAAAATTCAACATGTCTACATTTTTAAAGTCCTACAGGGAATTGAACTAGAGGAAACATTCCTCAAATAATCAAAGCTATATAAAACAAACCCACAGCCAACATTATCCTAAAAGTGGAAAAATTAGAATCATTCCCCTTAAAGTCAGGAACTTAGCAAGGCTGGCCCCTATCCCCTCTCCTTTTGAATATAGTGCTTGAAATGCTCACTAGAGCAATAAAGCAAGAAAAGGAAATTAAAAGAGTACTAATTGGAAAAGAGGAGGTCAAACAATCAAAGGAATACTAATTGAAAAAGAGGAAATTAAATGATCCCTTTATGGATATGACATAATAGTTTACATAAGGGACACCTAAGCACATCTTTCAATTGGGTCATTTGTTTTCTTGGTCCTCTGTTTTTTTGAGTAGTTTATATACTCTAGATGTCAAATCTTTGTCAGTTGTGTTACTGGTGAAGAGTTTCTGCCACTCAGTGGGTTTTCTCTTCATTTCTTTGATTTTTCGTTTTTTGCTGTATAGAAGCATTTTAATTTAATGAGGTCCTCTTTGATGATTGTTGACCTTATTTCCTACATAACTGCTGTTTGTTTTAGAAAGACTTTTCTTACACTTATATCTTATAGGTTACTGCCAATGTTTTCTTCTATCACTCTCAGAGTTTCAGGTTTAACATTGAGGGCTTTCATCCATTTAGAGTTGACTTTTGTACAAGGTGAAAGGTAGAGGTTTAGTTTCATTCTTCTACAAGTGGTGATCCACTTTTGCCAGCACCATTTACCTTTCCTCCATTGAGTCTTCTTGGCCCCTTTGTCAAATAAGTGGCTGAAATTGCGTGTACTCAAATTTCAGTCTTCAATTTTGTTCCATTGATCTATGGGTTTATTTTTGTGCCAGTACCATGCTATTTTTTTACTATAGCCCTGTAATATAGTGTGAAATCTGGTATAGTAATCCCCCCTGTATTACTCTTTTTGCTCAGGGTTGCTTTGGTTATCTGGGGTCTTTTGTTTTTCCAAATGAATTTTAGGATATATTTATTTCCAATTCTGAGAAGAAAGTCATGGGGATTTTGAATGGGATTGCATTGAATCTATAAATTACTTTGGATAGGATGGTCATTTTCTACTATATTAATTCTTCCCTGAGAATTCCTCTGTGGTAGGTGTTCCCATTCTTGCCTCTGATCTTCCTTTGTGAGACTGGGTTACAGATGCTTGTCCTGTTCATGGGCAACTTCACAGTGAAGTCTCAGTTACTGCTCATACCTCTGGGCATTCTGTCAGGAGCCTGGAAGGGAAAGGTGGCCACGCCCATGTATGATACTTTCTGTTGTGGGGAATGCTGCTTGGAGCCTATGTGACTATTTCTCTGCAGAAACATCCCCTGGCTCTGGCCAGATTTCCAGATCACTGAATACTACAAGTTTAATTCAAAGCTTTCTCTCAGTCTAGCAGTATTTCAATGACCAGGTTTCAGTGTACAGTCATGGGATGCTTGCTCTGAGTTTTCCAAAGGTGCAGTACTCGATGGGTCTTGGGCTGCTGAATCATTTCATACCACACAATCCTCTTTGAAGTATCATCTTGCTACCATTCTGATGAGAGCTGGTGCCAAGTGCCAAATGCCGAAACTCCAAGTGCCAGTGCTGAACTCCGACAGCCCAGTATTTGGGTGCCAGCACCTCTTCTGACAACTGTGACTCAGCATTTCCTGGTTGATACTGTAGAGCTGCTAAGAGACCAGGTGCCATCTACCATCTGCCAACATCTTGTTTGCTTTTGTTTTGATTATTTGTTTTCATTTTTGCTTGAGACAGGCTCTCCCTGTAGTTCCAGCTGGCCTAGAACTTGCCATGTAGACCAGGCTGGCCTCAGTCTCAGAGAGATCCCGCCTACCTCTGCCTCCCAAGTGCTAGGGATTAAAGGCCTATGCCACAGTGCCCAGCTGTATTTTTTTTTAACAAATTGTTTTATCATTGGAAAGCAGCTCCTTTCTATTCTAATGACATTTTCCATGTCCTTTATGAAAGCATTTCCCAGAGCTCAGAGCAGGACTTGGGAAGCCACAGGGGTGAGAGAGGCTATCACCTGTCATTAGGCCCCAGCTCCATGAATTGCATGGGAGAGGCAGACTGTGGGTAGAGCAGAGGCACGTGGGGTTGGGTCTGCTGCAGTGGGGGGGGGTCTAAAGTCTATGTGAAACTTTAATAGAATTTATTACTGATTAACTACATACACTACAATGGAAAATGGCTCATTTAAAAAAGAAATAACTAATTGAAATGTTGATAAGAATGGAGCAACAACATCTCAGGAAATGCTGGTAGGAGCAAATCCATATAACAACCTTAAAAAGCTCTTTGCCTTATCTAGTAAAGTTGAACATATGTATAACCCAGTTCCAACAGTCTGTTCATAACAACATATCCTAGCAGAACTGCATATCTAAATAGACCAAAGAGTGTATGAAAATGTTTATGTCTGCAAAATCCATACTATTTAAAAACTGCCAACAAACCAGTTTCCAACAGCTGTAGAATAGAAAAATGTGACAGTCATATAATGGAACTTTTGTGTTCTAATTGATATATTAGAAGAGAGCTGCAATGTTATCACTAAAACATAAATTTTAATTGATTTCTTATTACAAACATAACAGACATTTGTTTTAGAAAAGTTAAGTCAATTTGAATAAGCCATAATAAAAATATTTAAGTCATCCATTACTCCCTTTATATCATTAGGAATCGTCTGCTGAAAACAACAGTGCACAAAAATGGATACTGGTTTGTACCACATAGTGATCACTGCATGCAATCCAGATGCTTAGTAGCATAATTTTCCAAAACAGACTATATCTTTCTGCTTTGTTTTAGCATATTGACATTGTCAGCTTCTTGCCTCATTATTTCTAGGATTCCTGTCATGAGTCAGAAATCATATCTTCACAACCTACATTATAAACTGGAAAAGAGTGCAGAGCCAGTGATACCTCTTTATCTTTCAGAAGGAAGCAAAGCTTTCCACCCTTTGCTCCTTGGTAGATCTCCATGCCAAGACTGGATTACATGACTATCCCTAGTTAAAGGATCACTTCAGAAGTAAGAGCCTTCCTCTAAAAAGATGGAATGGGCAGAAGGAAGTTCGGGATGACTTTGATTTGGAGCCTACTAAAAATGGCTTATCAAGGCAGCACCCAAACTTTGTCCTTTCTTATGTTTTGTTATGCTTACTGTTAGATTTTTGGAGAAGGAAAATGAAGGAGTTTAAAGTTTAGAGAGCCAGAGCCAGACCTGCACTGGGCAAGGAATGTATACCTTTCTTAAAACACACAGCAAGAGGACAGAGGGGCTGTCTCCTCACCATGGGAAGTCTTCCACAAACTGTTAGGTTGTGGAACCCTTTTATTTCCCTTGGGCCTCACCAGTCTGTGTTTGATGCTGAAGCCTAGTGTCTTTTCATAAGTAAAAGACTTTTGTTATAGGTAGAGCAGGTTGGTCTTCAAACTCTTCCTGCTCACAGGTCGGTTCAGAAAACCATCTGCCAATGAGCGACAGGCTGATAAAGCATTAGTGAGACCAGATAACCAGTTTCAAGCTATTTGGTCTCTTCAAGGGGTTTTATGACCCTATGGCTTTCTTAATAAAGCTTATGGTTGGTTCCTTGATTATTCACAAACTCTATCACTTACTCCCCTTCTTTTTAAGACATAAATGTGCTTTTAATTTTTATAATTCTACATCCCTAGAATATGCTCCTAGAAATGGCTTCTTAAGCAGACCACAAACAAAATAAAAATGGTAAAATGTTACTTTACAACCTTAGCCTCAATGGATGAGAGTGATGGAAGACACACTCCAATATAATTTTTCCTTTTCATGATTTTAGCTACTTGTTGTTAACTGATATATAAACATACTAATTGATGCACTTGTCACCCAGGTGGATGTCTGGCATGCAGGCTTGCTGCTGCCCACCCCAGGCAGGCATCTGCTGCCCACTACAAGAACCAAAGAGAGGAACTATGTGCATGGATAGAAGGACAGCCAGAAGTGCACAGCACACACTCATTGCCCAGGTGGGATCTGGGTCTGGCACATGGCCCAAAGGAGTAAATTCCCCCACCAAAGCTACTGGTACTGTGGTGGAAAGTATAAGCTGCTGGTGCTGTGTTTTACTGCACAGCCAAAGCTGAGGAAGAAACCAGCAGGAAGCAAACTGAGTGACCAACCAGTCCTCCATATTAACATTTGAGATTTAGCAACAGAAACCAAACAAACAAACAAAGGAGGGGGAAATACACATGCAAAAGACACAACGGAAAAACAATATGGGAAAGCTCATAATAAATCCCGACCAAACTCAACCAGCCCTGTAGAAGATCCCAACAACAAGATGTCCCTGGAAGGAAACCAAGACACCGACCTTAGAAGAACAATTGTAGACATATTCAAAGACTATAAAGGACAAATCAGAGAACTAAAGGGAGATAATGAAAAACTAATGAAGGAACTAGAATGAAAGAATGATAAACTCCAGAAAGAACTAAACAGAGAGATTGACAAACTCCAAAAAGAACTAGAGGGAGAGAATGACAAACTCCGGAAGGAAGGAAGTGGAAACACTTGAAAAGATCTCAGGCTGAAAGGAAAAAAGAAACTGACCAGTGAAGTAAGGAACTACAAGAAGAGAATGAAAAGCTCCAAAAGGAAGTGGAAATACTGAAGAAACCACAGGATGAAATGAAAAAGAAAATTGAACAGTCATCCAATCAGCAGGAAAAGATGGGAAAAAGCCTCAGAAGCAGAATGGATGAAACATAAAAAGAATATCAGACCTACAGGATAACACAGCACAGCTAGAAATCTCAAGTAAAGATTATGAAAAATAAAAAAAACACACAAGACTGAAACAACCAGGAAATGTGGGACTCCATGAAAAGACCCAACCTCTGCATCATAGTTATATAAGAAGAAGAATCCCAAGAGAATGGTATTGATCAGATCTTCAACAGAATAATAGAAGAAAATTTCTGCAAACTGAAAAAAGCCAAACCCATCCAAATACAAGAAGCACATAGAACACCAAATAGACAAGACCAGAAAAGTAATTCCCCACATCATATCATAGTTAAAACACTAGATGCTCAAAACAAGGACAAAATACTGAAAGCCACAAGAGAAAAGCAAGTTACATATAAGGGGAAACCCATCAGAATCACAGATGACTTCTCAGTGCAAACTATTAAAGCCAGAAGAACGTGGACCAAAGTATTCCCAGTGCTAAATGACTTTAAATGCCAACCCAGATTACTATACCCTGCAAAAATGTCAATCATAGTTGAAGGAGAAAGAAAAATCTTTCATGACATAAACAAAATGAAAGAACACATGTCAAAAAAACCAACACTTCAGAAAATACTAGAAGCAATTCAAAGAACAGAGGCAAGGAGCAACTATCCTTAAGCAACCCAAGAGACAAATTTAACAGAGTAAATAAATACCTAGACCATGAATGCAAACGAAAAATAAGTTGAAAGGAAACAACACACATCTTCAATAATAACCTTAAATATTAATGGTCTAAACTCTCCAATCAAAAGTCAAGGACAGGGAGAATGGATTAGGAAATAGAATGCATCTATATGCTGCCTACAAGAAACCCATCTCGTCCTCAAGGACAGACACCACCTTAGACTGAAAGGGCAGAAAAAAATATTCCAAGCAAATGGTACCAAAAAGCAAGCAGGAGTGGCTATTCTAATATCAGACAAAATAGACCTCAGAATAAAATTAATCAGAAAAGACAAAGAGGGCCATTATATCCTTATCAATGGAACAATTAACCAAGAAGATTTCACAATCTTAAATGTTTATGCACCAAACTCTGGTGCACTGAACTTTATAAACACAATCCTTCAGGACCTCAAGACACAGATTAATCCCAGCAGGATAATAGTAGGGGAATTCAATACCCCACTGAATCCCTTGGATAGGTCAACTGGACAAAAAATAAACAGAGAGACATCAGAACTGAACAATACAATACACCAAATGGACCTCACAGACATCTACAGAATATTCCACCCAAACACCAGAGAATATACTTTCTACTCAGCACCCCACAGAAGATTCTCTAAAGTCGACCACATACTGGGACACCAAAGAAATGTCAACAAATACAAAAGGATTGAAATTATTCCATGCATTCTATCAGATCATGGTGCAATAAAGCTCAATATTAAAACCAAGGTAAGACTTACTAACTATAAGAACACATGGAGACTAAACAACACAATACTGAATAATGAATGGGTGAGGGAAGAAAAAAAGAAATAAAAGCATTCCTGGAACTAAATGAAAAAGACAATACAACAGAACAAAACCTGTGGGATATATTAAAGTCCATCCTAAGAGGAAAATTTATAGCCCTAAGTGCCCACATTGGAAAAAAAAAAGAAACAGAAAGAGAACAACTAAACGATATAACACGGCAGCTAAAAACACTTGAGAGACAACAATAAATGAACACTAAACACAACAGACAGGAAGAAATAACAAAAATCAGAGCAGAAATCAATGAAATAGAAACAAAGAAAACAATACAAAAAATCAATGAATCCATAAGCTGGTTCTTTGAAAAAATTAAAAAAAAAATAGACAGACCTCTAGCACAGTTAACCAAAAGAAAGAAAGAGCAACTCCAAATCAATAGCATTCGTGAAGAAAAAGGAAACATCACATCAGATAAAGAAAAGATCTAGACAATCATATGAGAATACTTCAAAAACCTATACTCTTCTAAATTTGAAAACCTAAGAGAAAAGGATGAATATCTGAAATCTTGGGATTTACCAAAGCTTAACCAAGAAGAGATTGACAGCTTAAACAGACCCATAATACTTGAGGAAATTGAAGATGTAATAAAGAGCCTCCCAACTAAAAAAAAAAGACCACGCCCAGATGGTTTCACAGCAGAATTTTATAAAACATTTAAAGAAGTCTTACAACCATTACTACTCAAACTTTTCAGAAGGATACAAACAGAGGGAAATATCCCAAATTCCTTCTATGAAGCCAGCATCACTCTAATACCAAAACCAGGCAAAGACACAAACAAGAAAACTATAGACCCATATCATTAATGAACACAGATGCAAAAATTCTCAACAAAATACTTGCAAATTGCATACAGACCCATATCAAAAAGATAATCCATTGTGACCAAGTTGGATTCATACCAGAGATGCAGGGATGGTTCAACATATATAAATCAGTAAATGTCATAAAACACATAAATGGACTGAAAGACAAATACCACACAATCATCTCAATGGAAGCAGAAACAGCTTTCAACAAAATCCAGCATCCCTTCATGCTTAAAGTCCTAGAGGGACTTATTCCTCAATGTAATCAAAGCCATATACAAGAAACCCACAGCCAACATCATCCTAAATGAAGAAAAATTGGAAGCATTCCCCTTAAAGGCAGGAATATGGCAAGGCTGTCCACTATTGCCACTCCTCTTCAATATAGTGCTTGAAATTTTTGCTGGGAAATAAGGTGAAAAAGTGAAATTAAAGGAGTACTAATCAGAAAGAGGAAGTAAAACTATCCCTTTTTGCAGATTATATGATAGTTTACCTAAGGGATGCTAAAAACTCCATCAGAAAACTGATAGAAATGATTCAAAGTTTCAATAAAGTGGCAGGATACAAAATAAACCTAGAAAAATCAGTAGCCTTTCTTTACACCAACAATAAACAACTGGAAAAAGAATATAAGGAGACTCTCCCAATCACAATAACCTCAAAAAATACATAGGAATAAACCTAACCAGACACCAAAGACCTCTACAACAAAAATTTTAAAACCCTGAAGAAGGAGATTGACATCAAAAGATGGAAAGACCTCCTATGCTCATGGATTGGAAAAAAATAATAGAGTAAAAATGTCCATTCTACCCAAATTACTATATAAATTCAATGCAATCCTAATCAAAATCCCCATGAGCTTTTTCAGAGACTTGGGGAATAAAATCCTTGAATTCACATGGAAAAACGAAAGACCCCAAATAGCTAAAGCAATCCTGAGTGAAAAGTGCAACACAGGGGGGAATTACATTACCAGACTTCAAGCTATATTACAGGGCTATAGTCATAAGGACAGACTGGTACTGGCAAAAAAAAAAAAAAGATGCATTGACCAATGGAACAAAATTGAAGATCCAAACTTGAGCTCTTTAGCCACCTTATATTTGACAAACGGTCCAAGAAAGCTCAATAGAGGAAAGACAGCATCTTCAGCAAATGGTGTTGGAAAAACGGGATCACCATTTGTAGAAGAATAAAATTAAAACCCTTCCTCTCACCCTGTACAAAAATCAACTCCAAGTGGATAAAGGTCTCAACCTGAAACCCTGAAGGTTATAGAAGAAAAAGTCAGCAGCAACCTACAAGACATAGGCATAGGAAAACACTTTCTAAATCAAACAGCAGCTGCACAGGAAATAAGGACAACAGCTGACAAGTGGGACCTCATTAAACTCAAAAGCTTTAGTACAGCTAAAGAAACAATCAAGGAAGTGAAGAGAAAACCCACAGAGTGGGAGGAAACCTTCACCACTGATACATCTGATGGAGCATTAACATCCAGAATATATAAACTACTTAAAAAACAAAGAAATAAGAAAACAAATGACCTTCTCAAAAGATGGTGTAAAGAGCTGAACAGAGACTTTACCAGTAAGGAAGTAAAGACATCTTAGAGATGTCTCTTCTTAAGAGAAACATCTTAAAAAGTGTTCTTTATTAATTAAGGAAATACAAATTAAAATCACACTAAGGTATCATCTCACTCCAATAAGACTAGCATGGTCAAGAAAACAAAAGACACCAAATGCTGGAGAGGTTGTGGGGAAAGGGGAACACTCATCCACTGCAGGTGGGAATGTAAACTTGTACAACCACTGTGGAAAGCAGTGTGGAGAACACTTAAGAGACTCAAAATGAGCCTACCACCTGACCCAGACATACCACTCCTGGGTATATACCCACAAGACACATCCTACTGCAAAGATATGTACACAAGCCAGATGTGGTGGCATATGCCTTTAATCCTAGCACTTAGTAGGCAGAGGCAGGTGGATTTCTCTGAGTTCAAGGCCAGCATGGTCTACAGAGTGAGTTCCAGGCCAGCTGGGGCTACAGGGAGACCCTGTCTCAAAAAGACCCCTGCGCAAAAAAAGACAAAAAAAAAGAAAAAAATATACATGCACAGCTATGTTTATTGCAGCTCTCTTCACAATAGCAATGAGCTGGAACCAACCCAAATGCCCCTCAACTGATGACTGGATAACAAAAATATTGTACATCTACACAATGGAGCTCTATGCAGTGGTAAAGAAAAATGACATCATGAACTTTGCAGGTAAATGGATGGAACTCGAAACCATTATGCTAAGTGAAGAAAAAAAAGGTTAATGATTTCTCACATTTGTGGATGCTAACACCAAATCCCTAGTTGGCAGGCAAACTGAACAACTTTATCATTATATTTCATTGTATCTGAAAGCAACTGTGCTACTATAATGTGAATCTCTTAATGGGATCTAGAATTGACCTACCACTTGTAGTCACACATTGTAATTACCATATGTGGGTAGAAGATATATATTCATATTCTAAAAATAAAAAATAAAAGAATGTAAAGTTATACTTCTTTTTACCTGCATGCAACTTTACTGTTAAAATGTGAATCTCTAAATGTGTTTTGGAATTAACCTATAGTTTCTTTTCAGATTTTGTAATTTTGATTTATGTGTGGAGTGTATATATGTATATTTTGGAATAATATAAAATTAAAGGGAACAAAATAAGAGAGAGAAAAATACTAATTATAAAAGTCAATAAATAAGCAATTATTAAATTTTAAATTAGACACCATTCTTGAAAAGGTCTCATGATATCCTATTCTGTATTATCCTTTTCCTACTGTATCCACACTGTATATACTACCTGTCAATCACTTGAAGGCAGCCTTCATTATCAGATGGACTATTTAATTATCCCAATTCTTTTATTCAAGTAACTCTTATTTTACTTAATAAAGACCCCAATGAACAGAATAAAGGATGCTGGAGATTCAGATAGACCAAAGAAATGCTACAGAGTGCTCCCTTTAAATGAAAAGACTACTTTGAGACAAAGACCTTAGTCACACAAATTTTACTATAGTATATTGTTATGATTAAAGAAAGACCATATTCATATACATTTTGGTAGAATATATTATAATTATATTTTATTATTATTATTTTTTGGTCTTTTCGAGACTGGGTCTCCCTGTAGTCCAAGCTGTCCTGGAACTCACTCTGTAGACCAGGCTGGCCTCGAACTCACAAAGATCCGCCAGCCTCTGCCTCACAAGTGCTAGGATTAAAGGCATGCACCACCATGCCCAGCTATTCTATTTTATTATTGTTTTAACCTCTTACTTGGACTACTTTATATAGGCAAATATATATATATATATATATATATATATATGCACATTTATGATAAAACAGTACAACTGAACACAGGATATGTCTTGAGATATGTGACATTATGCAATGTCCACATTGTATTAAGAACAAGGAGTATACACACAAACTCTGATGGCTACACTGTTACTAGGCAACATAATCTTATATGTGTAGCTCATCGATGACTCATATGGTACACATGTTTATAAGGGTTTCCACACCATCTGTGATTTCTGGTACCCACAGGGATATGTATCCTGAGTGGGGGAAAGAGTACTACTATACTGATTTTTTAAGACATAGGTCATGATTTTCAGTAAAACAAACTTGTAGACTGAAAAACAAGTTTTTTTTTCTTTTTTTTTTTCCATTTCATTGACCCAGGACTTGATTTTCAAAAACAAAACAAGCAAAGCAAAAAACCCAAGCACATTTCAATTATCATGACTCCACCTTTTTATCACAGAATTGCTTAATATATTAATACTTATTGAACTTTCACTGTGTGCCAGGAAATGTTCTAAACTCTTCCTCCCATGAAAGCCTCACAATAAAGTTATAGGGTAAAAACATCACTCCTTTAACAGATCAATAGACTGAGTAGGGCATAATACATCCTTTAATAAAATATACTACACAGAATAACAGTAAGGGTTCTGAATTTTAGAGTCTGCATGCTAACATGATATGGAGAGTAGTCCCATGTTCATCCCTGCTTGTAAATGATTGATCATTTTACCTAACCCTACCCTTTATCTTGCAGCTACCTGTGGATATCAAAGAACATCTGGGCAGAGAACAAAGCCCTCAGGGCCATGCTAAATGCTCACAGCAGCATCCAACCTCAAACCCTTACTTTACCATAATTCATTATCCCGATATTTAAAAACTATTCTTTCTCTGACCCATAAGTATATACTTAGAGTTGACTTTCTCCTTTTCCACTTCAAGGCCAATAAATGAAGAACTGGTTTGAAAATTAGACAGTCAAAGTGATTTATAAACATATACTGCATAGAAACTCACCAAATGGGGCAGAGAATTGAATTAAACAAGGTCATGACAGGCTATAAGAAACCAGCACTATTATTTGTGAGCAACAGTAAACAACAAATTCTCCAAGAACAACAAAGGCCTTCTCTGTTATGCTGGGTGATTAAAAAGGAAAGAAAAAAAACACAAATTATTACAAGTTTAACAGTGAAAGTCACAAGTAATCCTTTTCCAATTAATTTCAAGGTCAGCCAGGCCATCTTCAATGGCTTGTCCTGGATCTCAGCCATCTTCATCTTGGTGCTACCGTTCAAAGTGCTAAAACCAGTTAAGAGCTATTACTTCACTTCTTTCTCCTCCTTCTCTTCTTCTCTTTTGGCTGCTTGGGCGCTTGTGCTCCAAACCAGTTGGTTAGATTGGCCAATATTCATCAGTCCTGTTGCAAAAGGTAAGCTAAGTGTCTGTCTTCTTTTGGTTCAATCAGTTTCCGCCTAGACCGTCACTTCAGCCATACAATTCCACATTCTCTCCTTCTCAATCAGCCTGGTCCTTCCTTCTGCTCCCTTCAGTGTTGGTGTATTAGTCACTTTCTGTTGCTGTGATAAACCCACCATGAGCAAGGGAACTTATAAAAGGAAGAGTTTATTTGCTGATGCTTGATGGTCCAGGGAATTAGAGCATCTGTGGTGGGAAGCATGGCGGCTGGAGCTGGAGCAGCAAAACAGGGTCACATCTCGCAATGAACACAGAAGCAGAGAGAGAGAGAGAGACGCAGACCAGAGGCTTGTTAAACTCACTAAGCCACCCCCAATGACGTACTTCCTTAGCATGGCCACACCTAGACCTCCAAGAACAGTGCCACCAACTGGAGACAAAACTGCTGAATACTTAAAGGCCTATGCGGGGACATGTCATTCAAACCACCACATTCCTTCCCTGGCCCCATAGCTCATGACCAATAAAATGCAAAATGCATGTAGTCTAACCTTAAAAGTCCCAATAGTCTTTACAGTCTCAATTTTATTCAAGTCTATAGTCCAAATCTCTTCTGAGACGCAGGCCAATCTCTTAACTGTAAGATCCTGTAAAAAAACAAAAAAAAATTCCATAACTCNGGTCACATCTGCAATGAACACAGAAGCAGAGAGAGAGAGAGAGAGCAAGACAACGAGGCTTGTTAAACTCACTAAGCGCCACCAATGAGTACTTCCTTAGCATGGCCACACCTAGACCTCCAAGAACAGTGCCACCAACTGGAAGACAAACTGTCTGAATACTTAAAGCCTATGCGGGGACATGCTCATTCAAACCACCACATTCCTCCCTGGTCCCATAGGCTCATGACCATATAAAATGCAAATGCATTATGTCAACCTTAAAAGTCCCAATAGTCTTTACCAGTCTCAATTATATTCAAGTCTTAGTCCAATCTCTTCTGAGATCAGGGCCAATCTCTTAACTGTAAGATCCTGTAAAATCAAAGACAAAATTACATACTCCCAACATACGTGGAACCAATATGCACATTCCCATTCCAAAGGGAGAATAGAGGCATAGTGAGGAAATACTGGACCAAAACAGACCGAAAACAGCAGGGCAAACACCAGCCCAGAAGCTTCCATGTGCGACTTCTGGGACTGTACTTCCAAAGGCTTAGATGGTTCAGCTCTTCCAGCTTTGCATGCCAACATACATCTCTCTTCTTAGGCTGGTACCCTCCCTTGTATGCAGCTCTCCTTGGCAAATATCTCACAGTCTCATCTTGAATGTCTTCTTGTGGTTTCCATGCCAACCAGGCTTCACATTCACAGCTTCACCAATGGCCTTTCAGGGCCTTCTTTAAGGGACACCCCTGCTGCACTCTGCCTGCCCTGCAGCTCTCTGAAGTGTGGAGGAAGAACTGATGACCCCTTCACTCTTGCAAATTCATGCCTCTAAAGACAGGACCATGTGAATGAAATTGCCAAGTTTGGCTGCAAGTTTGAATGGACCCTGGCCTATTTACAACAATTTGCAACTTTTCTCTGCCCGGACTTGTTGGCAGAAAACTCTTTCAGATTTTTCTTTCAAAAGTTGGAGGGCGTTATCTGGGTGTGGTTTCCCTTGTAAATCTTGAGGCCCTCATTAATCACTTATAATCCCATTTCCAGTTTTTCCTTGTAAATAGGCCTTCTCTTAATCACTTTAATCTCCTTATCAAAAGGAACCTCTCCTTGAATGCTTGGTCCCACCTTTAATCTTCCTAGGGCATTTTTCAGATCACATGTACATTCTGCATTTCTTTTCTGCCCCATTGCTCTTCTGTAGATCTAGATCGTTCAATATTCACCTTAATAGCCACTCCACCATTCTACATTAGGCTGTCTTGAAAATCCTCTGCCAAAGACATTAGTCCAATTGCTTTCAACTTAGCATCAGACAAACATTGGGCTGTGGGCAAACTGCAGCCAGATCTTTATCAAAATATCCCAGGTGCTGCCTAAGTCTTTATTTTCCTCTGGAACTACATTTTTGCAGCAATGCTTTCTTCAGGCTTCTACTAGAATGTCCCCTTAAGCTCTGCTTACAGTAGTCAACAGCTTTCTAGCCCAAAGTTCCAAAGTCTTCCACATTTCTCTGAACATCCACATGGTCAGGTTCTTCACAGCCCTTGATGGTACAAATAACTGAATTAGTCACTTTTTCTTTTCTGTGATAAAACACATGACGAAGGGAACTTATAAAAGGAAGAGTTTATTTGACCTTATGATGACGGTTCCAGGGAATTAGAGTCCATGGGGAGGCATGGGAGTGCCTGGAGCGGAGCAGAAAGCCCAAGGTTCACATCTCACATGAGCACAGGAAGCAAGAGAGAGAAACTGGAGACCGTAAGGCTTGTAAACTCACTAAGCCCACCCCATGATGTACTTCCTCTAGCACGGCCACACCTTCTAAGACATCCAAGACAGTGCACCAAATGGAGACAAAATGTCTGAATACTTAAAGCCTATTCGGGGACACTCTCATTCAAACCACTACAGTTGGCATGCCAGGTTGCCACTGCTTTGGAAAGCTTCTGGATCTTCCCAGCCACAGATTTATGGTATTCCTTAAAACCTCTCATGTTGCAAAATGCTGTTCAGGTATTCCTGGTGTTTCTGCCAGCGCTTTCTCTCCTATTTGATCTTCTGCTACTTCTCCAGCTTCTCTGTCATGTGAGCCTCTCGCAGAATCTGGCACTTGCTGCGCTTGTATGCTTTGGAGTTGAGAGCTGTCTTGAGAGTGGTGTCCCTTTGCATGCAGGCCACCACCTCCTGTCTCAGCTGAGGTTGGAAACTGAGTAACCGAAGTGCTTTCAGTTCCATGGTTGCTTTGGTTTGTAAATCTGGTGGCAAAGAGCCAGGCAGATTTTCTAGTTCTTGTATCCTATGGGCTATTCGAGCCTGAAGTCTCCAAGCAGGCTGGTGAACCCACCACGTGTTTTTTTGGTTGTTTTTTTTTTTTTTTTTGGTCTTTTTGAGACAGGGTCTCCCTGTAGCTAACTCACTCTGTAGACCAGGCTGGCCTCGGACTCACGGAGATCCGCGTGCCTCTGCCTCCCAAGTGCTAGGATTAAAGGCGTGTGCCACCACATCCCGCATTTATTTATTTCTGTATGTGTATCAATGTACTGTCTGCATGCAAGTTTGTGCACCCGTGTCATGCAATGCCGTGGAGGTCAGAAGAGGGTGTCGGATTCCCCTGGAACTGGAGTTCTCCTGGAATTGGAGTTTCAGACTGTTCTTGGCCGCCATGTGGGTGCTGGGGATCGAACCCAGGTCCTCTGTAAGAGCAGTTGGCGCTCTTAACTGCTAGGCCATCTCTCCAGCCCCCCACGAGTTTTTAGCCAGGCACAGTGGGGTATGTCTTTAATTCCAGTAATGGGGAAGCATGGGCAGGGAGATCTCTGTGAGATCAAGACCTACCTGGTCTGCATAGATTTAAACCATCTGGGGCTACAGGAAGACCCTGCCTCAAAAAAAAAAAACAAACAAACAAAAAGAAAAAACACTTATGGAAGAAAATAGAATAAAATTTAAAAAGTATCAGTGCACCTTGTTCACTGTTTGGTGACAATTTTATTTACACTGTGACTGTGTACACTACTGTACTTTATCATGGAGTAAATTTTTTACTTGTGCACATATGTGTGGTGTGTGCATGTGTATGCATGTTTACATGTGTGGGTGTACATGTAGAGACTGGAGGCTAATCTCAGTCTTCCTCAATTGCTCTCTACTTTGTTGTTTGAGGCAGGGTCTCTCAATCAATCCCTAAGGTTATCAATTCAACTAATCTAGCCAGCCAGCCTGCTCCCATGACCTCATTTTCTGAGTGCTGTCATGCCTGATACAGGAAGATCCTGATTTCTAACTGTATTTATTTCTAGTTCTTGTTTGATAAAGAGTATGTTAAGAGCAATAAATTTCAGTTGTGAAGGAAACATGACTGATTTGCTTCTGGCCTGAATGAAAATGTGCCCCTTGAAGTTGAAGTGTAGAATTTTCACTGTTGTTAATAACTAGCCTGTCAGTTAAGTTTTCATTTCCTCTATACATCAATTTCCATAACAGTTTTCTTTTTAATTTGTAAGTGGCTAGGTTTATTTTTAGTTAACTTATGATTACATTACTAATGTTATTACCTGTGGTCATATTGTATGCATTGTGCCTGGAAAATTTCTGCATTTTGGAAACTATTGCTATTTTATTTATGGACTAAAATATGCTTGGTCTGTTCAGCAATTTTATTTAAAAATTCATATTCTATTCTTATAAGATAAATTTCTCAATATCTGTTCGATCCAGAGCATTGATGCAGATACCCTAAATTCTCCATATATATATATATATATATATATATATATATATAATATAATATTTCATTAATTATTTTTGTTTGTGTTGTTTTGTTTAAATCTTTGATACAGGGCCTCGTGTACCCCAAGGTGGCCACAAACTTACTGTGAAGCCAATAGCCAAGGCCGGTCTTGAACTCCTGTTCCTCCTGCTTCAATGTCCCAAGTACTAGGATTGCAGATAGGCGTCAATGTGACTGGCTATTCACTATAACTAAAGTTTTTCACTAAGATTGAAAAGTTCTACTTACATTTCCAAGATCCCTCTGTGTGTGCATGCACATGAAAACTAAGCACTACTCTCAATTACAGGTGTTTGATTCCTGACACCTAGCTTTTCATGCCTTTCACATTTGTTTTAAAACTGAAATATTAGTTTTTTCCAAATATTTTTAGTATTAATGCTTCTTAGATGCTATCTTTTTTTACCTTTATTCACTTTGATATTTAATAAAGATTATATGCTTTATTTTTCTTCATTTACTGATTTGATAATTATCCATGGGACATTCCTTTTGCATTTCCTAATCTTTTATTTATTATTTTCTATTTTTTTGTCTTTTTTGAGACAGGGTCTCCCTGTAGCCCCAGCTGTCCTGGATCCACTGGTAGACCAGGCTGGCCTTGAACTCACAAGATCCGCCTCCTCTGCCTTCCCAAGTGGCATTTCTAAGCTTTTAAAGCACTGTTCTAGCTAATATTATGTACGTCTTATGCCTTTGCTTTTATCATGGATGGAATGGTTTTCCTTTCCTTCACTGGCACTCTCCTCAGTTGTTGTTTTTAATGTTTTGGTTTTTTTTTTTATCTATTTAAAATATTGACGTGTATTGCTTGCATGTGTATAAGTGCACCTGTGTTGTCCATGCCCGTGGAGGCCAGAAGAGAGTATTGGAGTCCCTGGAACTGGAGTTATAGACTGGAATGATAATTGTTAGCCAATGTGGTGCGAGAATCAAACCTGAGTCCTCTGCAATAGCAGCCAGTTCTTTTATCTGCTAAGCCATCTGTCTAGTCCCTCTCCCCAGTTGTTTGTTGAAATAATTTGGAATTTTAGATTTTGGTTATCTACTAAAATAAATATCACGTTTTTTAGTAAAATATTTTCACATAGCTAATGCCTTTCTTGGGATTAACTTCATTTTCCTATTTCATGGTTTACTGCTGTGTCTTTTGCTTATTCATTCATGGTTCTGAAATCATGGCTCATGGTTTCTGAGGTTTGGTTCCATGATCTCTTAGTCCCATGCTCATCTTGCTCAGTGGGAACGTGTGACGGAAGAGCATCTCTTTCTCCTGCAACTGGAAGTAAAGCAATAGGAAGGCCCAGGGGCAAGAGTCCCAGCAACCTACCCTCGGTGACTTGCTTCCTCCATCTAGGCCTCATCCTCTAAAATTTCCAGAACTTTCCAAAATAGTCTCAACAGCTAGGGACCAAACCTTCAGTTCATTAGCCTTTGGGGCTGGGGGAACATCTCACATTCAAACTTTTAACACCACTGAACAATTTTATAGACTAGATACATCTTTTTACTGTCCTACCAATAGGTAAGAATTGGCTATCCTGCCAGGCATGGTGGTGCATGCCTTTAATCCCAGCACTCAGGAGGCAGAGGCAGGTGGATCTCTGTAAGTTCAAGACCAACCTGGTCTACATAGTGAACTCCAGGCCAGCTGGGAATAAAGGGAGACCCTATCTAAAAATGACAAAAAAAAATTGGCCATGCTTACTATCAGTTGCTATTTTACAGAATTCTGTTTTGTCAGATCTATAAACACATGCCACCTAGTGTAGTTTGTTCACTTTGGAGAAAGTTATCTAAATTATTTTATCCTTCCCTGAGTTCTTTGTAAGATTAGCTATCATGTCCTCAACTAAAGTAAAATTAACTCCAAGAAATACATTTTTTCCTTAAAATACATCTTGCTTATTCTTTTATTCTGTTTTCAATTTCCCAGAGAGAATACATTTTGTTTTAATTGTCTTATTCCTTTGCTTACAAGGAATGATGCAATCATTTGTATAAGTTAGTCTATACGTGGTACCACCAATTTCCATAACAGAAAATTACCTTTTAAACTCATAAGTTTATCTTATTTTTTGCTTTCTTAATTTTTATTTGACCAGTAAGTATACATAGACAATAAACATAAGAAATGTGCATATAAACCCAATTAATTAACATCTGAGTCTGGTTTTTGTGCCACCCTTGTTCTCCAAGTCCAGTTGATGAGATTTGCTTACATAAACATGTTGATTGATCAAATAAAAAAAATCCAGTCTGTTTATGCTGTGATCTCACAATTTACCCCCCTTACCTCCCATCCTTGGCCCTTACAGTCTGACATGCCAACCTCTTCCAAGAGAGTCTGTGGATTTTGGAGGGGAGGGCAGGAGAAAGTGAGGATAGAATATCAGTGCTTCCTCTGAGGCGACATTCTTAGGATTATCAAAGTTCTGTTTGCAATGGACTGGTGGGTCATTTAGCAGACTCTGTTTATTCTAGTAATAAAGCACAAATAGTAACAAATATTAAAGATTATAACAAGTAACTCTATGGGTACAGACATATATACTTTGATGATATCTCGGTCTGGGAATTATAACTCTTTGACAAAGGAATGACAATAGCTTTCTAATAGCTACAGTGTCAGATGTGTGTCTTACCCCACCCCCAGGGAGCAGGCCATACATCAATTTTTTTTTTCTGTCTATACATTTACCAGGCTTCCACTATTGCACTACATTTTTGGGGCATGTAAAAGTGTAGCATGTGAGGTCCTTAGTAAAGCTTTGGAGACCATTTCTTTCCAGAAGTTTGCATAGTGCTTTCTGACACAATGAAGGTCAACTGTTGACTTGGAGTGCGGGGTCTCAACATATTATTTTCTCATTATCATATTACACTGTATCTTCAGCATAGGGTCTTACTGTCCATTTCTTTTTCTTTTTTTTTAACTCTTGGGGATTTTAATTGTGATTCCATTAAATCTATACAAGAATTTGGGTAGAATGGACATTTTTACTATGTTAATTTTCCCAATCCATGAGCATGGGAGGTTTTTCCATCTTCTGATGTCTTCTTCAATTTCCTTCTTCAAGGGTTTAAAATTTTTGTTGTAGAGATCTTTGATGTCTTTGGTTATGTTTGTTTCTAGGTATTTTATTGTTTTTGAGGCTATTGTGAGTGGGAAGATCTCCTTGAATTCCATCTTCAGTTGCTTGTTGTTGGTGTAAAGAAAGGCCATTATTTTTCTAGGTTAATTTTGTATCCTGCCAATTTACTGAAGCTCTTAATCGTTTCTAGGAGTTTTCTGGTGGAGTTTTTAGCATTCCTTAAGTAAACAATCATATCATCAGCAAATAGGGATAGCTTGACTTCCTCTTTTCAAATTAGTACTCCTTTAATTTCCTTTTCTTGCCTTATTGCCCTAGCAAGTGCTGCAAGCACTATATTGAAGAGGAGTGGGGACAGGGGCCTCCTTGCTGAGTTCCTATCTTTAATGGGAATGCTTCTGTCATTTCCCCATTTAGGATGATATTGGCTGTGGGTTTCCTGTATATGGCTTTGATTACATTCAGGAATGATCCCTCCAATCCAATTCCCTCTAGGACTTTAAGCATGAAGGGATGCTGGATTTTGTCAAAGGCTTTTTCAGCATCAATTGCGATGATGGTGTGGTTTTTGTCTTTGATTCCGTTTATGTGTTTGATGATGTTTATTGATTTTCGTATGTTGAACCATCCCTGCATCTCTGGTATGAATCCAACTTGGTCATGATGGATGATCTTCTTGATGTGGGTCTGTATGCGATTTGCCAGTATTCTGTTTAGAATTTTGGCATCTGTGTTCATGAGGGAGATGGGTCTATAATTCTCCTTTTTAGTTGGATCTTTGCCTGGTTTTGGTAATAGAGTGATGTTGGCTTCATAGAAGGAATTTGGGAGAATTCCCTCTGATTGTATACTTCTAAACAGTTTCAGAAATAATGGTTGTAGGTCTTTTTGAAATGTTTTATAGAATTCTGCTGTGAAACCGTCTGGGCCTGGGCTTTTTTTAGTTGGGAGGCTTCTTACTACATCCTCTATTTCTTCATATGTTATGGGTCTGTTTAAGCTGCTGGTCTCCTCTTGGCCAAGCTTTGGTGATTCCCAGGATTTCAGATATTCATCCATTTCTTCTAGATTTTCAAACTTGGTAGAATATAGGTTCTTGTAATATTCCCATATAATTTTCTTGATCTTTTCCTTGTCCGTTGTGATATTTCCCTTTTCATCACAGATTGTATTGATTTGGAGTTGTTCCTTCTTTCTTTTTGTTAACTGGGCTAGAGGTCTGTCTATCTTGTTTATTCTTTCAAAGAACCAACTTTTGGCTTCATTGATTTTTTGTATTGTTTTCTTTGTTTCTATTTCATTGATTTCTGCTCTGATTTTTGTTATTTCTTCCTGTCTGTTGCGTTTAGGGTTCATCTGTTGTTGCCTCTCAAGTGCTTTTAGCTGTAGTGTTAGATCATTCACTTGTGCTCTTTCTGTTTTTCTAATGTAGGCACCCAGGGCTATAAACTTCCCTCTTAGGACTGCTTTTAAGGTATCCCATAGGTTTTGTTGTGTTGTATTGTCATTGTCATTCAGTTCCAGGAATGTTTTTATTTCTTTCTTTATCTCTTCCTTGACCCATTCATTATTCAAGAGTGTGTTGTTTAGTCTCCATGTGTTCTTGTAGGCAGGAGGGCTTGTCCTGGTGTTGATGTTGAGCTTCATTGCACTGTGGTCTGACAGGATGCATGAAATTATTTCAATCTTTTTGTATTTGTAGAGGTTTCTTCTGTGTCCCAGTATGTGGTCGATTTTGGAGAATGTTCCGTGGGGTGCTGAGTAGAAAGTGTATTCTCTGGTATTAGGATGGAATGTTCGGTAGAGGTCTATGAGGTCCATTTGGTGTATCATATCGTTCAGTTCAGATGTCTCTCTGTTTATTCTTTGTCCTGTTGACCTATCCAAAGGACTCAGTGGGGTATTGAAGTCCCCTACTATGAGTGTACTGGGGTTAGTGTGTGACTTGTGGTCCTGGAGAATTGTCTTTATAAAGTTTGGTGCACCAGAGTTTGGGGCATATATATTCATAATTGTGAAATCTTCTTGGTGAATTGTTCCTTTGATAAAAATGTAATGGCCTTCTTTGTCTCTTCTGATTTCTTTTACTTTGAAGTCTATTTTGTCTGATATTAAAATAGCAACACCTGCTTTCTTTTTGGTACCATTTGCTTGGAATATTTTTTTCCATCCTTTCACTTTAAGGTGGTGCCTATCCTTGAAGGTAAGATGCGTTTCTTGTAGACAGCATATAGATGGGTTCTGTTTCCTAATCCAATCTCCCAGTCTATGTCTTTTGATTGGGGAGTTTAGTCCATTAATATTTAAGGTTATAATTGAAAGATGTGTGTTGCTTCCTTTCACCTTATTATCCATTTGCATTTTTGGTCTAGGTTTCTACTTCCACAGTTATGCTTTTATTAATTTCTCTTTCTAGGTGCCTGGGGATAGTTGCTCCTTTCTTCTGTCCTTTGAATTGCTTCAAGTATTCTCTGAAGGGTTGGTTTTCTGGACATGTATTCTTTCATCTTGTTTATGTCATGGAAGATTTTTCTCTCTCCTTCAACTATAATCGACATTTTTGCTGGGTATAGTAACCTGGGTTGGCATCTATAATCCTTTAAAACTGGGAATGTTTTGCTCCATGTTCTTCTTGCTTTCATAGTTTGCACTGAGAAGTCAGTTGTAATTCTGATAAGGTTCCCTTATATGTAATTTGTTGTTTTTCTCTTGTGGCTTTCAGAATTTTGTCTTTGTTTTGGACATCTAGCATTTTAACTGTGATATGACGTGGAGAGTTTCTTTTCTGATCTTGTCTGTTTGGAGTTCTATAGGCTTCTTGTATTTGTATTGGTTTGTCTTTTTTTAGTTTGGGGAAATTTTCATCTAGTATTCTATTGAAGATCTGATCAATACCATTCTATTGGGATTCTTCTTCTTCCTCTATTCCTATGATGTGGAGGTTTGATCTTTTCATAGTGTCCCACAGTTCCTGGTTGTTCCACTTTTGTGTATTTTTAAATTTTTCATAGTCTTTACTTGAGGTTTTTAGTTGTTCTGTGTTATCTTCCAGGTCTGATATTCTTTGTTCTGCTTCCTCCATTCTACTTCTGAGACTTTTTCCATTCCTTTCCTCTTGCTTGGATGAGTGCTTGATTTCCTTTTTAATTTAATCCTGTGATTTCTTTAGTATTTCCACTTCCTTTTGGAGCTTCTCAATCTCTTCCTGTAGCTCTTTGGTTCTCTGGTTGGTTTCCTTATCTTTTTCAACATGGGATCTTTTCAATGTTTCCACTTCCTTCCCGAGTTTGTCATTCTCTCTCTTCAGGTCCTTCTTGAGTTTTTCATTCTCTTTTCTTAGTTCTCTGGCTTGATCTTTATATTCTTTGATTTCTTTAAGTATGTTCACAACTGTACTTCTAATATCTGTGTCCTGGGCCACCCCCACGGGTATCCCACTGTAGGAATCTTCCATGGGTTGGTAGAGTTTGGTGTGGAATTATCCTGCATCTTTTCAATGTTGTCTCTTCTTTGTGTCCCTGGCTTGTAGGTTTCTCTTTGCCTGTATTCCAATGTGAATCCCAAATGCTTCTTCACAGTGTTGAAGTCTTGCTTTGCTTGCCTCCTTCAGATGCCTTTGTTGTTTGTTTGATTGATTTGTTTTTCTCCTTTTCTCCTTGCTTATGGAGTGTTGACTTGTCTAAGTTTTAGGCTTTCTATTGGAAGTCTAACTCACTCTTCCCTTTCTGTTCTGAAGGTTCTCCAAAGAATCCACTTGGACACTCCTTTGGCAATCCCAGTTGGGGGGGGCGGACATGGGAAGGGTGACCTGTGCTTCATGTGGTCTTGGGAAATCCCCAATCTCAAGTCTCACACACTCACACAAGCCCACCTTTTATACCAGCTAGGAGGACAACTCCGCCCCAACAACCACACAAGCCAATGGAGCCAAAGATGATTGAGTCAAACCAGACAATCTGCCTGGATGAAGCACCCAGCTCCTACCTGTGCTTCAGCTAGTCTTGGGAAATCCCCCTACTGTCCATTTCCTATGTGCACCCAAAGTTATAGGCAAATAGCCTTTATTTTTGGAGCTTTTAAAGCCTTGCTGGCCAACAGATACTTGTAGGGCAGACCATAGCTGCCACTAAAACCTTTATCTACCAATGCTTTTTATTTAACTGTAGGGGAAAATTGCATCCAAGAGGGAGGAGGCGTATTCCTTCCCCCTCTATTTTTGTGATTGTCACTACAATCCGTGCAGCTTCTTGTTTCCCAGACCCCTATATCCTGATTTATTGTTTTTCAGAAGACAAGATTTGTATCATATACCTATAGACAGGAACCAAGGTGAAAGGGTTTACCATGCCCATTCAGACCATCTCCTTCAGGACTGTATATTACTGTTTCAAGGAGGTAGAACCCAGCTTTTCCTGAGCCAAATTATCTTATGTGGAAAAGAAATGTCAGAGTTATCACTTGTATAATACAGGGAAACATGGAGAACATTTGTGTCCATTTAATAGCTGTAAGTGGGACTCCAGTACAAGTCAGGAGTGGATTGAAAATTAGCAACAATTCTGTATCCCTGATTAGCTTAAGCATGTTACTATTTTCTATTGTTGAGATAGCCATCCATTTTAATCTTATACAGGAGGCTTTTAGCTAATGCCTTGACACCTAATAACATGTGCTAAGTGATTTGCCCCTCATTATTAAAATTTACAAAATATTCAATATATATACATATATATATAACAGTTATTTTAAATATACCACTATAAAGTATAAAATTTGAGATGTCCTTGCAACTCTTGGGGTAGGTTCTAGATGACCAATTCTCTTCAGATGTTCAGAGATGTTTTACATAGGTTTGGCAAAAAGCCTGTCTGTTCATTCCAAACATATTTTGCCTAGTGGTCAAAGATCTTACATATAAAACATAACTAAATGCAGAAATTAATAACTCCCGGGAGCAGAAATAATCATTCTTTTGCATTAACTACTATCCTTAAGGATCAAGAACCCAATTGTGATTTAACAATCTTAGCATATACAACCAGTTATTTAACAGCAAATAGATTACCAAAAACCTTCCCTCAAGTTTCAAAGGAGTGTAACGAGTAAGTAGGGAGAAGCCATACATACTTAGTAGAGCATTAAATTGATATTGTATCTTTTTTATCCCATTAGTTACTTTTATTATAGACATTATATACTATGATAGAAGTGGCAATAACTTTTGTTGACATTAGTTTATCCCTTAACTGTTCTCATCTTTACAATGTCTTAAATCTTAGATGTGCAAAAAATAGAGATATATATTCAAGGTATATCCATGGAAAAACAATGATTTTGATGCTATCTTCATTTACCAATTACCCATTTTAATTTACATATAGAGGTTTGCTGTTAGAAACCACCAATGAGGGATAGCATACATCATTTATTTCTCTGAGACTGTCACATCACTCAGCATAACAGCCTACAGTTCCATCCATTTGGCGACAAAATTCATGAAGTCACCCTTTTTCACTGCTGCATAGAACTCCATTGTATAAATGTACCACATCTTCATTATCCACTAATAAGTCGAAGGACATGTGGGCTGCTTCCAGCTTTTTGGTATTGTAAAAAGAGCAGCAATAAAAATGGATGCTTACTCATCTCTGTTATAGGATACATCCTTTTGGTATATACCTTGTAGTGGTATAATTGTGTCAAATGGTAGGTTCATTTTTAGTCTTTTAAGAGTTCTCCACACTGCTTTCCTAGGGGCTGCACAAGTTTGCAATCCCACCAGCAATAAATAAGTGTTCTCCTTTCTCCACACCCACTCTAAGAATTAGTGTCATTTGTTTTCCTGCTCATAGTTAATCTTACAGATGTAAGATGAAATCTTGATTTGCATTTCCTTAATTACTAAGAATGTTAAACAGTTTTTAAGGTGTTTATGAGACATCTTAAGTTCTTCTCTTGATAAGTCGCTGTTCAGATCTTTAGTCCATCTTTTAATTACATCGTTTACTTTCTCGGACCTTTGTTTTTTGAGTAGTTTATATATTCTGGATGTTAAACTTCTGTCAGATGTGTCACTAGTGAAGATTTCCTCCCAGTCTGTGGGTTTTCTTCTCACTTCTTTGATTGTTTCTTTTGCTATATAGAAGCTTTTTAATTAAATAAGATCCCATTTCTTGATTGTTGACCTTAGTTCCGTGCAAGTGCTGTCTGATTTAGAAAGTCTTTTCCTAGACCTATATGCTGTAGGTTATTGCCTATATTATCTTTCAACATATTCAGAGTTTCAGGTTTCACATTGAGGTCTTTGATCCATTTAGAGTTGACTTTTATGCAAGGTGAAATGTAGGGGGTTAGCTTCATTCTTTTACAAGTGGTCATCCAGTTTTGCCAGCACCATTTGTTGAAGACACTACCTTTCCTCCATTGAATGTTTTTTGCTCCTTTGTCAACATTGAATATTTTTGGCTCCTTTGTCAAATAAAAGGTGCCTGAAATTGTATTTACTCAAGTTTGGGCCTTCCATTTTATTCCCTTGATCTATGGGTCTATTTTTATGCCAGTACCATGCTGTTTTTATAACTAAAGCTCTGTGGTGGAGATGAAAATCTGACATAGTAATTCCCCTTGCATTACTCTTTTTGCTCAGGGTTGTTTTGGCTACCCAGGGTCTTTTTTTTTCCATATGAATTTTAGGATTTTTTTTTCTAATTTTGTGAAAAAAAGTCATGGAGGTTTTATTGGTATTGCATTAAAATGTATATTAATTTGGGAAGGATGCTCATTTCTACTATATTAATTCTTCCAATCCATGAATATGGGGGATCCTTCCATCTTCTGATGTCTTCCTCAATCTTTTTCTTCAAAGATTCAAAGTTTTAATTGTAAAGATCTTTACTATCTTTGGTCAAGTTTATTCAGAGATATTTTTGAGGCTATTTTAAGGATTTCCATGTACTCCTTCTCCACTTGCTTTCTTTTGGTATATAGGAAGGCTACTGATTTTTGTAGATTAATTTTGTAACCTGCAACTTTACTGAAACTGTTAATCACTTCTAGGAGTTTTCTAGTAGAATTTTTGGGATTTCTTAAGTATAATATCATGTCATCTGCAAAAAGGAATAGCTTGACTTTCTCTTTTCTGATTAGTATTCTTTAATTTCCTTATCTTGTCTTATTGCTGTAGCAAAAGTTTCAAGCACTATATTAAAAAGGAGGGGAGATGGTGGGCAACCTTGTCTGACTCCTGACTTTAAGGGGAATGCTTCTAGTTTTATCTCCATTTAAAATGATGTTGGCTGTTGGCTTGTTCTGTATATCTTTAATTATGTTGAGGAATGTTCCCTTCAGTCCAATTCCCCCTAGGACTTTAAACATAAAGTCATGTTGTATTTTATCAAAAGCCTTTTCTGCATCAATTGAGATGACCATGTGGTTTTTATCTTTGAGTCCATTTATATAATTTATGACATTAGTTGATTTATGTATGTTGAAACATCCCTGCATCTCTGGAACAAAACCAACTTGATCGTGGTGAATAACCTTTTTCATCTGTACCTGTATGCAATTTGCAAGGATTTTGTTGAGAAATTTTGCATCTATATTCATTAAGGATATGGGTCTATTGTTTCCTTTTTTAGTTGTATTTTTCCTGATTTGGGTATTAAAATGATGCTAGCTTTGCAGAAGGAATTTGGGAGGCTACACTCTGCTTCTATCCTTTTAAATAACAAGTAATATTGGTTGTAGGTCCTCTTTAATGTCTGATAAAATTCTACTGTAAATCCATCTGGGCCTGGGTTGTTGTTTTTTGTTTTTTTTTTAGTTGAGACATTTTGTATTACTGTTTCAATTTCCTCATATTATGGGTTTGCTTAAACAGTTGATCTCTTCTTGGTTGAGCTTTGATGAGTCCCACGATTTCAGATATTCACCTATTTCTTTTGTTAGCTGTTGTAATGTTTCCCCTTTCATCTGTAGTTTTATTGATTTGGAGTTGTTCTTTCTTTTGGTTAGCTAGGCTAGGGGTCTGTCTATTTTGTTCATCCTTTCAAAGAACCAGCTCTTAGACTCATTGATTCTTTGTATTGTTTTTGTTGTTGTTGTTGTTGTTTGTTTCTATTTCATTAATCTCTGCTCTGATTTTTTGTTATTTCTTCTTGTCTTTTGGGTGTGGGAGTCATTTGTTTTTGTCTTTCAAGTATTTTGAGTTGCAACATTAAGTCATTTATAAGTGCTCTTTCTGTTTTGTTTTGTTTTTTTAACATTTTTTTATTGATGCTTTGTGCATTTCATACATCATTTTCCAATTCAGTTCGGGCATATTTCCCTTTCCCCTCACCCCCACCCTAACCGAGATCATGCATTCTGCCATAACTGTCCTGCATATTTCTCTCAGTTTTTTTTTTTCATTTTTTAGCTATAAGTGATAATCCATGAGTACAAGCATCCTTCATGTAAAACCAATTTGCAGGCTGTTGTGCCCAAACCCCCACAGCCCCACCTTCCAGCGGGGTATGAGGGGTTGTATGTTCAATCAGGTTGATCAAATGAGTGTCCAGACTACATTGCTGTAGTTTCACCATTCACCCCAATCGCAGCCCTTACATTCTACTATACCCCCTCTTCTGCAGATTATTCCCTAGGCTTAGAAAAGGGGCACAGGTGGATGAGAAGCAAAACAGTCCACTCTCTCTGGAGCTGTTGTCTTGGACTCTGGTCAATTCTGGCTGTTTCCTTTCATGGGCTGACAGTTTGTCCAGGAATAACCTTTCGATCCTACTAATGAAGCACAAGCAATTAGATATATAGGTATTTAAACAGCATTAATAGTTATGGTAGGTTACTTTGGTATAGACACATATGTTTAGATGATATGTTGATCCATGAATTACATTTTTTCCTGTTAAATATGACAGGGTCTTACTGTGGCTTATGACATCTCCGAACCTGTAGAGGATGTAAGCTTGTGGCATCAGCCATTGGTTATTCCTCCAAGGAGAGAGCCAATAGCCAATTAGAATTGGGATATACAGGCATATGGCTGCCTCTGCTGCACAGTATTTCCAGGCAGGTGAGGTGTAGCTGGTGTTGACGGTGGAGTCTTGCTTGACTCAAGGAGACCCGTATTTGCTTTTTTTTTTTTTAATGTAGGCACTTGGAGGTATAAATTTCCTCTTATGACTGCTTTTATAGTGTCCCAGATATTTTGTTGTGTTGCACTGTCATTTTTTATTTAATTACAGGGATACTTTTCTTTCTTTTTTTATTTCTTTCTTAATTTCTCTCTTGACCCATTCATTGTTCAGGAGTGTGTTGTTTAATCTCCATGAGTTTCTGTATTTAGTAGGGCTTCTTTTAGTGTTGATATTAAGCTTTATCATATTATGGTCTGATAGAATAAATGGAATTATTTAAAATTTTTTGCATTTGATGAGATTTGTCCTTTGTCCCAATATGTGGTTGATTTTGGAGAAGGTTCAATGGGGTACTGACTAGAAAGTATATTCATTGGTATTTGGATGAAATACTCAGTAGATGTCTGTTAGGTCCATTTGGTGTATCGTAGTATTGTTCAGTTCAGATGCCTCTCTGTTTATTCTTTGTCCAGTTTGTCTAACGGACACAGTGGGATATTGAAGTCCCTTACTACTTGTGTTCTAGAGTCAAACTGTGCTTTAAAGTTCTGTAAAACTGGGGCTAGAGAGATGGCCTAGCGGTTAAGAGCACCGACTGCTCTTATAGAAGACCCAGGTTCGATCCCCAGCACCCACATGGCGGCCGAGAACCGTCTGAAACTCCAATTCCAGGAGAACTCCAGTTCCAGGGGAATCCCACACCCTCTTCTGACCTCCGTGGCATTGCACGACACGGGTGCACAAACCTGCATGCAGACAGTACATTCATACACATATGAAATTTAAAAAAAATTTTTTTAAAAAGTTCTGTAAAACTGTTTATGAAGTTCACCTGAGTTTGGTGGGTATAAATTAATGACCGTAATATCTTCTTGGTTAATTTTTCCTTTGATAAGAATGAAATGACCCTCTTTATCTCTTCTGATTAGTTTTAGTTTGAAGTCTATTTTGTCTGATATTAGAATAGCAACTCCTGCTTGTTTCTTAGTGCCATTTGCTTGTAATATTTTTTCACCTTGAAATAATGCCTATCTTTAAAGGTGAAATGAGTTTCTTGCAGACAACAAAACAATAGGTTCTGTTTCTTAATCCTCTCTACTGGTCTGTGTCTCTTAACTAGAGAATTCAGTCCATTAATATTTAAAGTTATTATTGAGAGATTTATATTACTTCCCATCATTTTGGATTCTGGTGCATTTTTGCCCTAGGTTTATAGTTCCATACTAGTAGTTTCATTAAATATTTTCTGCTGTTGATTGTTTATAGACATTCCTACACTCAACTCTTTGTATTGCTTCAAATATTCTCTGAAGGGATTCGTTTCTGTACAAGAATTCTTTCAGCTTATTTATGTCATGAACTATTTTCTTTTATCCTTCAGTTATAATAGACATTTGTGCTGGATAAAGTATTCTGGGTTAACATCTATAGTCATTTAGAACTGGGACTAGTTAGTTTGTTTATTTATTTATTTATTTATTTATTTATTTATTTATTTATTTTATTTTGTCTTTTTGAGACATGGTTTCCATATAGCCCCAGCTGTCCTGGATATCATTATGTAGACCAGGCTGGCCTTGAACTCATAAAAAATCCACCTGCCTGTACCTCCCAAGTAAGTGCTGGAATTAAAGGCGTGCACCATCACACCTGGCAAAAACTGGGAATACTTTAGACCAAGCTCTTCTGGCTTTCCTTGTTTGAAATGAGAAATCAGCTGTAATTTTGACAGTTTTTTTCTTTATAAGTGACTTGTTTTTCTTTTGCCACCTTCAGTATCTTCTCTTTGTTTTGAACATCTAGTGTTTTTACTATGATATGATGTGAGGAATTTATTTTCTGGTTCTGTCTACTTGTTCTATATACTTTTTGTATTTGTATAGGTATTTTTTTCTTTAATTTGGGAAATTTTTCTTCTAGAGTTCTGTTGAAAATCTGGTCAATAACATTATCCTATGATTCTTCTTCTATACCTATGATACATAAGTTTGGTCTTTTCATGGTGTCCCACCATTCCTGGTTATTCCATTCATGTGGTTTTTTTTTTTTTTAATTTGTCCAAAATCTTTTCTTGATCAATCCAATTCTTCCATATTCTGTTCTAGTTTTGATATTCTATTTTCTACTTCATCCATTCCGTTATTGGGGCTTTCTCCCATCTTTTCCAAATGGCTTATAGAGTGTTACACTTCCTTTTTTTTCATTTCAGCTTGAATTTTTTCAATGTTTCTATTTCTTTTGTGATTTCATTCCACAATTTATCTTCTTTTAGTTTTTTCATTTCTTTGTATGTGTGTTCATTAAATTCTTTCAGTTCTTTGATTTCTTTGATCATGTTTATTATATGCCCTAGTTTGTCTTCCATTGCTGTGACAAAACACTCTGACCAACACCAACTTGGGGAGGAAAGGGTTTATTCAGCTTACATCTCCTGGGTCACAGTTCTCACTCAGGGAGCCCAAGGCAAGAACTCAGGGCAGAAACCTGGAAGCAGAAGCTGAAGCACAAGCCATGGAGGAAGGCTGTTCACTGGCTTGCTCCCCTGGCTCATGCCCAGTCTGCCTTCTTATACGGTACACAACAACCTGCCCAGGGTGGCACTACTCATTGTGGGCTGGGCCCTCTCACATTGCCTGACAATCAAGACAATACTCCATAGATGTGGCCAAAGGCCAATCCAATGGAGCCAATTCCCCAATTGAGGCTCCCTCAACCCAGGTGTGTCAAGTTGACACTAAAGCTATCCAGCACATAATAGTTCTTTTAAGATCCATATCCTGAGTTATATCTAGGGAGTCCTCACTATAGAATTCTTCTACAGGATTAGGAGTATTTGGCTGAGACTTATCATTTGGATTTTTCTTTCTTTAACATTTTATTGAAGTTTTATGCATTTCATACATTGTTTCTCATTACAATCTAGACTCATCTCCACTTCCATGTACCCCACCCCACCCAACTTCATGCACCCTGCCATTCCTGCCCTGTATCTTCTTCTGATTCTTTTCCTCAAAGTTTTTCAAAGCAGAGGACTATTGTTCTTGGGAGAACTTTACTGTTTCAGTCTGTTCCCTGTCCCAGTTCCTCGGTTGTTGTAGTTCCCTCCAATTTGTATTGCTTCAACATATGCATATATATATATATATATATATGTATATACACACACACATATATATATGTGTGTGTGTCACACCTATACTAAAATTATATCATCTGTACACAAACTGTCATTTCCATATCGTATATCAGAATTCACATTTTTCATTTTTAAAATTTATGTTATTCTAAAATATGCCTACATATCCTCCACCCATATACCAAGATTACAGAGTCTAAAAATAAGTGGTGGGTTAATTCTATAGCCTGTTAAGGGATTTACATTATAAGAGCACAGTTGCTTTTAGGGAAAGGGACATATAACATTGATGTTGCTCAGTTTGCCTTACAACTCGGTGCTTGGTGCTAGCATCCACAAATGAGGGATGCCATTCATCCTTTGCTTTTCTGGGACTGTGTTAATTCACTTAGCAAAATATTTTCTAGTTCCATCCATTTACATGCAAAGTTCATGATGCCATCTTTCTTTACAGCTGCATAGAACTCCATTTGTAGATGTACCAAATTTTCTCTATCCACTCATTGGTTAAGGGGCATTTGGGTTGGTTCCTGCTCTTTGCTATTGTGAAAAGAGCATCAATGAACATGGCTGTGCATGTATTTCTGCAGTAGGATGCTTCTTGTGGGTATATACCCAAGAGTGGTATGGCTGGGTCAGGTGGTAAGCTCATCTTGCATCTCTTCAGAGTTCTCCATGCTGCCTTCCATAGTGGTTGTACAATTTTACATTCCCACCAGCCGTGGATGAGTGTTCCCTTTTCCGCACAACCTCTCCAGCATTTGGTATCATTTGTTTTCTTGATCCTAGCCAGTCTTATCAGAGTGAGATGATATCTTAAAGTGGTTTTAATTTATATTTCCTTAATGATTAGCGATGTTGAACACTTTTTAAGATGTTTCACAGCTATCTCTATTTCCTCGCTTGTGAAGTCTCTGTCCAGCTCTTTCCTCCATCTTTTGAGTGGGCCATTCGTTTTCTTCTTTGTTTTTTGAGTAGTTTATATATTCTGGAAGTTAATGCTCTGTCAGATGTGTCGGCATTGAAGGTTTCCTCCCACTCTGTGGATTTTCTCTTCACTTCCCTGACTGTTTCTTTCACTGTACAGAAGCTTTTGAGTTTAATAAGGTCCCACTTGTCAATTATCAACTTCACTTCCTATGCAGCTGCTGTCTGATTTAGGAAGTCTTCTCCTATGCCTATGTCTTGTAGATTTCTTCCAACTTTTTCTTCTATCACCTTCAGAGTTTCAGGTTTCACAGTGAGGTTTTTGATCCATTTGGAGTTGATTATTGTACAGTGTGAGAGGTAAGGGTTTAGTTTTATTCTTCTACAAGTGGTGATCCAGTTTTGCCAATACCTTTTGCTGAAGATGCTGTCTTTCCTCCATTGGGTCTTCTTGGTCCCTTTATCAAATATGAGGTGGCTGAAATTGTGTGTGCTCAAGTTTGGATCTTCAGTTTTGCTCCATTGGTCTACAGGTCTGTTTTTGTGCCAGTACCAGGCTGTTTTTATTACTATAGCTCTGTAGTTTGAAGTTTGGTATGGTGATTTACACACACACACACACACACACACACACACACACGGTATTGCTCTTTTCACTCAGTTTGCTTTGGCTATTCAGGGTCTTTTGTTTTTCCATATGAATTTAAGAATTTTTTTTCCAAGTTTGTGAAGAAGCTCACAGGGATTTTAATTGAGATTGCATTGAATTTCTATATTAATTTGGGTAGAATAGACATTTTTACCATATTAATTTTTCCAATCCATGAACCTGGGAAATCTTTCCATCTTCTGATGTCTTCTTCAATTGCCTTTTCAGGGGGGTAAATTTTTGTTGTAGAGTTCTTTGGTGTCCTTGCTTAGGTTTGTTCCTAAGTATTTTATTGTTTTTGAGGCTATTATATTCCTTGTTATGTTGTTTGTTGTTGGTGTAAAGAAAGGCTACTGTTTCAATGGTTAAGAGCACTGAAAAAAAAAAGAAAGTTAATTTTGTATCTGCCACTGTATTGAAAGTCTTAATTGTTTGTTGTTTCTGTGAGTTTTCTGGTGGAGTTTTTAGCATCCCTTAGGTAAACTATCATATCATATGCAAATGCACAAAGCTTCAATAAAATTGGCTTTAAAAAAAAGTGTCAGGGCTGGAGAGATGGCCTAGTGGTTAAGAGCACTGACTGCTCTTGCAGAGGACCCGAGTTTGATCCCCGGCACCCACATGGCAGCTGAGGGCCGTCTTTAATTCCAGTTAAAGGGGAATCCGACACCCTCTTCTGACCTCCGTGGCATTGCACGACACGGGTGCACAAACCTACGTGCAGACTGTACATTCATACACATACGAAAATAAATAAAATTGAAAAAATAAATAAATAAAGGTGTGCACCACCACGCCCAGCTGTGGAAAAAAAAAAGTGTCATATCATATGCAAAAAGGGATACCTTGACTTCATCTTTTCCAATTAGTACTCCTTTAATTTCCCTTTCTTGTCTTATTGCCCCCAGGAAGTTTTTCAAGTACTATATTGAAGAGGAGTGGTGATAGGGGGCAGCCTTGCCAGGTTCTTGCCTTTAAGGGGACTGCTTCTAACTTTTCTCCATTTAGGATGATGTTGGATGTGTGTTTCTTGTATATGGCTTTGATTACATTGAGGAATTATCCCTGCAGTACAATTCCATCTAGGACTTTAAGCATGAAGGGATGCTGGATTTTGTCAAAGGCTTTTTCTGCATCAATTGAGATGATCATGTGGTTTTTGTTTTTCAGTTCATTTATGTGTTTTATGATATTTACTGATTTACATATGTTGAACCATCCCTGCATCTCTGGTATGAATCCAACTTGGTCATGATGGATGATCTTTTTGATATGGGTCTGTATGCAATTCACAAGTATTTTGTTGAGAATATTTGCATCTGTGTTCATTAATGAGATGAGTCTATAGTTTTCTTTTTAGGTTGTATCTTTGCCTGGTTTTGTTATTAGGGTAATGCTGGCTTCATAGAAGGAATTTGGGAGATTTCCCTCTGTTTGTATCCTTCTGAACAGTTTAAGAAATAATGGCTATAACTCTTCTTTAAGTGTTTTATAGAATACTGCTGTGTAACTATCTGGGCCCGGGCTTTTTTTAGTTGGGAAGTTTTTTATTATATTTTCAATTTTCTCCAGTATTATAGATCTGTTTAAGCTGTCAATTTCTTCTTGGTTAAGCTTTGGTGGTTCCCAGGATTTCAGATATTCATCCATTTCTCTTAGGTTTTCAAATTTAGTAGAGTATCGGTTTTTGAAGTATTCCTGTATGATTGTCTTGGTCTTTTCATTGTTGTGATGTTTCCCCTTTCATCACAAATTCTATTGATTTGGAATTGCTCTTTCTTTCTTTTGGTTAACTGGGCTAGATGTCTGCCTGTCTTCTTTACCCCTTCAAAAAACCAACTTTTGGATTCATTGATTCTTTGTATTGTTTTCTTTGTTTCTATTTCATTGATTTCTCCTCTGATTTTTGTTATTTCTTCTGTCTGTTGGGTTTAAGGGTCTTTTGTTGTTGTCTCTCTAAGTGTTTTTAGTTGCAGTGTTAGATTGTTTATTTGTGCTCTTTGTGTTGTTGTTGTTGTTGTTTTGAGATGGGATCTTCCTGTAGACCAGGCTGGCCTTGAACTCACAGAGATCTCCCTGCTCCTGCCTCCCAAGTGCTAGTATTAAAGGTATGCACCACCATGCCCAGCTTAAAGATGGTTCTTAGCTGCCATGTGGGTGCTGGGAATCAAGCTCAGGTCCTCTGCAAGAGCTGTCGGTGCTCTTAACTGCTAGGCTAGGCCATCTCTCTAGCCCTTGTGTTTTTTTTTAAAGTAGGCACCTAGGGCAATAAACTTCCCTCTTAATTAGGACTGCTTTTAAAGTATCCCATAGGTTTTGTTGTGTTGTATTGTCATTTTCATTTAGTTCCAGGAATGCTTTTATTTCTTTCTTTATTTCTTGCTTGACCCATTCATTATTCAGAAGTATGTTGTTTAGTCCCTATGAGTTCTTGTAGGTAGTATGTCTTGTCCTGATGTTGATATTGAGCTTTATTGCACTGTGGTCTTATAGGATGCATGAAATTATTTCAATCCTTTTGTACTTGTTGAGGTTTATTCAGTGTCCCAGTATGTGGTCTATTTTGGAGAAGGTTCCTTGTGGTGCTGAGTAGAAAGTATATTCTCTGGTGTTTGGGCGGAATATTTGGTAGATGTCTGTGAGGTCTATTTGGTGTATTGTATTGTTCAGTTCAAATATCCAGTTGACCTATGCAAAGGGCTCAGTGGGATATTGAAGTCCCCCACTATTAGTGTGTCTGGACTAATCTGTG
Organism: Rhizomys pruinosus; assembly: GCA_009823505.1. Lineage (NCBI taxonomy): Eukaryota > Metazoa > Chordata > Mammalia > Rodentia > Spalacidae > Rhizomys > Rhizomys pruinosus. The sequence continues at coordinate 195,896 of VZQC01014672.1, forward strand.
CCTTATAGTGTTGTAGGATTGTGTTTATAAAGTTCTGTGCACCAAAGTTTTATATATATACATATATATATGTATATATATATATATATATAAAATTGTGAAATGTTCATGATTATTTTGTTCTTTTGATAAGGATTTAATGGCCCTGTTTGTCTCTTCTGATTAGTTTTACTTTGAGGTCTAGTTTATCTGATATTAAAATAGCAACTACTGCTTGCTTTTTGGTTCCATTTGCTTGAAATATTTTTTCCATCCTTTCTCTTTTGGTGAGATGTGTTTCCTGTAGACAGCATATAGATGGATTCTGTTTTCTAATCCATTCTCCCAGTCTATGTCTTTTGAATGGGGAATTTAACCCATTTATGCTTAAGATTATTATTGAGAGATGTGTGTTGCTTCTTTTCATCTTATTTTCTGTTTGCATTCTTGGTCTAGGTTTGTATTTTCATAGTTGTACTTTTATTAATTTATCTCTTACTGTTTGGGGATAGTTGATCCTTTCTTCTGTCCTTTGAATTGCTTTCTGAAGGGTTGGTTTCCTGGAAATGTATTCTTTCATCTTGTTTATGTCATGGAAGATTTTTTTTTTCTCCTTCAACTATGATTGACATTTTTGCTGGGTATAATAATCTGAGTTACCATCTATAGTCGTTTAGTACTGGGAATACTTTGGTCCATGTTCTTCTGCCTTTCATAGTTTGCATTGAAAAGTCTGCTATGTTGGGCGTGGTGGCGCATGCCTTTAATCCTAGCACTCAGGAGGCAGAGGCAGGTGGATCTTTGTGAGTTCAAGGCCAACCTGGTCTACAGAGTGAGTTCCAGGACAGCTGGGGCTACAGGGAGACCCTGTCTCAGAAAGACAAAAAAAAAATGTCTGCTGTAATTCTGATGAGTTTCCCCATATATGTAACTTGTTTTTCTCTCACTGCTTTCAGTATTTTGTCTTTGTTTTGGGCATCTACAGTTTTAACTATGATATGGCATGGGGAGTTTCTTTTCTGATCTTGTCTATTTGGTGTTGTATGTGCTTCTTGTATTTGTATGGGTTTGTCTTTTTTCAGTTTGGGGAAATTTTCTTCTATCATTCTGTTGAAGATTTGATCAATACCATTGTCTTAGGATTCTTCTTCTTCCTCTATCCCTATGTTGCAGAGGTTTGATCTTTTCATAGTGTCCCACATTTCCTGATTGTTTCACTCTTGCGTTTTTAAAAATTTTTTCGTATTCTTTTCTTGAGCATTCTAGTTTTTCCACTTTATCTTCCAGTATGGATATTCTATTTTCTGCTTCCTCCAATATGTTCCTGAGGCTTTCTCCCATTCTTTCCTGTTGATTGGGTGAGTGTTTGATTTCCTTTTTGATTTCATCTTGTGATTTCTTTAGTATTTCCATTTCCTTTTGGAGCTTGTCTTCTCTTCCTGTAGCTCCTTGCTTCTCTGTTTCCTTTTCCATTTCAGCCTGGTATCTCTTCGGTGTTTCCACTTCCTTCCAGAGTTTGTCATTCTCTCCTTTTAGTTCCTTCCTGAGTTTGTCATTCTTTCCCTCTTGTTCCTTCCTGAGTTTGTCCTTCTATCCCTTTATTTCTTTGATTTGTTCTTTATATTCCTTGATTTCTTTGCATATGTCTAACATTGTTCTTCTAAGATCTGTGTCTTGGATTGTTTCTAGGGATATCTCACTGTAGGAATCTTCTATTGGACTGGTAGAGTTTGATGTGGATTTATTCTGTTTTTCCCATTTTGTTTTCTCATTGTGTTTTTTTTTTTTGGCATGTGGGTTTGTTTTATTGTTTGTATTCTAATGTGAATCTCAACTTTTTATTAATTGTTTTGGAGGCTTGCTCTGTTTCTTTCCTTCAGGTGCTTTCTTTGACTTCTCTTTGTTTATGGAGGGCTGGCTGCTCTAGGTTTCAGGTTTTCACTTTTGCTTATATATTGGAAGGTCTAACTAATTCTTCCCTTTCTGTTCTGGAGGTTTTCCAGAAATTGGATAGGTGATAACCAGGTCAGTTCACCACTCTATTTCCCTCCAGCCAGTTCCACTAGGTTGGCTGTGAAACCTAGTGTGCTGGGACTGGAGTTGTAGAAGGCTCCTGTCTCTTCTTCCTTGCACCTTGGACTCACTACCTCTATTCCCACTGGGACACTCGCACCTCAGCACAAGTGGGAGGGAGTTGGGGGGGTGGGTTTGCTCTCTTGTCTGAGGATCCAGCTTCCTCTGCTTTCCTGCTGCTGATGTGCTGACTGGGAGACTCCACCCATGCTGATCACGCAAGAAGGGTGTGGTTTCACCTGGGTGCTTGAAACCAAGGTTCTGGGCCTGGCTCTCCGACCCAGCCACAGCTCACCTCTCCATGCCCTCCCCCCCATACACACATTTGGATTTTTCATGTTATTGTTTTTTCATTGTGCTTTTGGCATTTGGGTTTCATTTTTTGGTTGTCATTCTAGTTTGAAGCTTAGATGTTTCTTTGCTGAGTTGAAGACTGACTTTGCTTATATTCTTCAGTTATTTTTCTTGTCTTCTTATTTGACATACAGGTGTGGTTAGTTTAGGCTTCAAGCTCTCACCACTAACCTTGTACTGGACAAACCAGCACCCCTCACCCAGCCAGTAAAGAATTTCCCCAGTGGCTAGACCTATGCAACACTTAGGCCAGCCTCAACCCCTCAGGCCTGAAGAACACACAACACGAAGGCTCCAGGTGCTGCTGGCTTTGTGAGCTGAAAGATTATAATACCTCTACTGCTATGCAGCTGGAGTCCCCTTGCCAAAGTGAGGTGAGCTGTCCCACGCTGTAGTCTCGCCGGCAAGAACTTCACGCGGACAACAGGATTCTTCTGCAGCAGTATTTATTGTGCACAGCTCTTTTGTGAGAAGGACCCCGAAATGGGGCAGAAGCACTGCTTATATAGCAGTCTAGAGGGCTCGTGTATGCTCTGGATTGGTGCACAGTCCGATGCCTCATTAGCATGCCCAGGCGCCCAGGAACGAGGCGGGATGCCTAGGAGAGAGTAGTAGTCATGCACAATTTGTCCAATGCAAAGGCAACGGCGGGAAGCGGCTTGTAGTGACTCAGGAAGTCGGCGCCATCTTTAGGGCGCGGTGCGGCACACACTGTTTGTGTGGTAGGCTGCCAACAGTTCACCACTTTCTTGTTTTAATGAAGTCTGCCGAGCAGCGGTCTCTGGGCCGCAGCTGACTGTTGAATTTAACAACTTCCTCCTGAGTAGGATTGTGAGAATATTCAGGGGCGACATGACCTGTCAGGACTCTATTAAAATTTGGCTGGGAGAAAGCCCTGTCTTAGGTTGCCCTGCAGAGGTATTCCTTAACCATCATGGGTGGAACAGACAGACTTAGGTCAGTTCCCTGTCTTAAGGTTGGTAATACTTGCAGCAGTTCTTACCCGTCATTGATTACTTCTCCACGCATACTAAGCCAAATGTTTGGGCGAGGAGCCTGCTTCCAAAGCCGCAAGGGCCTGTGCAATGACTACTTTATCGCACTGACTGCTGGGCACGGAGCCTATACATAATCAAGAGCATAATTATAATTCCCTCCACATAGAAATAGGCAAAACCCTGCCACCCCTGCCCATTCTTTGTAAGTGTGAGACGGCAGGCAGTAATCCAGAGAGTCTCCAAGGGCCTTCTTTCTCATTCTCTTTTTCCTTTCCCTTCTCTTTCTTCCAGTAGCCGTCTTCCAAGGCACGGGAGGCTTGCGTTTCCACTCTCTTAGTTGAGTTCATGGTTTGAAATTAGCCATCAATAGCTACGATTGATTCTTTGTTAAGTTGGTATCAAGCTGTCAAATTCTCCAGTCACGTACTTACCTAAAAGATATTCTAGACAATTGGTTATTAACAAATTTGCTTTATTTTTGTGCCCCCTTGTGACAGTTCTTGAATATTTTGGATGCTGGGTACACGCGAACATAGAGATTCCAGAAGAATATCTCACTGCACAGCCAAGCTGGGCTTTAGCTGCCATACGTATCAAATAGTAGAAGTATGCCAAGGTATTGATGCTTACAAAGTTTTTTTTTTTTTGTAAGTTTGTTTTTTTTTGATCTGGTTTAATTGTAGTTTGTTTATTTGTTTTTTCTGTTAATTTTTTTTTTTTTGTGCTTTTCGTCGTTTCTTTGTTTGTTAATTGTCCAGCGTACTCCCGTGACTGGCATCCTGTCCAAAGGGACAAGCTGTTTCCCTCCGGCCAGTACAGAAGGGTGACCATTAGGTTGAACTGGACCCTTTGGCTGAAGATAGGCCATCATCATTGGCCCTCCCAGGCGTATCAGGGGCATCAAACCATGCAGCAGTTTGATTATACATTTGAACACATTCTGAGCTGTCATTTATATTACTTACCTTATGGAAGCACAAGCTACCACTTAATAGAAGCTTTTATTTTTATTATGTTAGCTAGTTTATATCTAAAGGCAAATAGGGTACATCTAAAGTGGATTCAGTACTAAAGAGGGGGGAAAGAGTTTAGCATCATGACGAACTGGCATTGGCCTTGGGAACACCGACAGTATCCCCAGCGTGGTTCGCCTGAGTCGTCCAGATGATGAAGTTGATCACAAGAATCTTCATGTCCTTTTATTTTCTTGTCAGTCGTTCAGGTACCCAGATGGTTTTTTCTTCCTGTGGGAAAAACACAGATAGCTCCCCTGGATCTTATTAAAAAGGATCCGGGCCTTTTCATTCCAGATTTACATCTTTCCAATTTATAATTCTTTTTGTGTTGTTGGCCAGGAATTGTGATGCTCAGCTGTGGAGTGGCCTTGGTCATCCAAATTTAAAAAATATTGGAGTAAATAGGGTTACTGAGATATTGTTTTTGGTGCAAGGTACATTTTCCAATCCCCCTTTTTGTTTATAGTAATGTAGGCTTTAAGGTGCGATGTGCACATTCCACATGCTTGTCCTTGTGGGTTATAGGGAATCCAGTGAGTGAGTGTATTCCCATTGCTGACAGAAACTGTTTAATTTGGTTGCGTATAGCCGGGCATTGTCTGTTTTTAGTATTTGTGGAGCCCCAAGCACTCCAAGCTTCAACAATGTTGAATGACCTGTGCTGTTTTTTCCCCTGAGAGGGGATTTGCAAAGATAACTCCAGAGAATGTATCAATAGACAATGTAAGATTTTAATCTACCAAAGAGGCAATATGTGTTACATCCATTTGCCAAATTTGTAAAGGACGCAACCTGTGTGGGTTGATACCTACATGGGGGGTGGGTAAGAATTCAGCACATTTTTACATTGTAGGATTATATTACGGGCTACATTGCGGGTTAAAGAAAAGGCCTCTGCAAAGTTTCAGAGGTCACTGGAATTGGGAGTGGAATTTTGTAGCTGCCTCAGGGGTTAAGCACAGGAAAGGCTTATGTGCTTTAGTAGCAAGATCTGTCCTGCCTCTGCCTCCCAAGTGCTAGGATTACAGGCGTGCCCACCACGCCCGGTTCCGCCTGCATTCCTTAGTGCATTGTTCAAAAATGAGTTGCTCTATAAGGGGCATTGCCTGTTCCTGGTCCCAAAAATCCTCCCCGCAGCTTCCAATAGTCTAGCAACGAAGTCAGAAAAGGGTTCACTCGGGCCTTGAATTATTTTTGTTAAATTGCCCGAGACTTCTCCTTATTTGTTAATGTTTTCCAGGCCTCGCAAACGCTGCAGTTGATATTTGGCTATAGCTGCAAGCGGGAAGCCGGTTTGATCTGCAGCGATGTTCTCCCTGACCAGTAAGAATGTCAAATGTCCATCGGGCCTGCCTCGCCCCAGCTGTAGCGTTAGAGCAGGCTTGCCCTGACAGGCATATGCAAAGCGCCTTCCATTCTAGATATCGTCCCATGGTGAGGAGGGAAGCCTTGCAACATATTGCCAGTCTGTGGGTTTCATTGCAATACTGGCAAGGGTTCTACTTGAGAAATGAGTGAAATTAGCATTCACTCCATAGGAACGCACTGATTCGGCCAATTCCTTGACCTGTTTATAGTCTACTGGCTGATGTGAACCTCACCCTCGGCATTCTCTAAATTGGGAACATTTGCCTCATGGCATGTTGCGCCTCGGGAACAAAAGGAGGTGGAGCATTTCCCAGATGCATAAGGTGGAGGAGCCGAAGGCAGGGGAGCGGGGAGCTATGGGTAGTTCTACTTTTCAGTTTTAACCTGTCCCTTCGCCGGGCCGGGTGAAAGTGTTCACTTTTGTACAGGCTGGTTCCTCCTCTCAGATAGTGATAGTTCCACATTAGAATCTGAATCATCTAAGTTTTAAGCTTGCAAGTCTTTAAAAGGGTATAAAGTCTCCTTCTAGTGCTTGATCTCTGCTTTTTCATGGGTCTTTTCTGCCGTAAGTTTTCTCTTTTGCGGCGCCTAAATCCTCACTCCATTCTGTTTCTGACATGCTTCCTGGAGGCCCTCAAGGGCCTGCTGACCTTCCCTAACTTCTTCTTGACAATTTTGATCCTGTAGACAGGATTTACAAGCTTCCATATAGGAAGGTGCCAGCTTTGTGTTCAAGAAATGATGTTACAAGGAAAATTACAATAGCCATTAAAATGATTAGGCAAGCTTCCAATTCCTCTAGATCATCAGAGAAAAGCATATCTCTCAGAAATAACTTTAAAATTACAACCCTGAGGCAGTTCTGAATAATTTAGGAAGGTCGAAGGCGCTCTCTCCTCTGTCTTCCCCCCAGCGACTCGACTGTAGGTTCGGCCACGCGCATCTTGGCACCAATTCGTCCGCGCGTGTAGTTTCACCGGCAAGAACTTCACGGGAAACAGGATTCTTCTGCAGCGTTTTATTGTGCACAGCTCTTTTGTGAGAAGGACCCCGAAATGGGGCAGAAGCATGCTTATATAGCAGTCTAGAGGGTCATGTATGCTCTGGATGGTGCAGTGCCCCAATGCCCCCTTTCATTAGCATGCCCAAGGCCGCGGGCCCACCAAGATTCTAGAGCACGCGGCCCCAGAGAGCGTGGGCTCGGAGAGTAGTAGTCATGCACAGTTTGTCCAATGCAAAGGCAACGGCAGGAAGCGGCTTGTAGTGACTCAGGAAGTCGGCGCCATCTTTAGGGCGCAGTGCGGCACACACTGTTTGTGTGGTAGGCTGCCAACAGTGAGCCCCAGTAACCCACAAAACCAGTGTGTGCCACCCATGATCTACCCACCAGCCCTCCAGGGCCAGCTGTCAAGGTCCAGTGGGAGGGAAGGCCAGTCCATGCCAGGATTGTCTCTGCTGTTTCCCAACACCCTCGGGCCATGTCTGCAGCCTCAAGCTGCAGTCACCAAGGGTCCAAATGCCCTCAGAGCACCTGTAGTGCTCCCTAACTCTCATGGGGCCCCTAGGTCTCCTCCCCCGACTTTGCCTCAGCTGCTCATGCTCCTCCTCCTGCCCGGGAGCTGACATCTTGGTTTCTCCACTTCCTTTTATTATACATCACATAAATTTCGTTTTTATAAAAGTTGGGGATTCGTGCAATCATGCATCAAGTTAGTCCATTATGCCATTATCCAATATTTCAGGTGATGGTTACCATTTTCAGAAATATAGGATTTTTAAATTAAACACTGAACTTTTTTTTTTGTCTTTTCGAGACAGGGTCTCCCTGTAGCCCCAGCTGTCCTGGAACTCACTCTGTAGACCAGGCTGGCCTTGAACTCACAAAGATCCACCTGCCTCTGCCTCCCAAGTGCTAGGATTAAAGGCGTGCACCACCACGCCTGGCTTGTAAACACTGAACTTTTTAAATATTAATGCTATATTGCATAGTAATCAACTATAGTATAATGTAAATATAACTTTTATAGGTAGGAGAAAGTCAAAATTTTAATCTGTCTCCACTTATTGTAATATTTTATTTATCTTAGTGGTGTGGAAATAAACCTATAATATCTTTGAGGTATATTTGTATAATTTTTAAAATAAAGAACTCCATAATAATTTAATAATATCTCTCCTTTTCTACATATTGCCTCTACTTATGGCAGAATTTCAAATATAATTAATCCACAAAAAGTTTGCATCCTAATTTAACCTAAGTCAAGGTTTATTTTTTCAGGTGAAAGGTATCTCAGTGTTAAGTTTAGATTAATTTTATTCATTTTTTAGAGTCACAAAGTTTAATTTTATTCTAAATGTTTTAAGTTATGATATTGGAAAATATGGATAAATCTATAAAATTCTCTAATTTCCAAGATACAAAAGTACAGTAAATATAGATTCAAATTCAGCCTAAAAGCAAGACTCTACATCTAATTTAGATTAGGTAGTATATAGCTTGGTTTCAGAATGTCAAATATATACATAATTCTTAAAATGATACCAGAACTCATATAATAGAGTTATTGCTCACTGACAAGCAGCTAACAGTTCTTTGATGACAATACACAAGTGTGCAGAACCATCAGCCTTGAGCCTGAGGAGAATCAGAGATGGTACCAGTTGGCACCAGTCTTTCCTGGCAGGAGACTGGTACAAAGTTAGTACTAAATACACACTGAGCAGGCAGGAAGCTGATTTCCCACAGCCCAGCAAATGGTCCCATTTCTCAGAGAAAACAGGATCTCCACTGTCCATGTTTCTCATGCTGTGTTGAATACTCCACCTGGAAAGCACAGTCTGATGTGATGACTCGGCAGCTCAATTCCCCCTGCTGAGTGTCTTCCACTAACAGTGACTTCTTCAATCTTTCATTTGTCTCCAAAGCACATTCTTTCAAGCTTCATTATCATTAAAGTAAGTCTTGTGAAATTTAAGTTCAGATTAATTTTAATCAAATAAAAGGATTAAGAGAACATATGCTTGATGATTTTAAAAATATACTCATTGTTTATTATACACAAAAATAATTTGTGGTCTTATATGAATCTGAAAACAACAAAAAAGCATGCCATTTATTCATCTATAAAATAAGGATCAAAATCTTATTGCTCCAAAATCCCCATTCCCATGAACGAAAAGTGCAAAAGGCTGACACCTTAGCACACTACAGAAAGCTGTTAAAGGGTGTGCAATATCTGACTGTGTTTCTAGCACTAAGCAAAGGGTAGATAAACAACTTTGAGACAGCAACCAAAATTTAGAAACCACCTTTGACAGATAAAACATGGCATTAAGGTAATGTCACCAGTCAGCATCCCCTGGCATTTCTTAAAATAATGGGTATTTTCCCAGAAGCCAGGAGCAGACTGGTTCCTGGGCCTTGCCACCTATTTGTCTTCTAAAATGCACATGTCTCTTAGCCGCCATGTGGGTGCTGGGAATCGAACCTGGCTCCTCTGCAAGAGCAGTCGGCACTCTTAACTGCTGAGCCATCTCTCCACACCATCTTCTGACCTCTGCAGCACTGCACGACATGGGTGCAACAACCTGCATGCAGACAGCACACTCATACACATAAAAATAAATAATAAAATAAATTTTTAAAAAATGTTAAAAAAAATGCACTTGTCTCAGAAGAGGGACTGTCGGCCTCCTGCTCTTCTTTCAGTTGTCCGGCATGTGTCTTGCCTACTCTGAATCTAAGATCTCAGTCAGAAAGGGATGGGATCCCCCACAGACTGTTTCAATCAAAGTTATGCTGATGAAGGGAGTCTTCCTAGGGGCTGACCTACCATCTTTACATCAACTAGAGTCATCTGGCAGATGTCCTCAGAAGAGGGGTCAGCATGCTTCCTGACAGACTCCTCCGCACATCGCTTCTCCCACTTTACTCCCTTCCACTTGGAGGTCATTTTCCCTGGGCCCCAAACTAGAGTCACAGCTGGTCTCCCGACTGCTTTGCTCTGGCATTTCATCACTCTTTATTGTTTAGACTCTGTCTGAACTTCTCCTCATACTGTCCTTTTGCCATGATACCCTGACTATCCCTGCCTCCATCCCTGTCTGTAAACTGAGCCCAGGACAGCAAGGTGTTCAGGAGGAAATAATGCCTCTCATTGAGTTCCCGTATCACCCACCTAGTGAGCACCTCACTTCAGGCTGCACCCAGCACATGAATTCCCTCTTTCCCACAGGCTGCTCTGAGAAGGGAACCTTGGCTGATTCATTTGTGTTTCCTTTGCCTGAACATAGCCCCTACTTCATAGTAAGTGCCAAATAAATATTTGCTCAAGGAATGTAAACGGAGACTGGCTCATCCTCTCCTGCTCTGTGCTCTGATAATCTGATTAAGTGTCTCCTCCTCAGAGCAACGTCTTTCCTTCTCCAAGAGTCTGGGACAGAGAAGCCCAGCTGATTAATATCTGGATGCTTTTCACACTGATTACATTTTGGGAGAGGAGAGGCCATGTCTCAAAACCCTTGCTTTAACACAATGGAATTGACTTACTGCCTGGAATATAAAAATAGCAACTCTAACATCTACTTAGATCTTATTCACAGGATATGAAATGTTTATTTTACACTTTTCTGGCCACACAGATACAACCCTTGAATAGGGAAAAGTACAGAAAAAGAAAAAGTACAGAAAAAGTACAAAAAAAGAACATAATAGTCACGAAAATGTTATAGGAAAAAAACTTAACTGAGGTATTTCTGTATATGAATTAATATTGGTCTTGTTTTCTTTTTTTTTCTTTGCCTTTTTGAGACAGGGTCTCCCTTTAGTCTCAGCTGGCCTAGAGCTCAATATGTAGACCAGGCTGGCCTTGAATTCACAGAGATCCGCCTGCTTCTGCCTCCCGAGTGCTAGGATTACAGGCATGTGCCATCATGCCCAGCTTGGTCTTCTTTTCATCATCCAGTTTTTGGCTATCTCTGTCACAGGACACCAGTGTGACATGGGAATGACATTAAAGAAACTATGATGGCCTAGCGGTTAAGAGCACCGACTGCTCTTGCAGAGGACCTGGGTTTGATCCCCAGCACCCACATGGTGGCTGAGAACCGTCTTTGACTCCAGTCCCAGGGGAATCCGACACCCTCTTCTGACCTCTGCGGCATTGCATGACACGGGTGCACAAACCTACATGCAGACAGTACATTTATACACATACAAAAATAAATAAAAAAATAAAAATATTATAATTACATATACTAGCTATTAGAAATAAAATATTTCAGTTTATGAAAAGGTACAAAAATATTTTGGCTAATGTTTCTTTCATGGAATAGGCTGATAATCCTACTGCAAGGACTGAAGACAGTAATCATTTGTTGCCTTTTTCTTGTTAGGCTGTGAAGTTGAGATTCTTGGTGTCAGACCGACTTACTGCCTGGAATATAAAAATGTCCCAACAGATATCAATTTTGCCAATGCAATCAGTGATGCTCTTGACTCATTGAAGTAAGTGTCCCAGATTTTCAGCCATATCATTGTTCTTCCTTGGTTCTTTTTTAAAAAGATTCTATTTCATTTTGTTTTATTTGTGTGTGTATGTGCGTGCGTGTGTGTGTGTGTGTGTGTGTGTGTCTGTGTGTGTGTCTGTGTGTGTCACAGGCACACTCAAGTGCATATGGGTGCCTGCAAAGACCCAAAGAGGGTGTTGGATCCCCTGCAGCTGGAGCTACAGGTGGCTGTGAGCCACCTGACCTGGTGCTGGGAACCAAATTCTGATCCTCTACAAGAGCAGCAAATGCTCTTAACCATTGAGAAGTCTCTCCAGTCCCTTCTTCCTTATTTCTTGGATGAATATTGTCTCAGAGAGGGTTTTGTTTTGTGTTTGTGCGTGGGTTTTTTTTTTTGATGGTTGTTAACTACTAGTTGGTTATAATTGTAAGCAGGAGTATTGTTTAGAAATGGTGAATAGAGAGCTAGATTCCCCACGTTTTTATATGATTAGACAATGGAGAAACAATGTACATATCAGCACTTTTATAATAATCATTACTGAGTTAGTATATTTCAAAGATATCAATAAGTATATTCAAAAAGAGAGGGTCTCAGACCAAATAAGCTTGGGAAATAACTTTTTTTACACCCTCATTTAAAATAAATGTATAAAGCACCATATTAGAACTCAGGTTTTTTGTTTTGTTGTTGTTGCCATTGTTCTGGTTTGGGTTTTGTTTTGGGGGTTTGGGGTTTTTTTTTTTTTTTTTCTTCCACATGGAACAGTGACATAGGATGTGAAAAATGCAAAAATAAGTAGCTCTCTTCTGAATAGCACAAGTCTGTCAGGGAAACAGATCGCCAAAACAAGTCAGGACAAAGTTTCAAGTCAGCATCAGAAGTCACTGGTAGCAGTCAGGTCATCAAATGGGGGGCAGTTGAGAGCATGACAGCAACGTGGGGGCTGAGTGTGTTGGGGGATCTCAAGCTTCCAGTCATCTTGGTTGCTGAATGGATTTTCAGCAGACTCAAAGCAAAGACTCACAGTAATCAGAGCATGCAGACCAGGCCAGGACCTTCATCCTTCTGAGAGAAAGACCCAGGCTCCTGGTGAGGCACACTTTGAGAGATCACATTTAAACACAGAGCATGGATCAGTGGTACCAACCACACAAACTAGCCATGACTAAGATTGCCTCAGATACATGGGCAACCCTGTATCACACTCTAAGATTGCCCCAAGTTCAGAGATGACCAACTGAGCTGGGCTGCCTCCAGATAACCCAGCACTGTGCCTGGCAGTAATCTCTCCCATATTCCACAGGTGACCAATGATGGATGCCATTCCTTCACTTTCCTTTCTGCTTTAACCATCTTACGAGGTGCAGCCATTTCCACAAAGGAGAAAACAATACCCCAGCCTATGCTGATTCTTAGACCATTCCACTTACACGAATCCTATAAAGAGGGGTCATTGTATTACATAGAGGTCTTGCTTTGATTGGCCAAAGGGAAAATAGTTTCAAAATATTTTTAATTGAAAAGAAACAAATTTAAAAGTTCAATTTATTCCTAGTAGGATTGAGAAAGAGCAGATTCTGGGGGAAGTTAACCTTTAAACCCACATTCTTCACATAGTTTATTCATCATGAATGTTATATGATGCTTCCTGCTACTTCATCTGATTTCTTTTTCTTGACAACAATGACTGGGAGACCACACATTTGAGGGGCCGGAATCTTGTGTTGCTGTCTGATTACTACAGGCAAAGAAGACTAGCACACCATCCATGGCAGATGAACAGAGCTGGAGCTTCGGAATGTCTCCCTGTCTACTCAGTGCTGCTTCCAACATATCCCAAAGGCTAGCCATCCCTATAGCCCACTGCCATGCCAAATATGAGTGTTCCATCTACAGCTGTCACATAAATACCTCCAAGCAGCCCAACATTGCTTGGCAATGTGATCTCTCACATGGTCATCTTGCCTTTGCAGCTGAATGGACTATGCCTGTGAATAACCCAGTGGTAAAAGAGCATGGACAACACAGCTAGGGGACCCCAGGTCAGCACTGGCTGACAAGCTGGGAAATTTAAGCAAATAGCTTTGTTTTCATAACACTAGAATGTTGTATTTTCATTTTTTGCCTTTAGCTTTCTTTGTCAAGTAACATGACAAAGTAATAGAACACTGGGAAATTGCAACATTAGGACATGGGAAGGACTTTATTATTGTGATTGTGGGTCACGGTGGTAGCAGTAAGGTGAATACTTGTATTTTGTAAAGAGATTGGGCTCCTCAAGAAAGGAAAAGCCAGAAAGAACTGAAAGTGCAGGTAGTGGGCCCCAGGCTAGGCCTCTTCACTGCACGACCTGGTGCTCCACATTGCTTAACTCAATACCATTCATCTTATAGTCTAGCTGCATAGTTTTGAACTCCATCGAATGACATTCATACAGTCTACGATCTGGATGATGTCCCTGGATTTTGACAGTGGAGACCTATGCAAGATTGAACCAGGCTATTGCAGTTGTCTTTACAATGCTAAAGTGAGCAGGGCCACCGGAAACAACCTCTTTACATAGTAGGTAGAAAGATCATCTCTGACATGATCCAGGTCCTTCCTCTTCATGAAGTGACAAAGAAGAGTTGAGATGCAGGCTTCCACTCATATCTCTAAGCTAGGTAATACTTGAAATGAGAGACAAGAGGCCAAATGACACTTCCAGGGGAACTCAATGAGAGGACTCAGGCTCTGCTCTGAAGGGAAAGGAAGCACCTTTTCTACCATCCAAAGCATTATTAGTGGAACATTTCTCGCTCCCTTCTTACAGAGAGGACTAAAGACTGACATTGGTGAGCCCTTGCTTTTCTTTAAACAAAAGTCTAACCCCTGTCCTCTTTGGGAATGAAGTGCTTGATAAAGATGGCCAGTTTAGAGCAATCTAAAGCAATCAAGTTCATCCTGCGTGTAACAACTTGTGCATCAAATAATACAGTTCAGAGGAATCTCATTCTCATGATAGGTATGTTTATGTAAGGTTGTATAATGACTTAGCTTCCCATCAGATAGTTCTGAGTGGAAGAGCAAGTCTAGACACCAGAGATCACCCCTTTTGGTTTCTTTTCAACGCTATCTCAAATTCCTAATTATAATTTGAAGAACACTTGGAATTTTCCACATATGAGTGTTCAAACATATACATATTCCTTCCTCTGAGGTAGTATTGTTCACAAAGTCTGAGCACTTTGCAAAAAGAATGGAGCATGGGCTAGATAAGCTATGACAGAACTCAAAAGAAGCCATTAAGACCCTGAATATTGTAGTCCTACTGAGGGACATTTCAGTGGACTAAGACGCTGCATGTGTGTAGACAGGAAGAGATAACCCATCACTCGTGTATGAGCTGGGCCTTCCTTTCCCACTGTCACATCCTTGTGAGATGCTACCTTTGTTCTTAGACAACGTTTTAGTATAGAGGAGAGGAGAAGGGAATCAGAATAGGCGTTTTAATATCAATAGTATCAGGTCAAAGGGCTTGATTTCCACGCACCTACTTTGTTCTTTCTCCATCATGTTATATCGGTATTGTTCTCTCCATCGCAGAAAACATGGCACCAACTCTTGAACTCACCCTGTCTTGATCTCTTAGGCTCTTGGGTAGGGAGGGAGGCAGCACCCAGCTCTTTCTGCTTCAGCTCAGGTCCCAGGCTCCCAGGGCCTCTCCTCAATGTGTGGTAACTGAAAAATAAATAGTTCCTTCATCCTCCCTCCATTCCACATTCATACCTCTAAGATGCCCTGAAAGAGGAGTCAGACAGAGAAAAGAAGTTAAGGATCCTGCAGTTGTCCTTCCTAAGGCCATCCTGGGGCTGGGCTCAACTGGTCCAAAGTGGACTAGACTTTATGAATTCCCAACATGAAGCCCTGGTCCTGGTGCTTCCCGAGCGACACATAAGGACTCAGCTGCACACACTGCTGCACACACTGCTGCCCATACTGCTGCATGCACTGCTGCACACACTGCTGCACACTCTGTTGCACACACTGCTGCACACTCTACTGCACACACTGCTGCACACACTGCTGCACACGCTGCTGCACACACTGCTGCACATCTGTTGCACATGCTGCTGCACACTCTACTGCACACGCTGCTGCACACTCTGGTGCACACACTGCTGCATACTCTGCTGCACACGCTGCTGCACACACTGCCACACACTCTACTGCACATGCTGCTGCACACTGCTGCACACACTGCTGCACACTCTGATGCACACTCTGATGCACACACTGCTGCACACTCTGATGCACACTCTGCTGCACATACTGCTGCACATGCTGCTGCACACACTGCTGCACACTCTGCTGCACACACTGCTGCACACTCTGCTGCACATACTGCTGCACACACTGCTGCACACTACTGCACACGCTGCTGCACACTCTACTGCACACACTGCTGCACACTGCTGCACACACTGCTGCACACTCTGCTGCACACGCTGCTGCACACTCTGCTGCACACACTGCAGCACATACTGCTGCACACACTGCTGCACACACTGCTGCACACTCTACTGCACACACTGCTGCACACACTGCTGCACACGCTGCTGCACACACTGCTGCACACTCTGGTGCACACGCTGCTGCACACACTGCTGCACACACTGCTACACACGCTGCTGCACACTCTGCTGCACACTCTGCTGCACACTGTGCTGCCCCTTCAAAACACTAAGCAGACCATGATCCACATCACAGGATTCATCTTCCTGGAATTTCTGTTTTCAGGAGGTCCGTAAATCCATGAGCAGTAAAAAGACTAACAGACCTTAAACTTAGTTTCTGGAATAGGAGAGAAGGGGTCAGGAAGTAGCCAGTGAGTACTGGGTATGTGGAGGGGGTCAGGCAACTGCTTCTGACATGAATGGCCATGCAGCCTCACCAAAGCACTGGTCAAGAAACCACCAGAAGGCAGGCCTGTTATTACAGATCTATAAATGTCAGCTACTCTGAAGACTGAGTCAGGAGGCTCATCAAGTCAAGGCCTGTTTGGGGTATAGAGTGAGCTCAAGGGCAGCCCAGGCAACTGAGTGTAAACCTGTCTCAAAATAAAATATAAGAAAGACATGGGGAGGTGGTGTGGCAGAATGCTAGCCTGACATCATGTATGAGAACTTAAGCTGAAAACAACAACAAAGAAACAGCAAAGAATAAAACCACTAGCCTGAAGGAACAATAGATACAGTTCACCTTTTTTTTGAGACAGGGTCTCCCTATAGCCCCAGCTGGCCTGGAACTCCCTCTGTAGATCAGGCTGGCCTCCAACTCTTAGAGATCCACCTGCCTCTGCCTCCCGAGTGCTAGGATTAAAGGCGTGGGCCACCACACCCAGCTTAAAGATGGTTCTTAGCTGCCATGCGGGTGCTGGGAATTGAACCCAGGTCCTCCTCTGCAAGAGCAGTTGGCTCTTCTTAACCACTGAGCCATCTCTCCAGCCCCCAAACTTCTTTTTTTGGAAATAGGGTTTCTCTGTAGCCCCAGCAAGCCTGAAACTTGCTATGTAGACCAAGCTGGCCTCAGTCTCACAGAGATCTGCCTGCCTCTGCCTCCCCAGTGCTGGGATCAAAGGCGTACACCACCACACCCAGCTTGAGCTGATGTTCTTTGTCAAGCTCCAAGCTGTTGGACACGGCTCCAGAGGAATTCCTTTGGCCTCCTTGAATCTTATAACTACAGCCACTGCAAATGCTAATAAAAGAGTAGATGAATTGTAAGAGAATCCTTTCCACTTGCCAAAGGAACCAGCTCAAACATGTTGGCCTGGGTCCCTCTCCTTTAGGGATTGACAGAGTGATGCAGACCCTGCTCAGTAGGGACTGAATTCTCTCTGCTCAACCCACAATCAGGAAAGCAATCAAGGGATAATTGGAAGGAAAGAGCCGTGGAGACATGCCTTTCTTTCTTTCAACTCTCTTCCCTTTTGTTGCATGTCATGCATTCTACACACATCAACCAATTTAATACCCAATGTGGGTATTTGGTAGGCTTTTCAGACAGAAAAACTGAGGCTAAAGATATTTTTGCTGTTCATCTGAGACCTCCTAATTAGTGAGGAGAGAAGCGAGGATCTGAGCCCAGACTTACGCTATTGTCAAAGGTAATTTTCAAAATTAAAATGGACATGTCTGGGGGTGGATAGATGGTTCAGTGGTTAAGAGCACTGGCTGTTCTTGCAGAAGATTCAAGTTCAAATTCCAGCATCCACATGGCAGCTAACAGCCACCTATAAATCCAGTTCCAGGGGATCTGAAGCCCTCTTCTGTTCTCTGCAGGCACTGAATAACACAGGTGCATGTACATATATATGCATCTCTAACACTTATACACATAAAAATAAATAAATGAATAAAAAAATTTTAATTGGCATGTCCTCAGTGCACCTTTTATGAAAATTCTTCCAAGGTTCAAGTCAGTTTACCACTGAAGGTATGGGAGGATAACTAGGTAGTTAGCAGAAGAATTTATAAAGCACACGATTAAAGAAAAAGGACACCAGAGAATGATGAGATGTGTTTTGTTAGGTGTAGAAATGTCAGTAACACTGAGGATAATCCTACTATAATTTGGAGGGTTGCTTTCTCTACCCTCGACCTGAGGGTACAAGTTTTATCTCATTGGTTTCCTGCCAATTAGCTCCTAGGTTTACAGAGTCTGAATGATAACCAGAAGTGAAATCTGCTGACTTTGAAGCAAACATATTGAGCAGTGCTCCAATCCATTGCTGAAGGGACAGGCTGTCCGTTCAGGGATCTTCTTTTCTATTTATTATTTTGTGTATATGAGTGTGTTGCCTGCATGTGTCTAAGTTCACTCGTGTTGTGCAATGCCTGCAGAAATCAGAAGACAGCATTGGATTCCGCTGGAACTGAAGTTACGGATGGTTATCAGCCACCATGTGGGTTCTGGGAATCAAACCTGGGTCCTCTGTAAGAGAAGTCAGTGCTCCTAACCACCGAGCCATCTCTCCAGCCCCTCAGGGACCTTCTTTTTACGTTGTTTGATAATTTTTTTCAAAGACAATTTTTATTGAAGCTTTGTGCATTTCATACAAAATTTCCAATCAAATCTACACCCATTCCCCCTTTTCTTGCCCCCCCACCCCACAATAATTTTTTTCTTAACAGCCAATAACTAACCATTCTTGACATTGCTTCCATTTCTCTCTACCTAATTCTTCTCTTCCCAACCCACTTTAGTAAGGAAAATGGATATGACATTGTGAACTTTTTATATTGCAAAGCAATCTGGACAGAATCATAAGGTAATAGGAGACTTGGGTGTTCCTGAAACTCTAGGGCTGAAGGCCCCCTGCAGCTTTCTGGGAACTAGGTTTGATGGCCACATGTCCTTCTGGCAAGATTCCTGGACCTCAAAGCTATAAATGGCCAACAGCATGCCTTCAGTCATTTCCACCCATCTCCCCTCACCCAACCCCCTTACAAACAAGCTGACCTGTGATAGAGACCAGACTCCTGTGGAAAACAGCTGGCTGCCAAAAATTTATCTGCTGAACTCCAAGCAGGCAAGAGCTGTCAGCCCTTGGAGACCTCGGTCCCTAATGAATCAACGAAAACTTTACACAGAAACATCTCCTGTGTGTATTCCCTGAAACACAAGCATTCCAAATCAAGTGTTCATGGCATTTGGGTTTGACATCTTCCTGAAACAATTCCATCAGATAAACTGTGACACGTTCCAACTTTCTGATTACACAGAGATTTGTGAAGGTGGTAAACAGCCTTAGAGAAACCAGCCTACGCTAGTAAGGTGGGGTGTTAAAATGAAGGGACCTGGGAATATTTCATCAAGCTTTAATTCCTCAGTAAACCTCTGTATAAAATGGGATTTCCTACCACATGTAAGGCCCATGCTGGAAGTGTGGATACCTAAACAGATGTTATATTGTGTGAACGAGCACATCTGGAATGCTTAAGATGTCAGTACATAAAGGAGATAAATATGGAGGCTTATCTGCCTGGCAGGTTTTATAGAAGGTTCCATTGACTTCAGATGTAGTGATGGAAGAAGAGCCCTGAGCCCAGCAGTCTAATGAACATGGACTGCAAATAAGTTCCAGCATACTAATGAAAATCGTACTCTAGTACTAGCTTCTCCCAACACCTACATACTTGTGGGACCCGAAAGGAACTTTTTGTACTTAACTGTGTATAGATACAGAGGAAGTCTAGATTAGTCATTCACACATTAGGGAGTATGAATAATAATAATATCATTTGTGAGAAAAATTTTAATACTAACCTAACCCAATCCATACTGTGGAGGAGGGTGGTAATGGGACTTATTAATAGTCAATTTGTTTTGTTCTAAAAAGAGAAGAAAACATTTGACTAACAAATTCTCTTTACTTGACACCAATGTTTCCTCAAAGTCACTAAGGATGTGCATCTCAGAGTGCCCAGTAGAGCATCAAAGCATTGTTAAAGGGTATGTAACCATCACAAAGGAAGGTGCCAGGCAGAGAAAACTCTAGAATCTCTTCTCTAGTTCAGAAGGTAGAGATGTTTACAGACATTCAAAGGTCCACTTTACATTTCCAAGTTCTATTTTTATCTCAGAGATATACAAGGGAACTTGTAGAATGCTCAGAAGCTTATTTCTTCCTGTGGAAATCTATAAATGCTCTTCTCTGGGGACATTTGTCACTGTGGCTCCAGAGAAGGAAACAGAGTCACCACAGAGCACCTGTGTGAAGAACTGAAAGTGACAGTGTCTCACAGCATTGGCCTTTTCGAATGCAGCTTCTAGGGGTTAGTAGGAATCATGCAACAGAGTAAGGGTTTCCAAAAAATCACTCAGGCTGAACAGGTTGCTTCTCCAGTGATGTGGGCTGTTAAGCTGATTCTTAGTGGTAGTCGTATTCTAGAGACTTGGGCTTAAATCCCAGATCCATCTCTTACTAGCTTTGTGACGTTGACCACTGTCTTAAACTCTGACTTCTGAGGCAAGGGGTATAGCTGAGTTGGTAAAGTACTTGCCTAGTATTCATGAAGTCTGAGGTTTGATCCCCAGCACCGCATAAATCTAGGCACACCTGTTAACTTGGGGAAGATGGAGGCAAGAGAACGAGAAGTTCAAGGTCATCCTTGGCTGTGTGTTTATGTGTGTGTATATGTGTATATGTGTGTCTATGTATATATGTGTATATATGTATATATGTGTGTATATGTATATATGTGTATATGTCTATGTCTTTGTGTGTTGTATACATATGTGTTTAAAATAAAGTTTTTGGAGAGAAGACAATATGCCAAGGATAATAATATTATGTCTTATTTAAGTCTAAGCACAAAACAATAACTTTTCGTTTCTTTTTCTATTTTTTATTTATTATTTTGCCTGCATGTATGTAAGCCCACCCATGTTATGCAATGCCAGTAGAGGTCAGAAGAGGGCATCAGATCTCCTGGAACTGTAGTTACAGATGATTGTTATCTGCTATGTGGGTACTAGGGTTCAAACCCAGGTCTTCTGCAAGAGCAGCTGCTGCTCTTAACCACGGAGCCATCTCTCCAGCTCCCTTCATTTTTTTTTCAATAATTTATTCTTTGTCAGTTCTCTGTCATCATCACCATTGTCATCACCATCATCATTGTTGCTCTAATCTATTTCAGGTGCTTGATGGGTTGATGGGCCAAAGCAGAGAGCTGTAGGAGGAAGTCCCAGTACAAAGTGCCGTGGGAAAGAAGCAGAGAGCCCTTAGGTTCTCTTCCTTCTCTCCATAAACCAACTTTGTGTCCCAAGCTTCTAGTCATTCTTAGCTCAGCATTGGGGGATTTTCACCTGTGACCTAGAGGAGAAGTGGGACCCAAATAGACATATAGATACTTCTAGAATTCTCTCCATGTCTACATTAGAGCTGGCCTGTCACATGGAACAAGTGACCTGGTGTGTCTGCTGATGCCAGACCCTAAGCATTAATCTGTTTGCATCCAACAAAGTTGCTGTTTTTATTCTTGCCAATCAGACCCACCAACTAAAGATTTGAGACTTCCTTAAGGTCCAGCAATATAATTTGACAGTAGTTAGTTAAATCATTGCCTGCAATTTTCTGACTTTGCAAATTCAGCAGGTGGTAGAGATGGAACCATAAGAAATATCCACTGCTTCTCCCCATGTCTTCTAACTTCGGGGGTCATGAGGACAAATACAGTATGCCCAGAACAAGGAGTGACCAGTAGACACAGTCTCCAACTTTTGTCAGGATGAGTGGCCTTGAAGTCGGTATTCTGCCACCTAATTTATGCAGAAATATGGGTTTTGCATGGTCCATTGGACAGGGTTTGGGGGATAATCATACCGTCTCAGGAGGCTGCTGGGTCATGTGAGGGCAAGCCGGAAGGGCTCCCCCATCACCGTGGCTGTCTCACTCTGTTCCCTCTAGGAGTGGCCGGGCCGATCTAGCGGCCATATACCATGAGCGCATCGATGTGGAAGGCCACCATTACGGCCCCTCCTCACCTCAGAGAGAAGACGCCCTCAAGGCTGTGGATACCGTTCTGAAGTACATGACCCAGTGGATCCAGGTGACCTAAAGCAAGACCATCTAGTCCGGCATTCTCCCCTGTGTCACTCTTGCCATCTGACTGTCACCTAACTCGCTTCAATAATTTCTTTTTTTTAATTAATTTCTTTTTTATGTGTATGAATGTACTGTCTGCATGTAGGTTTGTGCACCTGTGTTGTGCAATGCCGAGGAGGTCAGATGAGGGTGTCGGTTTCCCCTGGAACTGGTGTTAAAGACAGTTCTCAGCCGCCATGTGAGTGCTGGGAACTAAACCTGGGTCCTCTGGAAGAGCAGTTGGTGCTCTTAACCACTAGGCCATCTCTCCAGCCCCAACAATTTCTTTATTAGGTCGGCTTGACACTCTCTTTCCTTCACTCAATACTTCTTAAGGCACCCAGAAACCCTTTGTTCCACAGATGGCTGGTGGGATTTAATTGGCCTAGATGCGAGTTATTACCCAGCTTGACTGAAGAGCTGGTCCGGTTCTTAGAAATTCTAATAAATCAAGTGACCAGCTTGGCGTGGACATAGGGGCCAGAGCTGGGTTCCCACTTAACAACTTAAAGCAAGCTTCTGTTTGCTTATTCCTTTGTTTGCATTTTTTTACTTTGTTTTATTTTTATATCTATAATATCAGCAAACAATGGTTCTTATATGACCATACAAGTTTGTTGAAAGAACAAGAGAAAGAAAATGAAAATAGAGGGTGTGCCTTGGGGAGCAAAAAACCTGGTCTGGTTTCACAGCACATTTTGGGACAGGATCTATATTATTCCATGCCCCTCCTCAAGAGGATTCTGTGGTAATTTGAACATCTCCTCGGGCAGATTAGTAGGTTATTAAACTCAACATGAAGCAATAGAACCCTGTTCTAGTCTGCTTTCTATTGCTGTGATAAAACACTGACTCAAACCAGTTTGGGGAAGGAAAGGGTTTATTTCAGTTTACAGCATAATCCTTCATCAAGGGAAGGCGGGGCAGAAACTCAGGGCAGGAACCTGGAAGCAGGAACTGAAGTACAGACTATGGATGAATACTGCTGCCTGGATTGCTTATCTGGCCTGTGGCCAGCCTGCTTTTCTGTACAACGCTGGACTACCTGCCCAGGGGTGGCACTATCCATGTGGGTGGGCCCTTCCTACATCACTCAACAATCAAAGAAAATGCCTCATAGACCGCGTCTACAGAACAATTTGACAAAGGAAATTCCCCACCTGTGGCTCCCTCTCCTCAGCTGTGTCAAGCAGACAACTGAAGCTAACTGTGACATATCCCTTCTCTCATCTAGTTTAAAGCATGGCCTTATAAGACTTTCTGTGTTAAAGCCCTTTCTGTGAAGCTGTGGTGATGGCCTGTGTCCCCCCACAGGAGCGGGGCTTGGGGGATGACCTGAATGTCATCATCTTCTCCGATCATGGAATGACTGACATCTTCTGGATGGACAAAGTGATTGAGCTGAACAAGTACGTCAGCCTGGACGACCTACAGCAAGTGAAGGACCGGGGCCCCGTCGTGAGCCTGTGGCCAGCACCTGGGAAACATTCTGAGGCAAGCCAGCTCTTGGCGGAGGGGGACCAAGATGGGCTCATTGACCCCTAGCTGTGTTTCATCTGTTTTCCAACAATTTTCATACTAAAGTATAGTGCAGAACTAGGAGTATGGGCTTTAAAGGTGCGTGATAGCCAGGCGTGGTGGCGCACGCCTTTAATGCCAGCACTCAGGAGGCAGAGATAGGTGGATCTCTGTGGGTTCAAGGCCGGCCTGGTCTACAGAGCGAGCTCCAGGACACCTGGTACTAAAAGGGAGACCCTGTCTCAAAAATACCCAAAAAAGTGTAAAACCAAACAGAAAAAAAAAGTGGGTGATATAGCTTGCTGCTTACTTTGGAATGACCCGTAAATTCATTCATTTTCCTTGTTTGCTCTTCTCTCTAATTGGATTGGCCCCATTGAAATTTTTTAAAATTAAATGAGATGAAGGTTGCTCTGTGCTTAGTATATGTCTAGCCAATATGAGCAAGCCCATATTTAGGATTATTTTATTATAGCATTTAGTGTCAGCACTGTCAGACACAGCCTCTTTAGAAAGGAACAGCCACTCTGATCCATCTCATTTTCACCAGGAGACCAGGGATATGAAGGTGATTCAAGAAGAGAGCTGAGGACACATGCACATGGGTTAGCTCCTCCACTCCACAGCCTGAGGACATGTGCACATGGGTCAGCTCCTCCATGTCACAGCCTGAGGACATGTGCACATGGGTTAGCTCCTCCATGTCACAGCCTGAGGACACGTGCACATGGGTTAGCTCCTCCATGTCACAGCCTGAGGACACGTGCACATGGGTCAGCTCCTCCACGTCACAGCCTAAGGACACGTGCACATGGGTCAGCTCCTCCACGTCACAGCCTGAGGACACGTGCACATGGGTCAGCTCCTCCATGTCACAGCCTGAGGACACGTGCACATGGGTTAGCTCCTCTATGTCACAGCCTGAGGACACATGCACATGGGTTAGCTCCTCCATGTCACAGCCTGAGGACATGTGCACATGGGTTAGCTCCTCCATGTCACAGCCTGAGGACACGTGCATGTGGGTTAGCACAGCCTGAGGACACGTGCACATGGGTTAGCTCCTCCACTCCACAGCCTGAGGACACGTGCACATGGGTTAGCTCCTCCATGTCACAGCCTGAGGACACGTGCACGTGGGTTAGCACAGCCTGAGGACACGTGCACATGGGTTAGCTCCTCCACTCCACAGCCTGAGGACACGTGCACATGGGTTAGCTCCTCCACATCACAGCCTGAGGACACGTGCACATGGGTTAGCTCCTCCATGTCACAGCCTGAGGACACGTGCACATGGGTTAGCTCTTCCATGTCACAGCCTGAGGACACGTGCACATGGGTTAGCTCCTCCACGTCACAGCCTGAGGACACGTGCACATGGGTTAGCTCCTCCACTCTACAGCCTGAGTACACGTGCACATGGGTTATCTCCTCCATGTCACAGCCTGAGGACACGTGCACATGGGTTAGCTCCTCCATGTCACAGCCTGAGGACACGTGCACATGGGTTAGCTCCTCCACATCACAGCCTGAGGACACATGCACATGGGTTATCTCCTCCACGTCACAGCCACACTCTTGGGCTCTGAGGCCCAATCTTTCACCAACTCAGAATAAGTCAAGATGCCCACTGTGAGCTCTCTGCCTTCTGTATGTGAACCTGGCAATGGCACTGTGATTCCCTCAAGTCCGTGGGAGCACACAGAAGCAGGCTGTGTCCTGAGTTAAACTGGGGTGGGGGGGACCTTATAAAGATCACCATCAAAGGAGAAGGCCCTGAAGAGGACCTATCAGTTTCCCACAGTGTGCAGATGAGGGGTAAAGCTCCCCCCCCCTCCAGAAACTCAGTGTCCTGTTTGACTAACTCTATGTTCACCTTCTTAAAAAATAGCCATTGGAGCTGGCAAATAAAAATAAGAAGGAAGCCGGGCATGGTGGTGCACACCTTTAATCCTAGCACCTGGGAGGCAGAGGCAGGCAAATCTTTGTGAGTTCAAGGCCAGCCTATTCTACATAGCAAGTTCCAGGATAGCCAGAGCTACAGGGAAACCCTGTCAAAAAAGACCAATAAATAAATAAATAAATAAATAAATAAATAAATAAATAAATAAATAAATAAGAACAGGTGACACTCGGGTGACAGCTTAGGGCTCAAATTGCTTCATCACTTCCTAGGCCACGGGATGCAGCTTTTACCCAATCCCAGAGAAGCTGACATGGACCAGGAAGCATCTGTCTTTCTCTGGAAAGGGTAGGCTGCTAGCCACAGGGGACCCAGGAGGACCCTGGGGGCTGCTGCCTCCCTCCATCCTCAAGGTAGTGGAGCAGTTACCTCTCAGCGACTCTCTTTAGCCACAGAGCTCTGGAGGAAGCCAGAGTCCCAGCTCTTTGATCCAGAGAGAGTTGAGGTCTGTTACCAACAACACCACTGCTCTCAGTCTTGTCCCATTCCCCAGAGAAGTGCTTCTCCCCACCCCAGGCTACATAGCCAGAAAATGAAGATGTTAACTATATTTACACCATGTCCCACAAACTCCATGAATATAAAATCGGAAAGAATATTCTACATGTTGGCAGGTTCTTGGGAAACAGCTCTGTCTTCCTGGCAAGGAAGATCATCTTTGTCTCAATTTGGTCCTTAGGAATGTGACACCTCCAGAGTGCTGGGAGCCAACACTCACTTCCTCCAGCATGACATGCTCTGAGAACTGAAGCAGCCAACAGCAGTTGGTGATGATTCAAAAGTGGGGGCTGTGTTTGTGTGACAGTTGTGTCATGTGATGGACACAACAGTCTGCAAGATCTGTGTATGTCTACAGATTTTTCACTTATCCAAAAATAATTCTGCACTGATATTTTTTAATCTAAGAGGGAATATTAATTCATGGAGCCATCTACAACTCTCTGCTTACCGGCCTGAAAGCTAGTTTTTAAGAGTTGAGTAAAGAAGCACAGTTTATATTCAGTTATATCTGAGAATATATGTCTGATTTGGCTAAAGGCCAGCAAACCAGTAGCAGCAGGTTGATTTTAATTTTAGCCCTAAATATTTAAGCTGCTCATAGGTTTTGGAAGTGTCTACAGATTTTACATCTGCATCATAGAACTGGCAGTGAATGTAGTTAGCAACAGACAATTGCTGGTGCTTTTAAGATTCACAGGTGGGCAGGGTATACTGTCAAGGTCAAGTTGAAGAGCACTTCATTCTCTCTGATTTCAATGGTATTTGGCATCATCCAGACTGATTTCTCTTTTTAATTTTAATGTATATAACTTTGGCAACTAATTTTTGTGATGCGTTCACTAGTTGCTTGGTGAGTATACACAAAAGCTTTCTTAGAAAAGTATAGATAAATGCTACATTGGTCATTTTATATTCACCATCCATTTAAGAAGAACACTGACATGGTTTATGCAAGTCCTTCCCAGATCCCACAAAACTTTCAGCCTTCTAAAAAAAAACACCTTGAAGTTACCATTATAGTTAGGTAATTACCTCAGTATTATATAAGAATAATCCTTTATGTCTATAATTTACATTATTTTTCCTCAAAGTGAATCCCTGAGAGTCTTCTACATATCTTCATTATTTTGGTACATCCATCTTCATTATTTTATAGTATTTCATCACAGAACACCACCAGAATTTCTTTGGTTCTTCCACTTTTATCTTTTCTCTCTTGTCTCTTCTTTGCATCTGAACTGTTCTACGCACACATCTATAGGGGCTCATGCATGAGATCCTTTCATTATATTCTAGGGGTTCACCTCTTATGTCAGAGGGTAGCTGGACCTTTACCTTCTTACATAAAACCAGCTTGCTTTCTATGCTATAAAAAATCATTCTAATGCAGCCAAATGTATGAAATGCTTATGATTTGTATTTTGATTTTTACAAGTGTCATATGTAACATTTTAAGAGTGTGCAAACCTTCTTGGTTCCTTGCAGATATATCGCAAGCTCAGCACAGTGGAGCATATGACTGTGTACGAGAAAGAAGCGATACCCAGCAGGTTCTATTATAAGAAAGGGAAATTTGTCTCTCCTTTGACTTTGGTGGCTGACAACGGGTGGTTCATAACAGAGGTAATTATAAAATATGTGATCATTTATTATACAAATTCTATCGAACAGTCCAAGGTAAGTAGCAATTATGGAGCCTCTACACCCAAGAGATCTGTTCACCTACGTGTCCCTTACTGCCTTGTTTCCTTGCTTAGAAAAATCAAAAGACTGGATCAGATGACTTAGTCAACACTAGCTTTAGGCATAATCCCAGAATCAGGATTTAGACTTCATGGCTCCAGATTCACTGTGTTATAATAAATGGGCCTTAACTCAATTTCCCAGGCTTCCACATAACCTGTTCAGCTTAAAGCAGAACAATTACTGTGAACCAAAACAATTGCTTTAGGACTGTGGAAAGCCAGGAGAGGCCCAGCGCTGCTCCCACCTATGAGAAATGTTTGCACGCACTCAGGTCCCCAGATACCAGCCAGTTTGCGCGGCAGAGATTGTCTTACAATTTTAGCCAAGCCCTTGTTGCCTTAGGCCTGAGTGACTTTCTCCTCATTCTTCTGGGCTCAGAGCTCAACAGGCTTTTGAATGTACATATAGTATGTGCTAGTGTGGGAAGGTCCTGCCTCCCAGGGGGATTCATGGTCACACCATGTGTATAGTCTGTCCCTAAAGAGGAGGGACATGGGTCACTTCAGACATGAGTTGGAAAGTGGGTTGTGCTTAGATCATACTGCACAGTAAAAACAGTATAGTTGAGGGCAACAATGCAAAAAGACTCAAGAAAAGTAAATAATTGCACTAGAAAGGAAGCAGGA
This sequence comes from Rhizomys pruinosus, assembly GCA_009823505.1. Taxonomy (NCBI): domain Eukaryota; kingdom Metazoa; phylum Chordata; class Mammalia; order Rodentia; family Spalacidae; genus Rhizomys; species Rhizomys pruinosus. The sequence goes on from VZQC01014672.1 coordinate 224,180, forward strand.
GACTCATCGGGAAATACTCATGGGGTGAGTAGGCAGATGTCCAGCAAGCTGGGCAGGAAGCCACAGGGACTGTGTGGCATGAACATCAATTACCCAGCAAGACTGAGTCGTTCTGTGTGCTTGCAAAGGGAAGCATCTAGACACCAAGGACCTGAGGACAAAGCAGATCTGTTGGAACTGTTGGCAACAGAAGTTAGAGGCCAGCCAAGCTCTGCTAAGCCTGACTGTACCCTCCTCTGCCATACTATTTTACAGGGTCTCCAAGGCTAGAGGTAGAGGCAGGAGGATGGAAAATTCCAAGCCAGCCTGGGCTAGCTAGCAGAACTTGTTTAAAAAAGAAATCTATGGACAAAAAGTCTTCAATAGGTCTTTCCTGCCCATTAGCACCATTTCCAAGAACCTAAGACCTTCTCTTCACTTTATATCACTCTGAGTTCACTTACAGTGAGATGATTTTAAGCTATAAACTCATCCTCTGTGTGTGTGTGTGTGTGTGTGTGTGTGTGTGTGTGTGTGTGATTTTATTACACTTGATTTTATTCATGCGATTTCTGGGGTCTGTAACAGACAAACATAGAAGTTTCTCTGGGGCCAACATGGAGCCTGTGTAGGTAGAGGCCTATCTGACTTCAATGCATAAAGCCAACCTTCCAAGTTGCAGTAAAGAACTCACTTTTTTGTGTCTTATAACTTCTTTCATTTCCTAAAGCTCTAGTAAAGTTGTTCTGAGCTTCTACAAGTAAATAAACAATGAGGATTACATCAGGGTCAACTGCCACTCATACCTTAATGTGACTGTGTATATCTGGTGTTTGCTTCCTTGTGTTTAGTTCAAGTGCTGCAAGGCTGAGAGGCTGATTCATAGGAGAGAGGGAGACTGAAAGGATGCAGGGCGAACTAGGGTATAAATTGGTGGAAATGGGCTCAGGTGGGGCAGTGGCAGAGCCAGAGGTCATCATAGAGAGGTTAGACAACTTGACGTACCATGGCGATTCCACTGCGAAATGGTTTCAGTCCCTTACAAGGGTGGGACAAGCACTTTAGCCAGGAATGGAAGTCCACTGACCTAGGCACCAGGCAAGGGAGAGCTCTTCCATGTTGGCAAGGCTCCATCTGGAAAGTTAATATAATATCCTGTTGTAGCAGAGTCAGCAAGAAGATGTTATCTTTCCGAATGACTGAAAGTGTTGGAAGACCTGAGGGTAGCAGTTAAAATGTGTTGGATCATAAATCATAGGCTGTTTGTTTTATTCTTTTGAGTCTTGTCTTTTTGAGTTAAGACTCAGCCAAGTTACTCGGTCTGGCTTGGAACTTACTATGTAGTCCAGACTGGCCTCAAATTCACTCTCTTCTTGCCTCAGCCTCCCAACTTTGGGGATTTACAGGCATGTGACACCATGCCCAGCTTCATAGATTATTTGAATATTCGCTTCAATGATCAAGATTTGCTCTCATTAAACTAAAAGTCTGGAGGTAAACTGTTCCAGGATTGCTTAACCCAGAAACTCAATGATGTCAAGTCCCTGAGCCATCTCTCCCATAATTCTGCTTTTCCTCTCATGATCACAAAATAGCTACAGCAATTCCAACCATCATATCCCCCTCAAATCACCCTAAAGCAGGAAAGAAATGGTATGATTGTTCCTTATAGCCTACTTTTATTAAAGGACAAAATATATATTCTAGAACCAGAGGGAGAAGCAGGTTCTGTGGGACTCTGAATATTATGGAATTTGGGTGGAGAGGACATCACTATGAGAAAAGAGTATATAATTATGAAGAAAAAGTTCTGTACATGGACTTAGAAGAAACCTGCATGTCTAAGATGTTCTGATGGGTAAATTTCTATAACTACACTGAAAATCTGCTCCTGTCTAGAAACCACTAGCAACTTCCCCTCAGGACTCATCAATCAGTTCATTGGTGTGTCTAGAAAATTCCTGCCTGGGGTCAGGTTTGGTTCTGAGATTGAAATGTGCTGAACTGCAGACTAGAGATAACCACAAGATCAGAGAGAGGCAGAGGCTGGGATTAAGAGAGAAGGGCCCCAAAGCAGAACAGTAGAGAAGAGGAGAATAAGGAGAGGCCACTGCATTTCCCAGGACCCCAGCAGTGCCCTGCAGGAGCCTGTGACGGGTCTGGCAGATCCTCCTGCCCCTGGCTCTGAGCTGTGCCCTCCACAGATACCTGCAGAGCTCTACCTTCTTTTTCCCTATAAGAAACCAGAAAATTATTATCTTCTGTAGATTATGCCCTATAGTTTTGTATATATTGTATATGATTTTTATACGTATAACACAAATTAATTAGAGTTATTCAAAACTAAGAGCAAAGACTCCCCAATATTTCACTGTGAGGACTTAAAAACAAGGAATACTCCATAGAACAGCAAAAACAACAAAAAAGCCCCACTGACAACTACTTGAACAACTTTTAAAACATATAATTGGGGCTAAAGTGTTTCAGCTGGTATAGTGCTTGTGGTAGCATGAACAGAGCTCTGGGTTCAATCCCCAACATCATAGAAATTGGCCACCAAGGTGCACACCTGTAATCCCAGCACTCGGGAGTTAGAGAGAAGAGAATCAGAAGTTCAAGGTCATCCTTTATTACATGTGGAGTTCCAGGCCAGCCTGGAATATATGAGACACTGTCAATAAATAAATAATAAATAAATAAATAAATAAATAAATAAATACTTCAAAAAGGAGACTTGAGGCAATGTTAAAGACACATGAAACAAAAGTAACATTTTAAAAAAGAAAGAAATCAGAAATAAGATAAATAGGACTCACAACAGATTAGCTCGGAAAGATCAGTGTCAATCCACCATGCATGGCACAACACCCATCTCTAACAATGATAGTGCTGTACATAGTCCTCATTGGTCACGCCTGGTTCATTATGCATTTTGAATGTCCTCTCTCTCAAAGTTTCTATGAAGCATACATAAAGTTGTTTTACAACTTTCCGATAATATCAAGATATATATCAAGAAAAACATGAACTTTTGCTCAATAATAATAATAAGTAAAAATATAATAGCTGTTTTGAACTAAGTGCCTCCTGGTGACTATTTCTAATTCTCTCAGTGACTGCATTATTGGTATGGGCAGTTCTGAAAAGGACATGTTCGTATCATGCATGAACAGAAACATTTCTCTGGAAAGTCATAACTGCCTAAGTCCCAAGGGAAATTTAGGTAGCTCAGTCATTTTTTTTGGCACCTTAGGTTCACAGGGTGGATATTTTGATCATTTTACGCCTATTCTTGAATTTATACCTTTTTATATTCTGGGATGTCATATGTAAAACTTTAAATTCTGATTCTACTCTAACACTGAGTTTTCTGAAAAGTCCTAAAAACAAGTAAGTACGCACTCTTCCCTTATTGCCTCAGTCGTCTGCTGAGCGCTGTTGTTTATTATACTTTCTTACTACAGTCAGTTAAAAACTGTGTTCCTTATCCTTGTTCTGGATCTGCACCGGGACTATTAATATCTCACGACCCCATTTTCAAATTTTCTTTCCAAGTCATTAAAAACATGTTGTGTTTTTAACACATGGGTGACCTCCATACCTGTCTGCCCAATGCGTGTGTGGTGATACTCCAGAGCTGGGTTATGCGTCACAGCTACAGGGGGCAAAGTCTCAGCCTGGAAAGCGATCTCACTGCATCTCAGTTGGGATGGCAGATGAATTCTTTTTTTGGTTTCAACATGATTAGGAAAACAGCTGAGTCACGACAGGTTGGTACTGGTTAATACTGGCAGGGAGCTGATAAAATAGAATCCTATCTCCTATTCTCCCTACAGCCACTATCCCATAAACACAAAAGATTGGGCTTCTTTGGTAAAAGTGTCACTCCCAAGTAAGCCCCAACTCTGTTGCAGTTAAAGTTTTACAGATGCTAAGGTAGCTGCTCTAACAGGGGTGCAATGCCGCGGAGGTCAGAAGAGGGCATCGGATTCCCCTGGAACTGGAGTTACAGACGGTTCTTAGCTACCATGTGGGTGCTGGGAATCGAACCCAGATCCTCTGCAAGAGCAGCCATCTCTCCTCTTATGGTCACCTACAGAGCTATGCTGAAAAGGCCGAAGACAGCCGAAGAGATTCAATTTATCACGGGAACTGCACCAGTATCCAGGGGTGAACAGGGTTTGGTGACTTCCCAGGTCCCTTCTGTTCCCTACGTTGTAAGATACGGGTTGAATTTCTCATTTCTGTCTTTCTTCTGACCTCCCTTCCTGATGAGGAAGAAATCTGAAGGCGTTCATGTTCCCAGAAGACTAAACATAACAAGGAAAACAAAAGCAGTTTACAGATGGAGGCCAAGGCTCTGTCTGTCCCAGCAGCCGAGCACTTTTCCTTGGGGTAGGAAATAGGGTTGAGTACTGTCCCATCTCTTTTCTCTCTTTAAGACGGTTTCCTCTGGAAAATCTTCATGGGCGTTGCTTCTTCATGCCAGGGCATGGGGCTATGCTCTACTGTTCCCAGGAGCATCAGAGCCCTGAGCAATCCGTTTCGCTGGCACTCATTTGCGCTTTGCTGGGCTTCTCAGACAGCCAAGTTAGTTCCTCCGCTCTTACACAGCCTAAGGAACGGGTGCTACCATGGATGGATCCGCCCACGTCTATATAATTAAGATCATCCCCCCAGGCATGCTTGGAGGTTCATCTCCGGGAGCTTCTAGAATGTGTCAGTTGACATTCTAACCCTCACAATAACCTGCACACATACACACATGCATGTGCATATAATTCTAAATCTAGGTTCTGCACATGAGAAAACATGCAGTATTCGTCCTTGTCCATCTAGCTTATTTCACTTAACATAATGATTTCCAGTTCTATGTCTCTGCAAATGCAGAGACAATCAATTCCATCTCATATACTGGGTGTGGGTTTTTTTTTTTTTTTTTTTTTGGTCCTTTTGAGACAGGGTCTCCCTGTTGCCCCAGCTGTCCTGGAACTCACTATGTAGACCACGCTGGCCTTGAACTCACAGAGATCCACCTGCCTCTGCCTCCCAAATGCTGGCATTAAAGGCATGTGCCACTGTGACCTGCAACTCTACTCTTCTCTAGCAAATTTCATATTCAGATATTTTGCTCATTTTTAGGCTTTCTTATTGTTGATTGTAGATAAGTCTTTTTATTCTTTAAATTTTTTATTGAATTTTTGTCCACTGCATACAATATATATTGATCATATTGAGACCCTCGCCTCATCTGCATGTCTGTCCACTGCACACTCACCGAATTAGACAACACTTTTTAAAAATAATAATAATAATCTTCCTTTGTATGTTTGTGTCATTAAAAGTTGAGGGAGCCTCCAATTACCCACAGAAGGATTTCAATAACATCCCATTGAGTTATTTAACATTTTCATATAGTAAATATGTTAGGAAAATTTTACTTTTAAATTTCCAGTTACCAATGGTGAGAATAACAGCTATCTTGCGTTAAGCACCTCCTAGCTACAGTCTCTGTCAGTGACAAGTGATGTCCCCATGTTACTTAGATTCAAAGATTCTGGATTTTAGATACCTACCTGAGGTTACAAATCTAAGAGGCAAAACCAGAATTTAAACCCAAATGCAACTGAGAGGCACACAGTCCTTCCAGTTCTCCAAAGATCCTCCAGATAGTTCATCAAAGTGCTCAGTTTTTCCCAGAGCGGTTCAGCAATGCCCAGCTAGCATTTCCACAGCATCACCACCAGAAGCTCCGACCTGCTCCTGTCATCCTGCTCCTGTCATCCTGCTCGTGTCATCCTGCAGAGCCCTGTGGCACGCTTCAGAAGCCCACCTGTTTCCTTTGCCTCTTCCTCACCCCAGGTCACACTTCTCACTAATGTGGGAGATTTGTATGCTCTTAACCAAAATGTTAAAATGATTCTTTCGTACGCATGACAAGTGTTTAGATTTCAGTGATTAAGGAAGAGAATTATGTTTCCCAACATATTTCTGGCCAGCCATAAGTAGAAGGATCCCTGGGATGCCCTCTCTGGCAAAGTCCTGCCTGCCCTTCAAAGTCCAGTTGAAACACTGCTCTCCCTTGACATACCCAGGTGGTCTCAATTGACTCCATTTGGAACTTTCATAAGAGCCCGAATTGCTCTGCCTGGTGCTGTATGTGTCAACTTCTGCCCCCTTCCCTCCCAGAGCAGAGGTTCCTAGAGAAGAGGTTTTTGGCATCTCAACCTTGGCCTCATTCTAGGAAAACTGTATTACTTCCATGTAGTAGAATCACAGTACATGTGAGTGGACTGGATCGATTACTAACCATTCAGTAGTTATTGGCAGGTTGTTCACATTATAGGTTTGTCAACAGTTACCAAGGAGAGGAAGGCTAAGCCAAGCCTTCAACTTGAGCTAATTCTTAACAGCTATAGAAGAGATTCAACAGGGGAATGACGGTGAAACCATGAATGGGAATACTGTCCTGGCTTCACCGAGCCCCACATTGCAGCCCACGGGCAGGATGCTGCAGCTTGCCCAGTCTTCACCCAGCTTCTGTAGCCTGTCCTGCAAAGTCTCTACCCCGTGTCACTGAGCTGAAAGCAAGCAAGATGGGTTGAGGGCCTGGAGAAAGACTGAGAAACACAGTTTCATGCTGATCTTCCAGATTCCTGTGTCAACTGAAAGAAATGAAGCAAGTTCAGACCCAAGCAGCTAAGGAGGCCAATATTTTTCTCCCGAGGAAAGATTTATTCTGAAAACTGGCAAAGGGTATGAAATGCCAGGCTCAATTCTAAAGCCTGCAGTTGAATGGCAGTTAGGCCTAGACCCAAAATATTTGGGGAAATCAAGACAATCTGGGAAGCATGACTTCTGAGTGGTAGCGGCAGCTAGCATGCTGTTGTTCAGGCCCCACTAACTGAGCTCCAGGAAGTCAGATGTCAAAAGCTGGAAGCTGCCTCCTCTCCACAGTGTTTGGGGTCGCCAGTAGAAGCTGTCTGGGAGCGCACGCATACCACCCCCCTTGGAATGACTCAACAAACATGATCCCAGAAAAGAACAAAAGAAAGAGTCCTCTTCTTCTCCTCAGTGCCTCTCTCCAGCACTTCCTGCTGCAAAGACTTTGGCCTCTCTGGATTCCTGTAGATTTTGCTGTCTGACATTTTCCTTGTCAAGGATCAAGCTGTAATGTGGTAGGGGACTCTCCAAGGTCAGGCCACGGGCCCAAGGCTGAACAATTAAATCCTGTTTAGAAAGACAGACAGGGAAACTGTTAGACGGCCAGCTCTCCGTAGGGGCATGTGACGACCACATAGCTAAATTTAAGACCAACACTCCCCAGGGGCTCCGAGGGTCCTGCAATAGGAAGCCACTCTCGTTAACGCTTTGAAATAACAATGGTATAAAAGCTAAGTGTCTTTGTTACTTTCTACTGCTGTGTTCAAAGCACTGACCAAAGGGACTTGGGTTTATTTTATTTCATACGTCCCAGGTCACAGTTCATCACTAAAGGAATTCAAGGCAGGACCCTGGTGGCAGGAGCTGAAGCAGAGGAATGCTCTTACTGGGCCTGTGCCCAGTCTGCTGCTTATACAACCTACCACCAGCTGTCCAGGGTTGGCACTACCCACAGTAGGCTGAGTCCTCCCACATCACTCAGCAATCAAGAAAATGCCCCACAGACGTGGACACTGGCCAGTCCAAAGGAGAGAGAATCCCTCAGTTGAGGTTCCCTCTTCCCAGGTGGGACAAGTTGACAACTGAAGCTATCCAACACACTAAGAAACGGTGGTTGTGTGACTTTTCCTGAAAGACTGTGAACAGAAGTCTGTTTACCTCAGAAAGGGCACTGATAACAGAACCAAAAAAAAAAAAAAAAAACACAGTTTCATCTGAGTCTAGCTTTGTGTTTATGGGTGTGTAAGTGGGGGAATACCAACAGGATCCTCAGTGAGGTGTTACCTGCAGGATTGAGGCTGAGTCAAAGGCAGCTGCACCCATGGGAAGCCCACCCAGTATGAGTAACAACCCAGGAAAGCCACATCCCTGGTGCGCCCCCTGCAGTCTGCAGGCAGCTCCTGCAGCAGTCTCCTCCCCACCAGCGACTGTTAACTGCTTATGTAACCATGGAGAGGGGCCTGGTGAATCTTGAAACTCCTCAAGTTTCCCAAGTCTTGTAAGTTTCTTTAATTTTTTGAGTCTTATGAGCCTCCCTTTCCCCTCCAGAAGGGAATGTTTCAGTTTGGAGGAAGCAGCTATAGAACACATGGTTTATAACAGAAACCATGACTCCTGCTTAACCCTAGCCACACTGCACTGCCGTTCGTTCACAGGAGCCCTCGCAGATGCTCCCTTGACTTGCACATTTTTGCTTGTGCTCTTTATTCTGAGATGACACCAGAAGCTTATTTTCAGGAAGAAGAAAGGTAACCGTGAAAACTGTAACCTAAGAAAATACACTTGAGTGACTAACTTTTTATTAGGTCTCTTATGAGCTTTAAGTAGGTTTTAACATTTTATTTTAATTAATTTCAATAGCGTTCTTCCCATACACCAAGATCTTTTGAAATGACTTAAGGAGAAAAGCATTTACATGCTTAGTGGCTATGTGAGTCAGCTTTCTGTTACTATGACAAAATACCCTAATCAACTTTAAAAGGAGGAAATGTCTATTTTGGCTCACAGTTCTATGATTAATTAATCCTGTTATCTTGAGCCAACACAGAATGGCATGGTGAGAGTACATGGCAGAAGATGCTTGTTCACCTCTTGGTAATCAGGAAGCAAGGGGGGGGAGAGAGAGAGAGAGAGAGAGAGAGAGAGAGAGAGAGAGAGAGAGAGAAGAAAGACAGTATAGCAACCAGTACTTCTCAGGCACCAGCCAATGAGAATTGAACCCAGTTGGAGACAGCTGGTTCAGCTGCCCTGGCTGCTGTATTGGGTCAAAGCTGATTTTGTGCCTGATTCTGCAGTCAGTAAGGCTTTGAGGATTTTCTGGTAGGGGTGTTCTATGCTGATCCTAGCCCCACACTGAAAACATATGATCAGACCTCAGCACAGCAAGTCCTTAGAAAAGACTAAGCTGCCGTGTGAAGACGCTAGGTGGATGAGTTTCAGGGGCTTCCGTGACTCAGTATTCAATCAGTCTGGGAAAGATGAAGAAAAAAAATCCCTATATTATTCTGGCCTATAGAATGTAGATATCTGAGAGTAGAATGAAGGACAAGTTTGGGGTAGTCTGTGCCTAGACAGGCTTGGGAGTCACTGGTGTGAACAATAAGTGTTCTCTCTTTAAGTTGGTCACTACAGGAAGAAGAGACAGGAACCAATGAAGCCCGGGAGGGGGGACAAAGCAAAGCTCCTCTATAGCCCCAGAGAGCGAATCCACACAGGACAGGTGTCAAAAACCATCAGAAACCTTCCTGTGATACTGAGTGGGAACTAGAGGGGCAGGGTTGCCCCTCAGCCGCTGACCTTCTGCCTCCTTGGAAGCATTTTTCTCTGAGACTTGGAAACCAATCAGGAATAGGAGAGAACAGGCGAGAAACAGACATGCTGATGTATTCCCCAAGCACAGGATAAGCAAGGAAGCTCTGTAGTGTTCCTCGTGGCACGGGTCGTGGCCTGTGCAAGCATAAGTGATGAATCCATGATGTCCAGGCTGCTTCCTCATCCCATCCTTCCATTCCCCCTCTACCTTCACCATCATCAGCCCTACTTCAAGCCTGATATTTTCTTTTAAAAATATTTATTTTTATTTCTATTTGTGTGTGTGTGTGTCCACATGTGGAGACCACAGGTGAGATTACTGGGAGTTGGAGTTATAAGCAACTGGGAGCTGCCTCAGATGGATGCTGGGATTTGAAATGTGGAACTCTGCAAAAGCAGTGCCTGCTAGTGTCCCCTGAGCCATCTCTTTGGCCCCAAACCTGACATTTCTAACCATTCTCCTAGGACATCCCAGCTTAATAAGAAGGAATTGTGAATGGTGGAAGTCAATGCAACCATCCCCAGCAAGGACTAAACAAGATTCATTTACTCTTTTTGGATTTGGGGTTTCTGATTTGAATGCTATTTTTCCTTACTAACACCAAGAATGATTTTGAAACCAAGCACTCACCTAGAAACTTTAATTCTTGCCATCCTTATTCTGGCATCTCAAGTTAAAGCCAGCTTATTATGGGCATCTTGATAGTGGACTGGAAGGGAAGTCCACACACCCAAGTCCAAATCCAAACTCAACCACTTTCCCCAAAGTGTCCTGGTGTGGAACTCACACTGAGTGGCATACCATGGAAAGCATGTGAGCCTTCCGGGATACTGCATCTACCTGCCCAGGGCAGGGAGCCTGGGAGGCACCAGGAGTGCTAAGCAGATCACACTGTCTTTTGAATTCTTTAGCTAGTGTTAAATCAGAGTGACCAATTTGTCCTGGTTTGCCTGAGGCTGTTCCAGTTTTAAAACTCAATTCCTGTGTTCCTAACATCCCCTTGGAAACAAACTGGGTCAGATGGTCACCTTCCTAGAATAGCACATCCCTGGGTGAGAGCAGGCAGCCCTGTTCCTGACTCACTCTCACTGCTTCCTCCGGCCTCCTTTTCCATATGAGGAAGTTTTCTTACTTTTGGGGGTCTTCCCAGGGTCAGGCCTTTTGCCAATAGTGTTCCCCAGGGTTCAGTCACCAAGGAAGAGCCATAGGATACCCCATCCTCTTAATTAGTGCTACCATGCAGTGTCCTCCCTGTGGTCCTTCCTCTCCTGTATGCTATCACTGCACAAGCACAGTGTTTGTACACACACACACACACACACACACACACACACACTCACTCTAGTTTCTTGCCTTTAGCCAGATTTGCTGGGTATGAGCACCACCTCAGGATGTCACTAGGTGGCACTGTGTGGCAATCCATGGACCTGGTAGGGGTCTAGATGGGGTCAGCACCCTCAACTATCATTCTGAAGACCTTGCAAGCTAGGATTCCCCATCCTGGAATCAGGGAGATATGACACATGTCACCCACATCATGGCCCAATACGTGTGCCTTGAGAAAAGGATATGTATACAATACAAAGATGCCAAGAGCAGAAAGGGTGTGATTACATGGTCTATCCATTCACTTAGAAGTGGTTATATCCTCACATGTCAGTTCATCATTATTTATTTCAGTAAGAATAGTTGTTTTTCTCGAGCAACTTGTCACTTTAATAAACACTGGTGATATATCTATGATCAGACAATTCTCCAGTTACCTTCAGGCCTGAGATTTTCATTATTGCTAGTGTTTATTTGTGGAATAAGAAACAGTAACTCTTAAGACTGTAATTTTTAGGTCAGGCGGTCTGTCTTTATCCCTTTACCATGGGGTGCAAACATACTACAGGGCTCAAAACAAGCAAGGACTCGAAGAACCAAAGCTTTCTACTTATGGCTTCGGCCTCACTGCCTTGCAGACAGAAAGCTGGAAAAACAACACATTAAGTTAGCTGATGAAATTGAGATGTGTTGTGATCCCCACCATAGACTGCTAAAACCAACAACAACAAAAAGTATAAAAAAGTTAGCGAAGCAGTAAGTTCATAAAGCATGCCCATGGAGAAAATACAAGCTGCAGCTGGAGAAGGAGGGACAAGGGAAGACGGAAAGCCAGGAAGCAGAGTCAATGAAATAGTGCCATTTGGAATGCAGAAAGGCCAGGGAGCAATTTATGGGGTGAGAGCGGATGGGTGTGCAATGTGATACGACAGTTAAATAAGCAGAAGAGAGTTCAACCTCATGACCAGAACACCTCGCCTTACAGCTAGTGGCATCTGGTGACCAGACCAGAAGTTTTCTGAGCACCTATTGCGTGTGAGTACTTAACACACAGTTGTGCCATCCTCCTAGACCTGGCAAGGTGAGCGTTAGCATCCGTACACTCAGCAAGGAAAGGGAAGCTCAGAGAACTTCAGTCGCTTGCCACGATCCCAGACCTAGAGAGCAGCAGAATCAGCTTTTAACTCCATGCTCAATCTAAGTCCAAACTCTTCTCTCTCTACCCTGACACAGTGAGTGAAGACCCAGGGCACTGTCCAGTTTCACCAATATCACACCGCGACCTACCACTGTGGGTGGTAAAATATGCCCAGTGATGGAGAGACAGACTTGAAAGTGCACGTAGACCTCAGTACTATGTGCCACTGAAGGTGTCACCTCTCTGTGCCATAGCTCCTTTAATTACAAATGATAAAAATAGGACTGCCTACAGGGGGTGTTGTGATAATTATAAACACCAGGATTGCCTCAAGTATGACTCGGTAAACATATGCATATGATACCATGACTAGCTTTGTGGCACAATCTAGAAATCGCTGGTAGTTTCACTGTTTTGATTTCTACCTTTTGCATTTGAGATACTTGTAATACTTCCTGCTTGTCAGGAAGGTGGTTGGACTATGAAGAATGCACGGTTGGTCTACAAAAAATGTCTAGGGCTCTGTACAGCATACTGCAGCCTCATCAGGACTCAGAAAAGCCTCAAGCTCAGACTTCATAACAAGTGAGCATCTGGAGTCTGGGAAAGAGGAATCCAGAAAGTGACAGGAAAGCAAGTTATGGTTCCAGAACCCATCCCAAATGAAGATTCAGGAGGCCTGGGTCAGAGGAACACAGGTGCCGTCTTCAAACAGTTGAGTGTGGGAGGAGAGGAGACCCAACAGTCTGCGTTACTCTTGAAAGTGGAGCTGGAAGGAAGGATGGGGTGGTATGTGTGGTGGAAAGGGCACCGGAGTAGGGTAAGTGGACCCCTCGGGCTCTGGTTGCTTTGCCAATAAAATGAGGTAACACCATAGATGTCTTCTCCAACAACCCTTCTCCAATATCAGCCAAGCACTTTAACATTCCATTCCAAGATTCATGTCTGGAGTTAGAGCAGGTGTCACAATTAAGGGGTTCAGTCCCACATCACTGTGGATGTCAGGTGCAAGCCCTAGGTCCCCAGGCTACCATCATTCATATCTGATTTGCATAGGGTCCTCACATCTCATTCATTCATTGGAATGACTCCTAGGACTCAGGAAAGTGGTCTATTTGTAATTACAGTTTTATTGTGAAGGACACAACTTGGAAACAGCCAAGTTAGAGATGTGTAATGAGAAGCAAGAGCTTTCATTCCCTGGAAGCTGCCTGGACCTTGTGCTCCAAGGTTTCAGATGGGGTCTCATGGTGTAGGCATGAGTGGTTGCATCATTGGTTGCATGATGGAACTCAAAATCTAGCACCTTTATCTTTTCCAATGGTTGGGGGTCAGGGCTTTAAATTCTAACCTTTTAAAATCAGGAGTTTTAATCCTGTGGTAATCAGACCTTACCTGAAGCTCTAGCTCCCCAACCCAGTGACTCAACTCAGCATAAATTCTGGTATAGAGAAACGGGCTCATTATGGATAACAAAAGACACTCCTATCACTCAGGAAATTCCAAGGGTTTTAGGAGCTCTGTGGCAGGAACTTGGGATAAAGACCAAATATATTTTATATTATACCGCAGACACATTTTAACATCCTTCTAGCTCCAACATGCTCTATCTAGTGGCTCTAAACCTGATTACGAGATATAGTTCATTTCAGTGTAAGAAAACACCTCCTTAACTAGAACTCTCCAGGAATTTAAGAGGCTATCGCCAAGGGTCTGAGCTACTTGGAGGAAGAAGTGGTCCAGCTGAGGTTGGATGAACCCAGTTAGGGATGCCAAGGAGGAAACCCCCACACCAGGAGCTAGTTTACACCAGATACTAACTGCTCCTAACTGTCCATTCACACTATGATATCTACCCTTTGTTTGATTTCAGAATCGAGAGATGCTTCCATTTTGGATGAACAGCACTGGCAAGCGGGAAGGCTGGCAGCGTGGATGGCATGGTTATGACAACGAGCTCATGGACATGAGGGGCATCTTCCTGGCTTTTGGACCTGGTAGGCAAGGAGATGACCAGACACCCATAGGCAGCATCCCGAGGAAGTGTCTCTAATAGGGACTAACCACACCAGTGCAGGCTTCAGTGATTTCTTTATGGACCCTCTTTATGAGCCAAGCTAAGCAAACCCAGCCGCTCTCCATGAAACATCTTTTGCTGGCTCCCTTTCAAATGCTTCTTGGGTTTGGCAATTGTGGCCAAATACTTTTCCTTGTAAATTTTAAATCCTGAGTACAGTGCAGAAAATGTATTCCACATGTCTGTGATTCATTTCTTACTTAATTCATCAAAATGTTTTTTCACAGCTCTCTCTAGTGTCCAGGAAAGTTTATCAGACACCAGTTTGCTGACAGCTGTGAGTCTCAAAGTTGATGCTATTTCTTCACGGATTCTGACTCTTACATAGTCTCTCTGTGTCTAGACTACTTACCACTCCTTTGGGGTTCATTGAGTTTAGAATCCAACTGGAAGCTAGGATGTGCTCAAGGACAGGTTCAGAATGATCTTGAGATTGACTTTGACAATGAACTAGAAATGATGAGAGATACTGCGTAGAAAAGTAAATTTGCTGAGCCTTCCTTAACCAGATTATATTCCAAAGGACTGGAAGAAAAGGGACATGGAGAAAGTATTTGGGGGCATTTAACTTAATTGATGGAGCATTATGGGTTGCACACTGGATGAGCTTGCCAAATTTCTAATGAACACATTTATTAGAAGCACATCATGAAAGAAAGAAAGAAAGAAAGAAAGAAAGAAAGAAAGAAAGAAAGAAGGAAAGAAGAAAGAAAAAGAAAGAAAGAAAGAAAGAAAGAAAGAAAGAAAGAAAGAAAGATGGATGAAGGGAAGGAGAGAAGAAGTAAAGAAGGAGGAGGAGAGAGGGAGGGGGATGGAGGTAATAAGGACCCAACAGCCATCAACCATCAGTAGACTAGTCCATACACTATTCTTTCTTACTATTCTCCACCCTCCTTTATTAAACATTATTACCTTGATATTTATATTCCAAAGGCATACATATATATGGTCGTTGATTAAAATGCTTCAGCCCAAGAAAGTCCACACTTTCAGACTGTAGGTTAGATAACCTGCCTGTCAGCTCAGTTTCCTTATCAATGTAGCAAGACCAAAGTCACACCAACTCCCTCTTCTCATTCCATCTACCTTGGTTTGCTCTGCTTGCTACAAAATGGCCGTTAAGAGCCTCGGGTTATGCATTTCTCCAACCTTCATGGCTCTGTCTGGGAGTCTGAGCTTGGAGAACCCACTTGGACCCTCAAATCCTGTAGCCATTATCAGAATCAATGGCAACAACTGTCTATAGAGCGCTAGCTGCGTTCATTGCATTAGTTCCAGAGATAGTTTGATGTCTGAGCTTGTTGCATTGGTCAGTGAAAGGCAGAGGCACTCCCTGCTAGTGAAGCACCAGGACTCGCAGAGCTCCAGTGCAAAAGGAATTAAGAATGGAGCTTTGAGGACTACGTTGAGGTCTGCTGTAGATCAGGGAGGTGATGTTCCAGGGCCATGACCTTCACATAGAAGAATGTCAATCATCAAGATTTTCCATCTAAAGTGTCACCACCTACTTCCCCAGAAAAGGGACCTAGGATCAAGAATGCAAAGCAGTTGTCTGTTGAAGAAGTTTATATGAGCAAGAGCCTCAGGTGTTTTTCAAAGCAGAACCAAATCTAGGCCCCCAGAAAAGTTCTAAATGAAATATCCAGCACTGCATTAACTTAGAGTTAAATTCAGCAGGGTTATTTTGTCCATTAACAGAAGCCTTTGTCATCTGTTCCTTTCAAGCTAAAAGCCCTCAGTCTTTTATAGACAGAAAGACAACCAACCCCTGATGAAAATGGACTGGGCTAATTGCAAAAATGTTTCCAGGCAGATATGGCCTTGAGAGCCTCCCACAAACCATCATGTTCCTGGCTTCAACTCTCATGAAAGATTAAACAGCTTTACACACTGACTGTTTACTCAGAAGAAAATTTAAGACCGAGGCCTTTAATAGCTATCTAGCTGCACTCAGAGATAAAGGTGTGTCCTTCCCAATCCATGTCCATGCTTCTTGCATAGGGAGGAAGCTGAACATATTGCAACTGCCCAGATACCAGCCTTCCAAGCCAGTAAATCCAGCCCAGAAGAGAGAAAGAGAAATAATCCTGAAGACAGCCTCTCTGTGGTTAATCCCAGTTTCTAATTTGAACCACCTAATCTTGCCCTGGAGAACTCCACATTCAAGATAAAGCAGCAGGAATGGTCACAAGCCAGCCAGCCTTGCTTAGAAGGCAGCCCAGGGTGTCGGCATAGCACGATGCTGCCAGAGCCCTCTCTGTTTAGTAGATACATTTTAATATCCAATGTAATAGCCAAGTTTGAGCTCAGGGGAATAACTTAGAGCCCATTCTAGATTCAAAAATATCATTTTGAGCTAATGAGGCCTGATGAGGTTCTTCTAAACAGACTAGGGATTATCTGTCCGCTTGGGAATTTTCGAGAAGCTCACATTCTAGCCCCAATCATCTCTGAGTTGAGCTCAGAATTTCATCACTTTAGAAAAGAAAACCAGGGCTGGAGAGATGGCCTAGCTCTTAAGAGCACCTCTTGCAGACAACCCGGGTTTGATCCCCAGAACCCACATGGCAGCTGAGAACCGTCTTTAACTCCAGTTCCAAGGGAATTTGACACCCTCTTCTGACCTCCACAGCATTGCACGACACGGGTGCACTAACCTACATGCAGACAGTACATTCATACACATAAAAAAATAAATTTAAAATTTTTTAAAAAGAAAAAGAAAACCAGAGTTAGATCAGAAAGAAAAGTGAATTCTTTCCTGCTCATGTGAATGAGGACACAATTTTCTATTTTCTCTACGATTTTTATCAGAAGAAATTGATCGCATTTTTTTGTGTGTTGAAAAAAGTGGATTTCAAGAAGGCTGAGAAAGGATACCCTTCCACCCAGTGACAGGGTGATATGTGTCACATGTCCACAGTGATGGGTGGTGTGATTGGCATATCCAGATCATATGGCAAGTCAGAAAGACAGAGAAGAATTGTCTTCATTACCCTAAGGCAGACTTTCCGTTGATTTCTCATGCTATGGTGACTCTTCTGATGGGAAAGTGTCACCACCATCTCCATCTAACTGTATAATCTGCCTTGACATTAAGTGGCCCCCTTACACCCCCACCCCCACCACCACAGGCATGTCCATTGGGTTTTTTTTCCACTCGTTTTTACTTTGAAGTGATACTGACTTTTATACTCCCTTCCCCCAAAGAAAACTGGACCCTCTAAACCATTGATAAGGTGAATATATTCAACCCGAAGTTTTTTTCCTACTACCATTTACTTGCTATACGTATTCATTACTAACAATGGCTGTTGTACCCGGCCTGGCTTAGGTGCCCCTTCCCACGCCCATTTCCTGTGGAGGGCATTCACCTCTTTATACTGAATTCAGCTTTAAGTCCCCAAAGTAAGCAATGAAGTTCTCTTGGATCTAACACATGGAGTGGAAGTTTTCTGTGAGTGACTTTCTTCTATATTTGAAATTCCAGGAACAGAATCTGGTGTTAGTCTTAAACTTCTAGAATATGTCCTGATGCATTGTTTGCATGCTTCTTCAGTGAAGTGTATTCTGATCATTTTAGCAAAACTATTTAAATGCTTGTTTTCTGAGATAAAAAAAAAAAAACTTGACTTGCCACCCCCTAAATTATCTGCCCCCTTTAAAAGTCTTGGATGAACTAAAAACACAGGTTTCTGTTGATGGATAAAAACTCCCCCCTTGAACTTAACCTCAACATGGTTTGGGATATTTTGTGGGGACCAGTGCTCTGTGTTCCTGCTCTTGTCTCCATAGAGAGGTGGCAGGCATACGAGAGCCACCTTTAGTGCCCCCTATTGATGGGCTATGCATGGTCAACCCCAGTACTTCTGTATTACTCCTCTAGGCTGGCACAGGCTCCGAAGAGCGGCACAATGCTCTTTTCCATGGGTCTCTTGAAGCCTTTCTTGGCATCTCAACTCCAATACCTCTTTGCTCAATTTCCCTATAGCTAAGTTGTTTTACCTGTCCCTAAAAGGCTCTCTGGGATTATTCAATTAATCATCTAAGTGTATTGATGTGGGCTCTTGGCATCCAAGAAACTACATAGCTTTATGACCCATCCGGACCTATGACCTTGAAATGGCATGCAGAGAGACATTCTCTTGAGTACTCTGTCACACCCTAGCTACTATCAGCTTTGGCTAGCTAGAAGTTCCAGATGTGTATGAGACATTTAAGAGGAGCCCAGAGCTGGGCATGGTGGTATGCACCTTTAATCCCAGCACTCAGGAGGCAGAGGCAGGAGGATCTCTGTGAGTTCAAGGCTAGCCTGGTCTACAGAGCGAGTTTCAGGCCAGCTGGGGCTAGGGAAGCCTAACTTAAAAGACCATAAAATAGAGGAGCTCAGAAAAACAATCCATCTTCTCTGACCACATGGGCCCCAGTATGCTAAAGAAATGGGGTATCTGCCCCTTCAGCAAAGCTCTGTTGTCATAGATGAACCATAGGAAGTCTGCTGACTTTCCTTTGAAGACTCCTTGTTGTGAGCCATAGAAGGCTCCTTCCTTTCATAACCTATAACCTTTCATGCACATGTCCACATTTACAATCACTCAGCTGCAAGCATTGACGGAGCTGATTTTCCGGTTCCAGAGTTGCCTGCAGGCTGAACAGAATTTCTCTACGCTGTGAGTCATCCTCCTTAGCTGGGTGACTAACCCATGATCACTTGTTTATTTGTCTTTCAGATTTCAAGTCCAACTTCAGAGCTGCTCCCATAAGATCTGTGGATGTCTATAATGTCATGTGCAACGTAACAGGCATCACCCCGCTGCCCAACAACGGGTCCTGGTCCAGGGTGGTGTGCATGCTGCGGGGCCCGGCCGGCTCAGCTGCATCTGTCCGGCTGAACAGCTGTGCTCTGCTCTTGATTCTCCTCCTACACTTTGCATAACTAGTCACATTGCTTGTTCCAAAACACTGTCAGCAACGTGTGCCTCCAACATGGGAGGATTTTCATCTTCTGTGTGAATAATAGCTTCATTAACACAATCAAAGCAATATAAGTTGTAAATATATTTTCCTTGGATGATCCTATGCATAAAAGTCCCTTCTTAAGAAACACTCAAGCTTTGTTTTACCTAAAAGTAGGAAAATTATGGTTTTCATCTGTTTGGCTACATACAGTATTCTTTATTTTCAGATAGTTACTGAGGATGAACTGGGTGAGCAGTGGCCTGTCCCTGTAGCAGTGAAACTTTGAGTGGCTATCCTGTGGTCAACCTGAATGACCTATCCTGTAGATAGACCCTTGTCTGTGTCCTGCCCACATCCAAGGAGTCATACTTGACATCCAAGGCTATAATTCTGCACTATCCTTTCTATTCCAGAAAAGAGACAGTCTACATGGCCATCCATGTCTGACCCAGTACACAGAGTTTTTCCTAACACCATCTCAGAAAGGACATAACCTAGTAGAGATCACCAATCAACCAATTTTTGAAAACCACTGAAGATTACAGAACTCACAGAACAATGTGAAAGTCGTGGGTCCTCTCTTAAATCTGAGAACACAATAGTTTCTCCCTTTCACCAAAGGTCAAAAAGTTACCAATGGTTAGTTGCAGGGTTCTGTGAGACTTAAATGCACAGTATCTCATGTTATGAAGCCTTTTGAACCACAGGCCCT
Source organism: Rhizomys pruinosus (assembly GCA_009823505.1). Classification (NCBI taxonomy): domain Eukaryota; kingdom Metazoa; phylum Chordata; class Mammalia; order Rodentia; family Spalacidae; genus Rhizomys; species Rhizomys pruinosus. The sequence goes on from VZQC01014672.1 coordinate 243,846, forward strand.
GAACACTGAATGAGTGATGCAAGCCTCTGCTTAAGACCTCTTCCTCACACACTGCCACTCTCAAGCTCCTAATTCAGGGTACAGACCACGCGAACACCTGACATGTCAATGTAGGTAGGCCTGGAGAAGAATGGATGTCTTATCAATAAGAATGTGAGCATACCAGCAGAAAGCTAAACACAGTGCTGAACAGTCATACATGAATCATTAAGTTTTATATTCCAGTAGTCTGGAAATGATGCCTGCTCCACATCTACAAAGGGAATCTTTGAGTGACATAGTATTCCATAGAAAATGGTGACAGAAGGAATGGAGGCAGCCTGGCACAGTATAACCCAAGCACTGACCAACCAGCCGTTGATTAGGAAACAAATATGAAAGTGGTTGTCAGTACCCAAACATCCTTAGAAAACCCTGAGAAGAGCCTTTGAACTGACTTGGTATATTTTTAGCTTAGTCGCTTATGTTTGCTGTAGATATTATAAAACAGTAGGTGACTATATTTTTTAAGTGATTAGAAGTTAACATATATACACACAGTCCCCCGCATATTATTATTAAACTTAAGCTCTTAACTTTCAAGACACACAATAGAATTCATTTTGAATCTTGAAGTTGTGCATTTTCCCAGGCTAGGGCTATGAAATGTGATACTGTCTTAGGAGACGACAGCCTCAACAACAACCCCCCCCCCAGCCAGCCACAAGATACTGGGGGTAAACATACAATATCCTTCAGTACAGTGTGCTGCTGAACTAGGAGCTTCAGTAGGGTTGGTATAGAAGATTCATTTTGACTTAATGGTATTTTTTAATTTATGATGGGCTTATCGGGAAGTGACCCATCATAAGCTGAGGAACATCTGCATATGAATCTTGTTGTTTCGCATTCGAAATGAGTTTGCACTAAATGAGTCACATCTGCAAGTGAGACTGTGTCAGGAAAAGACAAAACATCAGATCTGCCCTGGAGGAGGAAGCCCTTATATTGTATTCACCTTGAAAAAGCAAGCATCAAAGCTCACTCTGATTCAGGAAAGCTGGAGTGGTCTCCATGCTGTGCTTTAAATCATGAGAACAAGAGGTCGTTACTTTAAAATATTGAATTCATCCTCACAAAAAGATTTCTACAGATTTATGTAACGTGTTTTTAAAGCTCCAGCATACCATGGAATCAAGTGGGAAGGAGGCAAATCAGCTTTTGTTGTGTGGTCAAAAGCAAATAGTACTTTCACAAATTTGATACTGGCTGTTGGAACAGACATCTATTGTTCAAAGTTTTCTTTCTCCTCAAAGAATGGGGGTTGGTTGAGTTCCAGGGAGCCAGCTTCCTGTCTGGTGGAGGAAGGATCTCTAGGAGATATTCAAGTGATTGAATGAAAAGTGTATCATCAAAATCAAGAGGAGATAACATACCCAGTCCTGCAGTTATCTTTTTTGGTCTGTTCTTCTAATCTTTCATTCACTCATCATTTAAAAAAAAATCCCTAACTTATATAACAAAACTTCAGATATTAGTCTGAAAAGTATAATTTATTAATGATACTGAATAAATAAATGAGGAAAGGAGACACAAGGGCTTTTGAATAGAGATAAATAATGAAGTTTAGGCTCTGAATGATTTTTTAGAAACTTCTTTTACCTAAAATAATGCATGTATTTTGTAACTTAATTATTTGGAATTTTCCTCCTCTTATTTTTGTTTTAAAGATTAATTACTTTCTACAGTCAAAATCTCCCACCCAGTGTTAACCCAGCTTAGCTTCGGAAATGGACACACTATAGCATGTTCATGGTGGTAGGACTGCAGACTTAACTTTTTCTAAATGTGTTGTTTTTCATAGAAGGAAATAAGTTAGGAATGTGCACGTTCCTTTTTCCTCCTGGATTTCCCTGAGACTTCACTGTACTTCCCAGGAGGACAATAACTGGGTGGGGCTACCAAGGAGAAATAAAAGGAATGTTGTTTAAATTAAAGATGAGACTAAGGGCTTCTTTCTCTGCCCATGTGCCTCATCGGCAGAATCCAGTTTAATTAAGTTCTGAAGACCTAAGTACAAACCACAATAGGTCCGGGGAGCTCTCTCCAGCCTAGAAGAGTCCTAAATTATAAATTTCCAATTTTCCTCACTTATAAAGGGACTTTGGGAATCCATATCAGATGTGCTTTCTCTCATCGAAAGCACCTTGCAATCCCTTCCAGAGTCACAGGGGCAGGGCACCAGATGACACTTGTAAGTCAGACTGATAAAGATTTGGGCTTGCTCTCAGGGAGAGGTGGATTCTGGTTTGATCCTGGCATGGCTGAGTCCCCTGAGAACTATTTCATAATTGACCAGCTTCTCCAGGGGCCGTTGAGCTGACCTTGGCCCTCAGGCAAGCCCACTTGCCAAGTTTCCACCCTCCACAACCAGAGTAGATCTGTGCTTTACGAAGGAAGGAACTTGATGGAGGGAAAAAACAAAAAGTCAGCTTGGCTTCTGCATGCTTCCTGCTCCTGGGAGTTCTCAAATTCTCAGTGGTGTTGTAAACAAACTTGGACATCATTCAAGACACACAACTCTTTTTTAGGAATTTTTTAACTAAATGTTTAGCATTTGTGTAAATAGCAAGAGATTTCTGAATGTGGTTTGTATTTTAACTTTTTAAGCAACTTGTGATAGACCAAAGTCAGCTACTATAAATTATTTGCTAAAAAATAAAAAAAGACAGAGGAGATAAAACATTTGAAACTTGGTCTCAGGTATATGCTTTGGGAAATAAATGCTGCTTTGGAATCATAAAATTGTACTAGTACAGTGCCTTAAATGTTTGTATGTCAAATGAAAAAAAGAATAAATGTCAGTAGGGAGACTTACTTAAACTTCTGATATGTGCTCTCCCATGTCTGCATTTCCTTTGATTAAATAAATTTTCCACATTTAGGTTGTTATCATTTATTTCCCAACTGATAATTATACCTTAATTCATGGACTAACCATATTCTATCCCAGGTTTATAAATTTGATGGAAGGAAGGAGAGAAGGGAGAGAAGGAGAAAAGAAGATTCAATTTAAAATATATTTAACATAGTAGCTTTTCTTTTTTAAAAATAAATACAATATTTTATTAATTCTTTGAGAATATAACACATGAATATAATGTATTTTTATTGTATTCTTTGCGCTTAGTCCTCCCAGATCCACATCAGTCTCCAAATCTCCTCTCAAACTTTTTTTTAAATAACCCATCAAATCTTGTGTTCCTGTATACTCACGGGTCTGGGATCATCCACTGGGTATGTGGACCTGTCGCCAGGGACTACTTCCTCAAAGAAATCTGACTCTCCCTCCCTCAGAACCTATCAATTCCCAACTACTCCTCAACAAGGACTTGGGGCTCATGAGTCCCTCCCACTTCCACAGCATATTAACTTTTACAGAGATAATAGCTTTATTGAGACTTAATTCTGTACAGTTCATCCATTCGAAATGTGTGAGGCAGTGGTATCTCATATACTCACAGTTACACAATCAGCTTTAGTCCTGCAGCTCCGCACACCTTGGTACCTTAGCAGTCAGCTCCTACCCACATCCTAACCAGCTACTAAGGCACTTCCTGCTTTGCCAATTCTATGTATTTCATAAAAATGGAATAATACAATATATTGTCTTTTGTGGATGGCTTCTTCCGCTGACCATAGTGATTTCAGGGTCACAACATGAATCTATACTTAGTCCATTTATTTATAAATAATATTTTATATATATATTTTTTTATCAAATATAGACCCGTGTTCCCCCATCCCCCTACCCCACCAGAGCTCATGCATTCTGCCAAACATGCTTTGCATCTCTTTCTCAGTCTTTTTCAATATTCTCCATGTGGAAATTGACTGTTTTGAGCAGAAGTTCACTGTTTCAGTCAGTTCTTTGATGCAGTCCTTTCTGTTGTTGTTGTTTCCAATATGCATCACTCCCAACTGCGTGGACAAAAGCTCAAAGGGCCATGCACAAGAAATACATACAACTAGGTAATTGGCACTAGCATCCACAGATGAGGGATACCATTCGTTGTTTGTTTTTCTGGGACTGTGTTACTTCACTCAGCATGATGTCCTCTAGCTCCAGCCATTTTCCTGCAAAGCTCATGATGTTGTCTTTCTTTACTGCTGCATAGAACTCCATTGTGTAGATGTACCACATTTTCTCTATCCACTCATCAGTTGATGGGCATTTGGGTGTGGTTTCCAGCTCCTTGCTATTGTGAAGAGAGCTGAAATAAACATGGCCGTGCAATGTATCTCTGAGGCGGGGGAGTCGTGAGGGCTACATGCCTAGGAGTGGTGGCTGGGTCAGGTGGCAAGTTCATTCCAAGTCTTTCCCAAGGGTTTCTCCACAACGGCTTTCCCTAGTGGTCTGACGAGTTTCGAGTTTCATTCCCATCAGCGTGGATGAGGTGTTCCCCTTTTCCCCACAACCTCTCCAGCACTTGTATCATTGTTTTCCTGATCCTGACCAGTTCTTATTGGAGTTAAGATGATATCTTTAAAGGGGGTTTTGTTTGCATTTCCTTAATGATTTAGTGATGTTGGAACACTTCCGTAAGGTAGTTTCTCAGCCATGCTCTAATCCTTCACTTGTGAAGTCTCTTTCAAGCTCTTGCTCCATCTATTGATTGGTCTTTTGTTGCTTTCTTCTTTGTTTTTTGAGTAGTTTTAATATATTCCTGGAATCAATGCTTTTGTCAATGTTTCTGCGGTGAAGTTTCCTCCATCCTGTGGGATTTCTTTCACTTCTGATTGTGGTCTTTTGTGATGTACAGAAGCTTTCTGAGTTTAATAATGAGGGTCCCATTGTCAATTGTCGACCTTAATTCTTGTGGCAGCGTGCGCCTGTTTAGGAAGTCTTTCCTACGCTGTGTCTTGTAGTCTGACTGCCACAAATTTTTTCTTCTATCTCCTATCAGAGTTTGGGGGTTCAGTTGAGGTCTTTGAATCATTGGAAGTTGAACATTTGTACAGGGGGAGGTAGGGGTTTATTTCATTCTTCTACAAGTGGGTGATCCAGTTTTGCCACACACACTTGCTGAAGATGCTGTCTTTCCTTCTCCCGTTGTGGCTTTTGCCCCTGGTCAAATATGAGGATGGCTTGAAATGTATGTGCTCAGGTTGGGATCGTCGGTTGTTGTTCCATTGGTCAACA
>VZQC01014672.1:252528-402627 GCA_009823505.1 Rhizomys pruinosus
GAGGTTTGATCTTTTCATAGTGTCCCACAGTTCCTGGTTGTTCCACTTTTGTGTATTTTTAAATTTTTCATAATCTTTCCTTGAGGTTTTTAGTTGTTCTGTGTTATCTTCCAGGTCTGATATTCTTTGTTCTGCTTCCTCCATTCTGCTTCTGAGGCTTTTTCTATTCCTTTCCTTTTGATTGGATGAGTGTTTGATTTCCTCTTTCATTTCCTCTTCTGATTTCTTTAGTATATCTACTTCTTTTTGGAGCTTCTCAATTTCTTCTTGTAGCTCTTTTCTTCGCTGGTTGGTTTCCTTATCTTTTTCAGCATGGGATCTTTTCAGTGTTTCTACTTCCTTCCAGAGTTTGTCATTCTCTCTCTCTAGGTCCTTCTTAAGTTCCTCATTCTCTTTTCTCAGTTCTTTGATTTGCTCTTTATAATCTTGTAGTTCTTTAAATATGTTCCTAATTGTGTTTCTGATATAAGTGTCCTGTGGCATCCCCAGAGGGATCCCACTGTAGGATTCTTCCATAGGGTTGGTAGAGCTTGTTGCAGGATTATCCTGCCCCTTTCCCGTGTTGTCTCTTCTTCATGTTCCTGGCATATGGGTTTCTCCTTGCCTGTATTCCAATGTGAGTCCTAAATGCCTCTTCACTGTGTTGAAGGCTTACTTTGCTTGCCTCCTTCAGATGCCTTCGTAATCCCAGTTGGCTGGGGCGGTGGGGCGGGGGGTTACCTGAACTTCAGCTGGTCTCAGGAGATCTCAGATCTCAAGACTCACACAACTCTACCTTTAATACCAGCTGGGAGGATAACTCCGCCCTGACAGCCACAAAAGCCAATTAAGCCAAAGACAACTGGATTAATGGATTAACTAGGTTAAGTCAATCAACAATCAGCCTTGCTGAAGCACCCAGTTCCTACCTACCTTCCTGTGCTTCAACTGGTCTCAGGAGATCTCCTATAAATAATATTCTATTGCTTGGACATATTACATTTTATTTATTCATGCCTCCCTTGATCAACACATTTTTCCTTGCTGTTTAGATATAAGTCGTACTGCTATGAATATTCATGTATTTTGTGTTGTTTATTTTCATTTTCTCAGGAATATACTTAGAGTCATATGGCAACTTTATGGTAAACTTTTGAAGAACTATCTCACCGATTTCTCAATTACCTTTCCTACTTCCCATTCCTACCAACAGTTTATGAAATTATTTGCACCCTTGCCAGCATTCTTTATTACCTATCTTTCTTGTTTGTAGACATTCTAATGAGTGAGTCATCTCACTGTGCTTTATTTTTGTTTTCCTTATGTACAGAATGTTAAGTAGTTTCTCATGTGCCTTTTGGCCATTTGTATATCTTTGTTGGAAAAACATCTACTCAAATCTTGTGCTTATTTTTCATTTTGGTTATTTACATTTTTTACTCACTCTATTATAAACCTATTATCAGATATTGGATTTATAAGTCCTGTTTTCCCATCCTAAGGATTTCTTTTTCATTCCTTTTTTTGCAAAACTTTATTGAATTTTTCTGTATTTCATATGGAACATCTTAATCATCTTTATAACATCTTCCCCATTGGTACCCTCCCATGACCCCCCCCCGATTTCATGCATTCTGTCATTTTGTGTTAAGGCCTATTGAGTTAAGTTAGTGCCTCCAAACATTCCTCAGTGCAAGTTCATCCACCGAGGTCTAATCAATCTATCTAGAGTACCTCCCTTTAAGAATATCAGCTCTTCTTCATTCATCAGTAATCAGCTTCCAATAGTTCTTCAGCTAAGATAGGGACATGGTGCCCATTTCCACAGTTCTTTGCTGGGTTTTTGTCTGCTTGTGTTTGGACGGGTCCTCTATGCTGATACCATTGCTCTAGGTTCATATGGGCAAGGTCCCAGGAGCCTGTAGGTCTCTATTTCTGTATGGTCATTTACCACCCCTCTGGTTCTTATAATCTTTCCTTCTCTTCTTCTACAATGGTTCCTGAGCCTTGGGTGGGTGAAGTTTAATATAGGAGTCCTATTTAAGGACCCATACACTGAAGACTCTTATTCTCTATACTTTGGCCATTTATGACCTTTGTGATCATGGTCTTCTGTTGATTAAAGGAACTTTGTTGATGAGAGTTGAGAGATGCATTAGTATTCTATCTATCCCTTGTTCCACTATGTTCCTTGAGCCTTAGGTGTACAGGTTGCATTGTAGATGTGTCACCTAGGGTTGGGCAATTCACAGACAACCTGTGTATGACCAGTTGTGGAATTCTAATAATTTCCACTGGTTGCAAAAGAAGCTTCTTTGATGAGTGGTAACACTGATACTTGTCTGTAAATATAAGAATCCATATTTGCCAAGTAAGAAATTACATTTGTCTAAGGATGTGACAGCCTTGGGATTTTCTCTAAGATCTATGACTTTTCCAGCTATGTGTATTTGGTTATGTTTACAGTACCACACATGCATTTCCTCCCATCGAGTTGGCTTTAAGTTCAACCAAGTAGCTATTGTTTCCCACCAAAATAAAAGTGATTCCTGATTATAGTTTGCTGTGCTGGTCATTGCTGTGATTATCAGGCTGGTGTTGGACCATCAATTGATGTTCTCCCTTAGTAGCTTGCATAGCATTCTCCAAAGTTACAAGAGCTGGCCTTCAAGGAAGGCGGCTTCCAGTCACCTCCAGCTCCATTACGTTAAATCCTATGTCCAAAGTATGTCTTGACTTCAGCAATAGGGTCTTATCTTCAGGTTCTGGGAGCCAATCAAAGGCTGTGGCAATGGCCTGTGTAATTTTGAGAGTCTCTTGGACTACCCTGGCCAACACTGCAAAGGGAGGTTTCTCCTGTCTGGCACTGTTTCTTGTTATGTAGACTTCAGCTATGATCATGGACTCATGTGGTTTTTAGTTTCTTCTTCACTTGCTTGATATCATCCTTTGTGGAACATAAGTTTAAAGTTTTTGAGGAAGTCTTATTTTACCATTTTTGTGTATGCCTAAGAAGGCTTTGCCTGACCCAAGATCATGAAGAGTTCCCCCCAAACTCTTCTAAGTATATTTTAGTTTTAACTCTTAAGACTTAAATTAAAACCCAGTTTGAGTTATTTTGTGTTTAAGTGGTGAAGGAAAGGAGCACAAGTTTATTCTTTTCTGTGTGGATTTCCAGTTCTCCCACATTAGCTGCAAAAATTTTACATTTTAGAAAAATGTTGCAATGGTTCCATTGAACAAAAATACTTAAGTTTTTTGATTGGGTTTTTTTTTTTTTTTTTTTTTTTTTTTTTTTTTTTTTTTTTATTTTTCTTTTTTTTTTTTTTTTTGGTCTTTCTTTGAGACAGCATCTCCCTTTTAGTCTTACCCAGCCTGGAGCTCACTTTGTACACCAGGCTGGCCTTGAACTCACAGAGATCTGCCTGCGTCTGCCACCTGAGTGCTGGGATTAAAGGCGTGCGCCACCACGCCCAGCTCAAATACTTATGTTTTAAAAAGCATGAATGACTACAGAAGTTTGAAGTTTTATGTTTCTGGTTACACAACCATTGGGTATGCAACTTTGGAAAAATGTCCCACATATTCAAGGAGAAATATCTTCTATAAACATAAGCATCAGTGCTTCCTGGGAAGCAGCTCATGTCCACTGGAAGCATGTACAAACCAACAAGACAGAAGGAGCTCAAGTCATCGACCAGCTGTCCCTGAGGGGGCTCCCATCTCAGTCATGACCCGGAAGGAGTCAGAAACCATTTCTAACTGAATGTACCAGTCGAATATCCCCAGTCTTTCCCAGAGCACCTTTTTGGTTTTACCAAAGAAACAAGTAAGCCCCACATGCCTCTAGTCTCTAGAACTCCTTACAGATGTTCTCCTTGGCCATTTTGCAACAACGTCGCACCACATTTCCCAAAGATCACTAAGGCCCCAGCTCTATCTCTGCCACCTGTGGGACTTTCTTAAATACAGCTCAGGGGGCTGGAGACATGGCTCAGCAGTTAAGAGCACCGGTTGCTTTTGCAGGGGACCTGAGCTCAACTCTCAGCACCCACAACAATCATCTTAACTCCAGTTTCAGGGGATCCAATGCCTTCTTCTGACTCCATGGGCATGGCATGACACGGGTTCACTTACACACATTCAGGGAATACACTCATGCACATAAAATAAAATAATAAATAAAACATTCTTAAAATACAGCTCACTACAGGTCATTTCCCTGCTCTTACTCCTCTGTGACTTCCCATTGTCTTACATCAAGTCTTCCAATGTGTTTTACTGGCCTGGCCAGGATCTGTCTACTTGCTGAATCAGTGAATGAGTATGGGATTTACTTGCATTTATTGCATTTTCCTTCCACTTCTTTCCATCTCACCCCCATCTCCACTGTATAAGGCCTCTGCCTCCCTAATGGAATCCAGTATTCTCATCTAACACCATTTAAACCCTCTTCTTCACTTTGTTCCTCTTTGTTATTGAAAAACGTCCCTCAAAATTTTGTTGTACTCATAAACATTTTACATTACTTTATTTTTCATACTAAATAGTTGAGCAATACATTTTCCTTCTCTGTCTTATCAGAATACATTTTCTTTGGAAACAGAAGGCTAGTTAGTGTTTCTCTCTCTCTCTCTCTCTCTCTCTCTCTCTCTCTCTCTCATTTTCTTTTTCTCTCCCTATTTAGAATTTTAGGATTGAGGGACCCTAATTATTGCCATTCTACACTCTAATTTTGGAACTCACTGAGATAGAGTTTAGCAATTGCAATGAAAATTTACCTTCATTTCTTTTTTTTTTAATTTTTTAATTAATTTTTTATTTATTTCTGGATGTGTATGAATGTACTGTCTGCATGCAAGTCTGTGCACCCGTGTCATGCAACGCCGCGGAGTTCAGAAGAGGGTCTTGGATTCCCCTGGAACTGGAGCTTCAGATGGTTCTCAGCTGCCATGTGGGTGCTGGGGATCGAACCCGGGTCCTCTGTAAGAGCGGTCGGCACTCTTAACCGCTAGGCCATCTCTCCAGCCCCACCTTCATTTCAACAAGCTTGACAGATACCAGGAAAAAAAAAAACAGCTTTTAATGCCAATCGGTTAAATCCACAAACTGCTAACCAATGCCCTGCCTGTACCCGTAAGACAGAACAGGGAGAACCAGAGCATTGTGAGCATAGGTGGTCTCATCTAGAGGAAGGGGTTTGTTCCAAACTTATCAATCAAGTAAACCATTTCTCAAAGAGGCGGGGATTCTCAGAGGGGTGGGGATTCTCAGAGGGGTGGGAATGCGTGGGTGCTGAGAACAGAGGAAGGATGAGTTGAAACTGTAGTGGATTCCCACAAATGGAGGGTGGAGCACTTTTAATTCTGGAAACATGGCTTCACTACATATTCCTAACTGAGAGGAAAAGATGGTTCAAGATAAAGTAGCTTCCGTAACTGTGAATTACTTTCTTTGTGTTGTGACAAAATATCTGCCAGGAACAACTTAAGGCAGGGCGGGTTTTTCTTTGGTTCATGATTTCAGGGACTAGCAGTCCATCATGGCAGGGAAGGCCTGGCAATGAGAGTGGCTCAGTTCAGTGTTGGCTGGAGCCTGAGGCAGCTGCTCACCTGGCACCAGGCAGGAAGCAGAGAACAGGAGCATCAGCAGAGCTGGGCTGTAACCCTCAAAGCCCTGGGCCCCAGTCACCCACTTCTGCCAGCTAGGGAGTGTTAGCTCTGGGCTTCCCAGAATTCCAAGGGACACACAGATGTCACTTCCTCCAGAGACTGTCAATCTTCTGACCTCTTCCCTTTTACCTGAGGTCCCACCCCATGACTATAAATGAGTGGGCCTCAGTCGCCATGCTGCTACTGTTCTGTTACTCTACCACATGCCAAGAGGTAGCCCGCCCTGGCAGTTCCAGAAGTAAATCATGTTCCCAGAGTGACTTAAGTCTCATGTGCCTGTCTTTTATCAGGGTTTTGCACCATTATAACCTGTAGGGAAAAGGGGAGCCACCTGTGGCTTCTTTTGTGCTGTTACCTGCTTGTCTTCCTACACTGAAACCTGGCCTTGGGCAGGATTTGCATGTGCATTAGCAAGCCTGTGACACCTTGGGATCAAAGGCATTGACAAGTACTCATGATGTTCTGGAACATGAAGCAGGGGGTCTGAAACCAGGCCCTGAGATATGATGTCACTCTGGGTATAAAAACAGAATGCTGTGAATAAAAAGATGAGTCCTTCTTACCAGCAGACAGAGACCCCTGGCCGTTATTTTGCACATGTAATCTTAGCCCATCAGGCTGTAGTCTTGGCCAGTGGGTTGGATGGCATTCCAGTCAATCAGGTCACCAAACTGGGAAGCTGATGTGGGGCTGGAAGGAGACCCATCAGCTTACCAGCTGTGATGTGTGGTGAGTGTCCGGGTGGGAATTAGACTGTAGACCACCTATCAGGTAGCAGTCTGGTGTTAGGCTGTAGAGTGCCAATCAGGCAGCAGCCTGGAGGATCCGGGAGTGCCAATAGGGCATTTCCTGGTGTAGGTGTTTGATGAGACAGGTGGACAGTGGAAAGGTTGTCAGCCTTTGGACCCAAGGTTTAAGACAGTTGCTGGTGGCTGCCTTGTATTTTCCCTCTTCCCTGTAATCCAGGGTACAGGGTTTGAGCATCCACCTCTATGCGTGGTGGAGTGACACCACAACATCCTAACAGGCAGCACTTCCAAAAGTCCTGCAGTACCCTAAAGAAAGCCAAGTGTTCAAAGACATGAGTACGTGGGTGACATTACACATTCAAATCCTGACAGTAACTGTGGCTGAGATGGAAAGATCAGCGACAGCCAAGTCTGGAGTAGGCTGATGGACGCGGGAAATGCTAACTTGCATTTATTTCATTTTCCTTCCACTTTTATCTGCCCCTCTATCTCACCCCATTTCTATTTTTAAAAGACTCCTGGCTCTATTTGAATCTAATTTCTAGCAGTACATGTGATGCAGTTCATAGATGAAACACAGGCTCCTTCTAGAGGACAGCAACATTGAAGTCATGCTGGGCACTGTGGCTTTTAAAGGCAAAGGTTTCAGTTGATTTATGGGGGTCTGCATTTGAATGGTGAAATTCAGTGTTTTCTGTATTCACCATGTGTTCACACTTTTCACATCAAAGTCACTCTAAGTAAGTAGAGTGAAACACCTCGTAGGGGACTTTCAGGCTCTTGGCTCTCATCCTGACCCTTCCTGTAGCACCTCGGTGCCATGTGTAGGTGGCACACAGTACCCTTCCATGAGTCCTACACATAAGTTTCTTGAATACACTTTCAAGTCTAAGAATTAAAAGTTTTAAAATGGAATGCTAATAAATGTAAATGGCATATAGATTAATACGTAATAACATAATCCCACTCTGGATAGACTGGGGGATAATTATTGTCATTTGTCCATGATTGGCTGATAGCTCACCCACACATTAGGAATTACTAAAAGGAGTGAGGCAGTCTGTTCACAGTATGAGTACATTGGACAATAGCCAGAGTTATGGTTACTCATTTTTTTAATTGCATATCGAACTTTACCTGTAGGTTATCATGTATTGAAATCCTAATGCATATGATGAGATACCAGCTGAGAAACTGGACAGGATTTTTATTGTAACCAGAACATTAGTGATGGTACTTGTAATCTGTGAGTAGGAACCATAATCCTCAAGAACGTCCCTTCGGTTCTGACATATTAGGTGTTGCTGAGTAAAAAGCTATAGGAAGCTGTAGCACTGATCCAAGTTACTAGGGGTTTTTTTCCAGACAACCATACTTACATCATGTATTTCTTTTTGTATCTTATCCTTTGTCTTATAGGGGGATATGTGTTCTAATGGCAGGATAAATTCCTGCCATTAGAACACAGCTTCCTTCTTGTTGGCATTATCTGGAACTTTCTAGATAAGGACTCTTAGAATAGCTGCCGAAAGACCCATTCGTAGGTGTCAGATACTCTAGGGCTCTGCTAAATAAAGGTCATTTCTTATCCAATGAAGATACAAGTTACTCAGAATCCAAAGGGAAATACAAGGTAAGAAGGAAAATAAATAGCGTCAATCCAGAAGGTCAAAGAGGAAAAGGTCATGGTGGTAGAAGAGGGATCACACTAGATAGGTCCAGAGAGAGAAGAGAACACAGAGGCATGGTGGTTCTGGAGTCATCCCCTGAATTCTAACTAGCTATGTTTCATCTGCTTCCTGAACTGAAAGTTCTTCAGAAGCATGACTGCTAGTTCCAGTGGTCTCCAGGACAATCAGGAGGGCTCTGGGAATCCCTGAATGCAATCGGAACCCCAGCCAGACTTGCAGCCTGAGCCTGGGAGCATAGTGTCACAGGCTCACCTCGCCCTGCTGTTCCTTCCAGCTACCCACTCCTGCTGGCTGTCCTTTCCTCCCTGGTGCACTCAGATTCAGCACACCTCAAATAGAGCTCCACGCTTTTACCATATTAACCCCTGTAAATAAAGTATGATTCTATAAAGTACATTTCCCCAGTCATACATAGTAGTTTAACTTTTGGACAAAAATGATTAACTTTTCCTCTTTAAGCTCTTAAGAATTATGTATTTCCCAGAAAAGTTCACTATTGGCAATTTAGAACACAAATCATTGTATTTGTTCAGAGGGGAGTCTGGACTGGATTTAACATCTTTTCACATCAGATCCTAGAATAGTGTCAAGCAGGCACATCATAGGCCCATCAAACACTGGGAGAATGGAAGCATACAATTTTTAGAAAAGAGGTTAGCAACTAATCATACAATTAATGAGCCAACCCATTCTATGTAGCTTAAAGAGATTCAAACTGGTAGAAAAAGACTAGCATAAGCAATACCCTCTATTGGAGGCTGACTATCCCCTCAAAAGAACTTTTCAGATATTAATCCTTGATAAGATAATTGTGAATGTGAGTTTATTTGGAAATAGGACTTTTGCAGATGTAATCAGTTTTGTTGGCTGTAATGGTTTAGGGTTGGCCCTAATGCAAAGAGGTCAGTTGAGGCTTGAGGGCACAGCAATGAAGGAAGGTGGCGACATAGGAAGAGACACAAGCTGAGGCTGGCCAGGACCTGCCAGCGACCACAGAAGATCATCAGGAAGGGGGAGGGGAGGAGCCTGCAGCGGACTCTTGCGAGGAATTGTGGTTCTAACATCTTGATTTCAGACTTCCAGCCTCCAGAACCACGAAAGAATACGTTCTCCTTGTGCTAAGCTCCGAAGTTTGTGGTAATTTGTCCTGGCAGCTGGAAGAAATTAGTATGGTTTTCGAGTTGCCTGGAATCAATCCAGCTCATCGTTTCCTTTAGCTCCTCCTTCGGACAAGATAGTATGGAATGTTCTGGGGCCACAGGCAGGAAAACATAGGGATTTGTTCTGATCAAACTTATACTGCAATTGTTGCATTCTTCCGTGTTTGGGAAGATTCGATTCTCAGTTCTATGGAACTCTGGTTGCAAACAGAAATGCTTGACTAGAAGCTCAGAGAAAGTAAGAGGAAGACACAGAAGACTATACCAGCTCAAGGCCTGAGAGTTGGAAGCCAGAAGCTGAGCTGGCGTGTTCCAGCTGTCTGTCTGCTGAGTCCTCTGGGATCTTACACCCCTGTAGCTGCTCCTCAGCTTGCCGGGAAAACACTCTCTGCAAAATCAAGATGACTGTGTTGCTCACCTTCTCAAACACCACTCTTGCCTCTCTCATTCCTATAGAATTCAGTTGAGCCCCTAATCAATTCCTGTGGGTTTTCTCATATATACATCTCTTAAAGCCCCATATCCAACTTTTCAGTTGATCCTTGGGCGTGGCATTCTCTTCCATTGTCTTTAAGTCCTGAATGTTCCTTCTTACTGTTTTGAAAATTTTTATTCCTTCTTCAAATCCTTAATTCTCAAGGAGCTGAGAATATAGCTCAGTAGTGGTGTGAGAATGTGGCTCAGCAGTGGTATGAGAATGTGGCTCAGTGGTTGTTCTAGTTTGTCTTCCATTGCTGTGACAAAACACTCTGACTGACACCAACTTGGGGAGGAAAGGGTTTATTCATCTTTCATCTCCTGGGTCACAGTTCATCACTTAGGGAGCCCAGGGAAGGAACTCAGGGCAGGAACCTGGAGACAGGAGCTGAAGCACAGGCCGTGGAGAAATGCTGTTCACTGGCTTGCTCCCCTGGCCCATGCCCAGCTTGACCTCTTATACAGTACACAATAACCTGCCCAGGGTGGCACCACCCATACTGGGCTGGCCCCTCCCACATTGCTCAACAATCAAGACAATACTCCACAGACATGGCCACAGGCCAGTCCAATGGAGCCAATTCCCCAATTGAGGCTCCCTCAACCCAGGTGTGTCAAGTTGACACTAAAGCTATCCAGCACAATTGACCCCTTGTCAACTTGACACACAAAACACATCACTATTAAACCACCACCTTTCCAGTTCTTATCCCCAAAGTATGATGTTAACATTAATCACAACCTAAGACAGTACAACCTTAAAAGCCCCACAGTCCTTAAAATGTCCAAATACTTAAAAGTTCACAGTCTGTTAAAAGTCTCTTAACTGTGGGCTGCTGTAAAATCCAAAACAAGTACTGTCTTATTTCAAAGGGAAGAATCAGGCACACTCAAACAAAACCCAAGTCCAGCAAGTAGCTCAAGGCTGGACACCTGGGACTCACAATCTTCTGGGCTCCAAAGGGTTTTGGCAGCTCCCCCTCTCTGACTCTGCTGTCCGTGGCACACACAGCTCATCTCAAAGGCCCAGGCTGACTCCATTCCACACCTGCCGCTGCTCTTGGTGGTCGTCCCACAGTCCCAGCATCTCCAAAATGCTGGGGTCGCCACTGAAACTGAGGCAGCACCTTCACCAATGGTCTCTTCTGACCTCTCCTGGTGCAAAGCCTCAGCTTCTCTCCATGACCCCTGCAATCCTAGGGTCTTCACTGCAACTGAGGTGCACTACCACCAATGGTCTTTCCTGACCACTCACAGTGCCAAGCCTCGGCTGCTCTCTGTGACCCCCTCAAATTTCAACAACCGGAACCATATAGGAGACTCTTACACACTACCAAATCCTGCTTCTGGCTAGAGATGGAGGCTCAGGCCCCTTCTGAATCATAGCTGCTGTGTGCTGACCCTGAAAAAATTCTTCCCAGAGGATTTCACCACAGTGATGCTGGTCTCTTGTTACTTACAGCTGATTTTTCAGCCCCAGCTAACCAGCAACAATTGTCCCAGTACAACAAAGATTTTCACTTCAGGTTCTGTTCTCTTGTTACTTACAGCTGATTCTTCAGCCCCAGCTGACCAGAACCCACAGATTACACAGTCCTGATGATCTCTGTTCCCCTTTGAAACTAGAAACTTCACAAGCCAGGCCTCCATCTTCTACAACTCTTTCAGCAAAACTGTTCCAAGTTCCACAGCTACGATCTTTAGGCATTCAATGATTTTTCTAGCCCAAAGTTCCAAATGCTTCCACTATCCTTCCCCAAAACATGAAAGTCAGGTCTGTCACAGCAATATCCCACTCTTCTGGTACCAATTTCTGTTGTAGTTTGTCTTCCATTGCTGTGACAAAACACTCTGACTGACACCAACTTGGGGAGGAAAGGGTTTATTCATCTTTCATCTCCTGGGTCACAGTTCATCACTTAGGGAGCCCAGGGAAGGAACTCCGGGCAGGAACCTGGAGACAGGAGCTGAAGCACAGGCCATGGAAGAATGCTGTTCACTGGCTTGCCCCCCGGGCCCATGCCCAGCTTGACCTCTTTTTTTTTTTTTAATTTAATTTTTATTGATGGTTTGTGCATTTCATACATCATTTTCCAATTCAGATCAGGCATATTTCCCTTTCCCTTCCCCCCCACCCCCACCCCATCCCAGATCATGTATTCTGCCATAACTGTCCTGCATCTTTCAGGTTTTTTTTTTTTCATTTTTTAGCTATAAGTGATAATCTATGAGTATAAGCATCCTTCATGCAAAACCAATCTACAGACTGTTGTGCCCAAACCCCCACAGTCCCACCATTCAGTTGGGGGTGACAGGTTGTTTGTTCAATCAAGTTGATCAAATGAGTGTCCAGACTACATCGCTGTAGTTTCACCATTCACCCCAATCGCAGCCTTTACATTCTACCACGCCCCCTCTTCCACAGATTGTTCCCTAGGCTTAGAAAAGGGGCACAGGTGGATGAGAAGTAAAACTGTCCTCTCTCTCTGGAGCTGTTGACTTGGATTCTGGTCAATTCTGGCTGTTTCCTTTCATGGGCTGACAGTTTGTTCAGGAGTAACCTTTCGATCCTACTAATGAAGCGCAAGCAATTAGATATATAGGTATTTAAGCAGCACTAATAGTTATGGTAGGTTACTTTTGCATAGACACATATGTTTGGATATGTTAATCCATGAATTACATTTTCCCCCCCTGATAAATATGACAGGGTCTTACTGTGGCTTATAACATCTCCTAACCTATAGAGGATGTAGGCTTGTGGCATCAGCCATGGGTTATTTCTCCAAGGAGAGAGCCAATAGCCAATTAGATTTGGGATATACAGGCACATGGCTGCCTCTGCTGCACAGTATTTCTCTTATATAGTACACAACAACCTGCCCAGGGTGGCACCACCCATAGTGGGCTGGGCCCTCCCACATTGCTCAACAATCAAGACAATACTCCACAGACGTGGCCACAGGCCAGTCCAGTGGAGCCAATTCCCCAATTGAGGCTCCCTCAACCCAGGTGTGTCAAGTTGACACTAAAGATATCCAGCACAGTAGTAGTGTGAGAATATATCTCAGTGGTGGTGTGAAAATGTGGCTCAGTGGTGGTATAAGAATGTGGCTCAGTGGTGATATGAGAATGTGGCTCAGTGGTACTGTCAGAATGTGGCTCAGTGGTGGTGTGCTTGTTCTACACTCCACAACGCCTTAGGTTCAGTTCCCAGTCCTAAAAAATCAAAAGAAACTCAACTCCCAGATTCTCTATGAATCTCTTGTGCTTCCATATTCTTATTATTGTGTTTATTACAAAGCAAGTCACACTGTATCATTATAATAATTCACTTTCCCTAACTAAGCTGTATGCTATAAAGAATGAAGGAATAGTATCTTTTCCTGTTGAGGGTTTTTCCCTCAGCACTCAGCAAAGTCTGCCAGAAAATAGTTGGCAGGTGGGGCTAGAGAGATGGCTCAGCAGTTATGAGCACATTGACGTTGATCCTGTAGAGAACTCGAGTTCAGTTCCCACCACCCACCTCAGGCCTCTCACAACAGCTTTAAGTCCAGCTCCAGGGGATCCAGCCCTCTCTTCTGGCTTCTGCAGGCACTGCATTCATGTATGCAAACCCACCCAGAGACTAGAAGATATACATAAAATTAAAAAAAAAAATAAAATCTTTTTTTCAAGTTGGCAATTCCCATGGAAGTTGAGAATAGAATGCTGGTTACCAGAGGGCAGGGTGGGTTAGATCTGTTCAAACCATGTTCAAACAATGCTAAAGTTAAAATTACAATGTGCTATTGCACAGTGGGCTGACACAGATAACAATGATGAATTGGAACATTCCAAAAACTGAAAGAAAGCATTTTGAGTTTTCATCATAAAGAAATAATAAATGTTTGAGAAAAAAATACTATACTATGTATATACATATTGAAATATTACATCATACCCCACTAATTTATAATTCTAATGTTTTTTTAAAGTCTGTCTTTTTTATTTATTTATTTATTTTCTTATGTGTATGAATGTACTGTCTGCATGTAGGTTTGTGCGCTCATGTTGTGCAATGCCGCGGAGGTCAGGAGAGGGTGTCGGATTCCCCTGGAACTGGAGTTAAAGACGGTTCTCAGCTGCCATGTGGGTGCTGGGGATCGAACCCGGGTCCTCTGCAAGAGCAGTCAGCGCTCTTAACCACTAGGCCATCTCTCCAGCCCCAATTCTAATGTTTTATGCAGTCAAAAACAAATAACAGAAACTGAAGTTGTCTTTTGATTGCATGATTAAATGGATAAATTAGAAGAAAAGATTAGGGTACTCTGAATGTAGACCCTGCTTCCTTGTAGCAGCCGTGGGTCGGAAGAGACAGATGCAGAAAGCAGAAGGAATTGAGGGATGACAGCTGCGTGACACAGAATCCAGAGGCCAGGCATTTCTTTTTCCATATTTAAGCAGCTTCCCCTCATCAGTCATGTAAAAGGAAATGGAGCAATGAATGGGGAGAAAAGAAGAAATGATAAATGAGCTCTGTGCTCACTGTAGTTAATTCAACTTTTCAACAAAGCTGTGGAACAAGGTTGTATTGTCATCCCCCTTCCCTCATCTCCCCTCAGCCTTAGAAGAAGCAATGGAAAGAAGCCCAGAGTCCTGGAAATGCATGATTTTACATATGGAGAGAGAAGCCTGTAATCACCATAGCCTCCTTTCCCTGTCCCAGGGGAGGGGTTTGCCTTTGATTCCTTTCAGCAGCTGGGGGGGTGAGGATAGCTTGTTTGCAGCTCTCCTGCTCCTCTGCCACATGGCTGGTTAGGGAAGTCTGGCTGCAAGATGATGTCAGAAGGAAGAACAGGAACTAAACTTCCACCCTAGGGTTTCTTCCAATAGTTGAAGAAGAGTGTCAGAAAGAGAGGAGGCCGATGGTCCAGGGAAAAGGAAGAAAGCGACTCTGCTGTCTTTAACGGGGGGTAGGGGGGGAAGGGGGGAGGAATTCCCAAAGTCCATCATAGTCCAGCCTATTCGCGCCATGTGAGGTGAGGACAAAGCTGCAGTGGACAGTAGACTTCAGCAGCACACTGAAGTGGCAGATGTCTTGTGGGGAGATTGCCGCCTTCCGGAATCCACGTGGGTCTCTGCAAGTGAAATACTGAAACCAGCAAAGACTTCACATACTCACTTCGCTTCACAGTTTCTCTTGCTCATCAAAGACAACTGAGGAGCTTGGCAGTTGAAGGATCTGCTTGAGAGCACATAGCTAAGAAAGAGATTTAGGCTAATGTTGGCCCGGGGTATGAAAAGAAGCCTTGCAACACTGGCCTAATCTGCTCCAGCCTGGCCAAATGACTGATTTTCCCGCAAGCTGCTTCCCAAATGAATGTGTAGGAGAAACAGTAGTCTGAATGTTGGCTCTTCTCAGATTTTTGCATTGGAACCTAATACCCAATGTGATAGTATGTTACTAAAATTCCTTCTGGAAGGTGCAAATGAAGTCCGGGCCCCTCCACCCTCCCTCCTTAGGACAAACTGAGGTCTAATTCCTCTAAACTACAGTTTGGATAATCAGTGAGTTTACTGGGGCTTGCTTACGCCTGCTGGGTGAGGGGTTACTTCTAGGAGTGCGGGTGCTCACCCTCAGGCCTCACTGGAAAATCTCCATACTGGTGTGGATCATGACTTTTCAGCAGCTGTCCCAAAATGGCAAGAGCCCCCCTCTCTCCAGCTTCCTCCACTTATACTCTCAGTCCCTCCCCCCATGCAGCTGAGGCCAACTGGTTGCCTGGGAAGTGTGGCTGACACTCTCTTCCCCTCCTTTCTTGCACAGCATCAACAGTCAAGTCTATGATGATCCTATGCAAGCAGGTGCAACCGAGTTTGGGAAGAAAGCTCACTGGTCCAAGGACAGTTCTATGCAAAACTCCACCCCTTCCTCCGGCTCTTAGGTCCTTTCCCCCAACCTCTTGCACAAGAGTGCCCGAGCTTTGGAGGGAGTGACAGAAATTTAAAATAATCCTCCCTCCACTGTGGCTAGATGCTGAACTCTTGGGCCCTTTCACCAGCTGTGTCCAAGGTGTGGCTGTTGGCCCATTTCAGTGGTATTTCTCAAAAGAACACAAATGAAAAGAAGAAACATCTATCTAAACAACACTGCTGCAATAACCTAACCTAACCGGTGGGTGTAAATACAAATGCTTGCAAGGTACCTTAGCAGGTGCCTCACATCTATCTATCAAAAGGTTTGCAGCGGCTTCCCCACTGGGGCCTATAACTTCTCTTGCCACAGGGGTTGGCTGGGCTTGCAGGACCAGATGTGTGCTCCTCAGCACGGAGCTGGCCTGAAATCCAATTGGAAATTTATCAGTGGTGCATATGTTAGTGCAGCCACCATTGCACCAGCAGGCACATCGTGCTTGGCTTGCCCATGCTATAGCACACAGGGTCCATCATTAAGCAGAACTTTGGGGACCATGCCCCTCTAGCAATTCTGCATATCACTTTCTGGTACTATGACCACCAATCATCCAGTGGCAAGGAGTTTCCAGCTTAGTCCCAGCTTGATATCTCCCTTTCCTGTGCTCACCTCACACAGCCTCTTCAGCAACAGGGTCTAACCAGATATTTCTGGTGTGCGACCAACAGTAGTGGCAACAGCCTTTATCATTTTAAGTTCCTCCAGGCCCTCCCTGTTTTACCTGGTCCAGTGGCACTGTACATTGATTTCCTAATGCTTGATTCTCTCAGTACTGCCCATCCCTCTTTTATTATCCTGTAGACCTGGTATCCATGGGAACCTCCACTGGTGATGACCAAGTAGCTCTAATGGTGCATACAAGTCAGTCCATCAGGGACTGTACTATCTTGGGTTATGCAGCCTGGGTCTCAAGGAGGGATGGGTGGTTATATTGCTCAGCTTTAATGTTTCTGCAACTCGTAAACTACTTTCATCTGCTCCCATGTCCCATATCCTCACTAGCCAGGTGATGAGGGAGCCCGTTCACTGCTTATGTGAAAGTCTTCCCTAGATCCAACAGCTCCAGTGTTGAGTATTCTCTGATTTCCATAGTATCCCACTCCAGATTGTTGCTAAGGCCTCCATCAGCATGCTGAAGCAGGGATTTTTCTTTCTTTCTTTGTATGAAAAGTCTAACCAGAGGGGCATCCTTAGCTATTTCTATTTCACTCACTTCCTTATCATTATTTGCCTTCTCCCAAGGGTTTCAGGTTTGGGGGGGTCCCAGGATGAGCCTTGTATCCCAAGGGTTTCAGGTTTGGGGGTTCCAGAATAAGCCTTGTATTGTTGATCTAATCCGGGCTCTCTTTCCCATAAAAAATGGCAGGCTAACACCTCTAACCCTTTTTGTCTTTTATGCAACTTACTAAGAAGTTCAGAGGTCAGTACTGAAGAGGCCGGCCTCTTATTCTTTTCTAACTCCAATTCCTCTTTTATACCTTCACTCTCCCTCAGGGCTACCACCTCTGCATAGGATCTCTTATTACACAAAGCAGTGGCCAGACTGCCTCCTGCAACTTCCACCCTTGGTGTGCTACTCCCAGAGCTTGCAAAGTTTGCTCTAGCCTTCTGCCATCCTCCAAGCATCTCCATATTCATGTGGCAGATGCAACTGGTCAAGCAGACATGCCGCTCCATATCACCTACAAGAGGACTGCCATCCTGGGATTTCTCCCACCAACATCATCCACTTAGGTGGCTTCAGCTTCATTGTGCATCTTAAAATCCATTGCATGATCCATGCCACCCCAACCATGTCAAAACTTCCTCTGCCAGCATTCTCCCCGGCCCAGCTTCCTTTGACTGCTGGCTGCCTTCCCCATCTCAGAAGCAACCCCATTGCTCCTCCCAAATGCAGACCCAGTTTTGTCATATCCTGCCAACTGTTCCAATTATTGCTAAAATTCCTTCTTAGAGGTGCAAATGAATTCTGGGCCTCTCCTTCCTCTGTCCTTACAACAAACTGAGGTCCAGTTCTTCTAAACTACAGTCTAGATAATAAGAAAGTTTATTTGGGCTTACTAAAAGAGTGATGATAAGTGGTTACTTACAGGTGTGTGGGTGCTCTACACACAGGCCACACAGGAAAGTTTCCATCCTGTGTGCATCATGAGTTTCCAGCAGCTGGTGAGAACCTGCCTCTCTCTGGCTTCTTCCACTTATACTCTTGGTCTCTCCCCCTTATGCAACTAAGGCCAACTGGTTGGGAGGTCTGGCTGACACTTTCTGCCCCTCCTTTCTTGTGGAGAGTCAACAGTCAAGTCTGTGATGATCCTACACAAGCAGGTGCAATTAAGCTTGGGAAGAAGGCTCCCTGGTCAGAAGACAGTTCTATGCAATATAGCGTGAAGAAGTGGGTCTTGGGGCTGGAGCCATGGCTCAGCAGTTAACAGCAATGGCTACTCTTGCAGAGGACCCAGGTTTATTTCCCAGTACCAACTTGGCAGCTAACAGCCATTCATATCTCCAGTTCTGAGGGACCTGACACCCTACTTTGACCTCTGTGAGCATTGCACAACACGGATGCGCTTACATTTGTGCAGGCAATACACTCATACACATGAAATAAAATAAAAATAATAAGTGAAATATTTTTTAAAAAGGAAGTGGATCCTTCAAGTGATTCAGTCATGAGTGTTTGCCTCATGCATGGATCAGTGCCTTTATAAAAGAGGTAAAAGGAACTTCATCTTTTACCATATCAGGATACAAAAGATGCACCATATGTAAGGAATAGCTGATCACCAAACACCAAATGTACTGGTTTCCTTGGACTTTCCACTTTCTAGACCTGAAAGCAATAAATTGTATTGTTTATGAGACGCCTTGTCTAAAGTTGTGTAATAGCTCTCTGAGAGGACCATATTGGGAAGTCAAAGCTGGAGGCTTCCTTGCAAACAGATTCAGACACCAAACACACCCTCAGCATTACCCCTGACAAGCTGATCACTCCATGATCCTATACACCAGAGTTGGATACTCAAAGATCACATGGCCTCTGTATAAATTTTGGACAAAGAATGCTTTTTATTTCTTTGACAGTTAATTTTATTCTTTTCATTGTTGATTTTTTAATTGAATTTTTATGTGTTTCATACAAAATTTTTCAATCAGTCTTAATTAACTTTATACTGGTACAATTCTCCCTTGGCACCCTCCTGCAGCCCCCGGACCTCTGGAGTTCAGACATTCTGTCATTTGTACTAGGGTCTATTGTGCCAAATGACTCTCCCCACCCACTCCTCAATACCAGCTCCTCCCCTGAGCTCTAGTCAGCCTATCTGGAGTCCCTTTCCTAAAGAAGGCCATTTCTTTCTCACCCAACCAAAATCAGCTGCCAATATTTCTTCAGCCAAGGTTGGGCTCTGCTACCCATTTCTATAGATCTGTGCAGAGTTTTTGTCTAGCTGAGCTTGCGTGGGTCTTGTGCATGCCTATACCAGTGCTTGGTTCATATGAGCAGGGTCCCAGGAGCTCGTAGGATTTGGTCTTGCACCGCCTCCCTGGCTTCTACAATCTTTCTCCCCCACTCTTGTGCAATGTTCCCTGAGCCCTGGGTGAGTGAAACTGAATATAGGCGGCCTGTCCATGGAATCACGTAGACTCCTAATCTTCATGGTTTGGTTATTTGTGCCCTTTTCAGTCCCTGGCCTCCTGTTGCATGGAGGAGCTTCGTTTTTAAGGGAGTTAAGAGGTAACTTACCTTTTTTTTTAAATTTATTTCTGTATGTGTATCAATGTGCTGTCTGCATGCAGGTTTGTGCACCTGTGTCATGCAGTGCTGCAGGGGTCAGAAGAGGGTGTCGGATTCTCCTGGAATTGGAGTTTCAGATGGTTCTCGGCCGCCATGTGGGTGCCGGGGATCGAACCCGGGTCCTCTGTAAGAGCAGTCGGCGCTCTTAACCTCTAGGCCATCTCTCCAGCCTGAGGTAACTTACCTTTAATCGCAGCACTCAGGACGCAGAGGCAGGTGGATCTCTGTGAGTTCTAGGCCAGCCTAGTCTTCAGAGCAAGTTTCAGGCCAGTGGGGGGGGGGCTGTCTCAAAAAGAACCACCTCAAAAAGAATGCATTTTATTTATGGCATAGTAATCAAAACAATAAGTTAATTTTTTCCTTTTAAAATTTATTTCTCAGTGCTGGAAATTGAACTCAGGATCTTGCACACTCCAGGCAAATAATCTATCAGATTAAAATTTTCTATTTCAAGACATTGATTTCCAGAACTGGCTATCCAAAATTATCCAAGGAAATGATTTAAAAGTATTGATATCCAGCCTCCATCCTGCAAGGGCCTGATTGAAATTGTCTAGAGAAGGCCCAGGTGTTTCTTTTTTTTTTTTTTTTTTTGGTTCTTTTGAGACAGGGTCTCCCTGTAGCCCCAGCTGTCCTAGAACTCACTCTGTAGACCAGGCTGGCCTTGAACTCACAAAGATCCGCCTGCCTCTGCCTCCCAAGTGCTAGGATTAAAGGCTTGCACCACCACGCCTGGCGGATTCTCAATTTATACTCTCAATTCTTTTATTTTTTTCTTCCTCTAATATATTTGTTGCTGGTTAAACATTAGAATCACCTGAGAGATTTCAGGGAGGGACCATTAATAGGTCATACTTTTAATATTAGAATTCGGGTCTATGGAATAGAGAAATGGGATAGACTATGGATTTCTGAGTACTTTGTAATAGCAAAGTAATAGTTTCCATTTGGGAACAGATCACAATGATGATGCATACTCTCCCTAGAGTGAAACAGAAGTTATTTGGAACCCTCCTGCAAGTACTGTTAGTCAATAAACCTATTGTCAGAAATACTGTACTCAAAACAAAAGATGTGGAGAACGTGGGTGGAAAGGCAGTTCTTGGTCACAATGAGTGAATCTTTATGAGAATGGAAAGTTTTTCCTTGAGAGAAATTATCTCACTTAGTTTAACTCTTCAGTTTTGGTTCAAACTAAATGAAGCCCAGGGCCACTCATCGGTTGAGGGGCATTTGGGTTGGTTCCAGCTCTTCATATTGTGAAGAGAGCTGTAATAAACATAGATGTGCATGTATCTTTGGTAGTTGAGTCTTGGGTATACACCAGTAGATGGTATGGCTGGGCTGAGGTGTTAGGCTCATTTTGAGTCTTTTTTTTTTTTTTTTTTTTTTGGAGACAGATCTCCCTTTAGTCCCAGCTGGCCTGGAGCTCACTCTGTAGACCAGGCTGGCCTTGAACACACAGAGATCTGCCTGCCTCTGCTCCTGAGCACTGGGAATAAAGGCATGTGCAACCACACCTGGCTCATTTTGAGTCTTTTAAGGGTTCTCCACACTGCCTTCTGTAATGGTTGTTCAAGTTTACATTCCCACCAGCAGTGGATGAGTGCTCCCCTTCCTCCACAAACTCTCCAGCATTTGGTTCTTTTGTTTTCTTGATCTTAGCCATTCGTAGTCATAGTGAGATGATGATATCTGAGAGTGGTTTTAATTTGCATTTCCTTAATAATTAATGATGTTGAACACTTTCAAGATGTTTCTCACCACTCTATACTTCCTCACTGGTGAATCTCTGTTTAGCTTTTTACTCCATCTTTTGAGTAGGTCCCTTGTCTTCTTCTTTGTTTTTTGAGTAGTCTTTCTATTCTGGATGTTAATGCTGTGTCAGATGTATAACTGGTGAAGATTTCCTCCTAGTCTGTGGATTTTCTCTTCACTTCCTTGTTTCTCTTTTTTCTCTTTTCTTTTTTGGTATTTGGTACTTTGAGACAGGGTTTGCTTTTAGTCCCAGCTGGCCTAGAGCTCACTTTATAGACCAGGCTGACCTTGAACTCACAAAAATCCACCTGCCTCTGCCTCCCAAGTGCTAGGACTAAAGATGTGCACCACCATTAGCTGTACAGAAGCTTTTGAGTTTGATGAGGTCCCATTTGTCAACTGTTGACTTTATTTCCTGTGCAGCTGCTGTCTGATTTAGAAAGTCTTTTCCTATGCCTATGTCTTGTAGGTTGTTGCCAACTTCTTCTGTCATCTTCAAGGTTTCAGGTTTCATGTTGAGATCTTTGATCCACTTGAAGTTGATTTTTGTTCAGGGTCAGAGATAGGGGTTTAATTTTGTTCTTCTACAAATGGTTATCCAGTTTTGCCAGAACCATTTGCTGACGATGCTATCCTTCCTCCATTGAGCTTTTTTTGCCCCTTTGTCAATTATTATGTGGCTGAAATTGTATGATCTCAAGTTTGGATCTTCAACTTTGTTCCATTGGTCAATGAGTCTGTTTTTGTGCCTGTACCAGGCTGTCTTTATGATTATAGTCCTGTAATATAGCTTGAAGTCTGGTAATGTAATCCCTCCCTGTATTGCATTTTTCACTCAGGGGTGTTTTAGCTATTCAGGGTCTTTTGTCTTTCCATATGAATTTAAGGATTTTTTTCCCAATTCTGTGAAGAAACTCATAGGGATTTTAACTGGGATTGCATTGAATCTGTACATCAATTTGGGTAAAATGGACATTTTTACTATATTAATTTTTCCAATCCATGAGCATGGGAGGTCTTTCCATCTTTTGATGTCATTTTCAATCTCCTTCTTCAGGGGTTTAAAATTTTTGTTGTAGAGATCTTTGGTATAGTTTGGTGAGGCTTGTTCCCAGGTATTTTATCCAGGGCCCAGATGGTTTCAGAGCAGAATTCTATAAAATATTTAAAGAGGTCTTATAACCATTACTATTCAAACTGTTTAGAAGAATACAAACAAAGGGAATTCTCCTAAATTCCTTATATGAAGCCAGCATCACTTTAATACCAAAACCAGGCAAAGATACAACCAAAAAAAGAAAACAATAGAACAATCTCATTAATGAACACAGATGCAAAAATTCTCAACAAAATACCTGCAAATCACATACAGACCCACATCAAAAAGATCAGCCATCATGACTGTGGTGGTTTGAATGAGTGTCCCCCATAGGCTTTAAGTATTCAGACATTTTGTCTCCAGTTGGTGGCACTGTTCTTGGAGGTCTTAGAAGGTGTGGCCGTGCTAGAGGAAGCACGTTATTGGGGGCAGGCTTAGTGAGTTTAACAAGCCTTGCGGTTTCCAGTTGTACTCTATCTCTGCTTCCTGTGCTCATTGCGAGATGTGACCCTCAGCTTGCTGCTCTAGCCCCAGCCACCATGCATCCTGCCACAATGGACTCTGATTCCCCGGAACTGTCAATCGTAAGCTCAAATAAACTCTTCCTTTTATAAGTTCCTTTGGTCAGGGGCTGGAGAGATGGCCTAGCGGTTAAGAGCGCCGACCGCTCTTACAGAGGACCCGGGTTCGATCCCCAGCACCCACATGGCGGCTGAGAACCGTCTGAAGCTCCAATTCCAGGAGAACCCCAGTTCCAGGGGAATCCGAGACCCTCTTCTGACCTCCGCGGCATTGCACGTCACGGGTGCACAGACTTGCATGCAGACAGTACATTCATACACATACAGAAATAAATAAAATTAATTAAAAAAAAAAAAGTTCCTTTGGTCATGGTGTTTTATCACAGCAACAGAAAAGTGACTAATACAATGACCAAGTTGGATTCATACCAGAGATGCAGGGATGGTTCAACATATGTAAGTCAATAAATATAATAAAACATATAAATGTACTGAAAGACAAAAATCACAGGATCATCTTAGTTGACACACAAAAGCCTTTGACAAGATGCAGCATTCATTCATGTTTAAGGTTCTAGAGAGAATTGGACTGAAGGGAACATTCCTCAACATGATCAAAGCCATATATAGCAAACCCACTGCCAACATCATCCTAAATGGAGAAAAAATGGAAGCATTCCCCTTAAAGACAGGAACCTGGCAAGGCTACCCATTATCACCACTCTTCTTCAACACAGTGCTTGAAACACTTGCTAGGGCAATAAGACAAGAAAAGGAAATTAAAGGAGTAGTAATCAGAAAAGAAGTTAAACTATCCCTTTTTGCAGATGATATGATAGTTTACTTAAGAGTTTAGGGGCTGGAGAGATGGCTCAGTGGTTAAGAGCACCAACTGCTCTTGCAGAAGACCCAGGTTCAATTCCCAGCACCCACATGGTGGCTAAGAATAGTAACTCCAGTTCCAGGGGAATCTTATGCCCTCTTCTGACCTCTGCAGCATTGCATGACACTACATGCAGACAGTATACTCATACACATAAAAAATAATAAATAAAAGGGCTGGAGAGATAGCCTAGTGGTTAAGAGCACTGACTTCTCTTGCAGAGGACCCAGGTTCGATCCGCAGCACCCACATGGTGTCTGAGAAGCGTCTGTAACTCCAATTCCAGGAGAATTCCAGTTCCAGGGGAATCCGACACCCTCTTCTGACCTCCATAGCATTGCACAACACAGGTGCACAAACCTACATGCAGACAATACATTCATACACATAGAAAATAAAATAAATAAATAATAATAAATAAATAATAATTTTTTAAAAGTTTCAGTAAAGTGTTGGGATACAAAATTAACCTAGAAAAATCAGTAGCCTTTCTTTACACCAACAATAAACTAGCCTCACACAGTGTGTGTGTGTGTGTGTGTGTGTGTGTGCGCGCGCGCGTCTGGCTTGAGCTTATGTGGGTGTCGTGCACACTGCCACCATTGCTGTGGCTTCATGTGAATAACTGGACAGCTGTGTGGAAAATTGTCCTTGTGGCCATCCATACCACCTTTGGCTCTTACAATATTTCCATCCCCTCTTCCAAAATGATCTCTAAGCTTGGGAAGTGGGGGTTTATATAGGTATCCTGTTCAGAGATAAGTACTTTGAATTTCTTGTTCTCTGCATGGTGGCCAACTGTGGGCTTCTTTGTTAATCACCTTTTGCTACATAAGGAAGCTCCTCTGGTGAGAGCTGAGCGATGCATTGATCTGTAGGTATAACAGCAAGTCAGTAGGAGTTGGTTTGATACTATGTCTGCTTAGCAAAATAATAGTATTTGGCTCTCCTCTATAGCATATAACCTGTGCCATCAGTCAAATATGATTTTTAGAAAAGAAAGAGAGGGGCTGTTGCAGAGGACCCAGGTTTGATTCCCAGCACCACATGGTGGCTAAGAACTGTCTTTAGTGCCAGGTGTGGTGGCGTACGCCTTAATCTCACTGCTCAGGAGGCAGAGGCAGGTGGATCTCTGTGAGTTCAAGGCCAGCCTGGTCTACAGAGTGAGCTCCAGGCCACCTAGGACTAAAGGAAGACCCTGTCTCAAAAAAAAAAAAAAAAAGGGAAGGGAAGCTGGGCGTGGTGGTGCATGTCTTTAATCCCAGCACTTGGGAAGTAGAAGCAGGCAGATATCTGTGAGATAGAGGCCAGCCTGGTGTACATAACAAGTTCTAGGCCATCTGTGACTACAGGGAGACCCTGCTTAAAAGCAAAATAAAAAAATAAACAAACAAAGATCAAACAAACTAAAGAAAAATACCCAACAATTGTGTTTTATAGGGATTTAAAATTATCTTTTTATGCTTTCTATATTTAAAAAAATTTTCTACCATCCATGATTGAAGAAAAAAAGATCTTTAAAATAAAAAAAAGAGAACAAAATTATATTATAAAAACAAACACATAAAAATAAATGTATTAAAGCATACCTCTAGAAAGAGACCATCAGTCACAGAAATAGTAACTTGAAATCTTTTATAAAGGAATCTTTCTCAGGGTAGCTATGTACACATACATGTGTCTCTCTTGACAGAAAGATTCTTTAAGACTATAGATAGAAATGGCCTTGGGACCAAGTTAAGAAATTAGAGCCCAGTTTCCCTTTTGTGAGACGTAAGCCCTCTCCAAGCCTGCCGCAGCCCAAGAGTGAATCATATTCTGTCAGCTCTGTGGGGAAGTGAGGGCACACAGAAGAGGCAAGACCTTAGCATTCAGTTGCAATGTTTATCACTTGGCTCCAGGGAACTGGGAGTGCCAGATAAATGCGTTTCAGAAGACATAATATTCTAAGTAAGAAATGGAAGAACATAGCTTCTGCATGAAGTTTCTCAACACAGCCAGGAGTAACCCTATCTTCTCTCTTTACCTGAACAGGAAATGGACAACCCACTGAGTTCTCAGTAAAATGTTTTTACCAGAAGTACTTTCAAGTGAATCTCAATGGCCACAACAGATTCCAGTGGTGGGAGACATAAAACAAGTGGACTACCAAAAGAAGAAGCAATTTAACTCTCTACACTCAATCAAGTTCCCTTCCCAAGTCAACTCTCAAATGCCTCAATCTCTTTCCTGTACAATGAAGGCCATCTCACTTGTCATCTGTTTTTCAGGGGTGCAATAAAGATTAATGAGAAGATGTTTATAAATATCCTAAAAGCCTGTGGGAGAAAAGAAGTTGTATAAGTGTGAGGTGCTATGCATAAGAAGCTATCTTGGTAGACACAAAAATAGAGGGAAAGAGTTCAAAAGGAGACTTCAATTCTGAAAAATACAGCACAGAGCAGTTTCTCGGTTGCTGTGGGTGTTATATAGGTCTCTGAATGCAAGCGACTGGGAGGCAGGCAATTATAAAATGTAGGGCAGACACTGATCATCAGCCTTCTAAAAAGGCTCCATCTGCCCCTCCTGTGTGCATGTGCATCGTCTAGCTGTGGAAACAGAGCCAAGGGCTGAATGAAAGAAGCCAGGAGTGGCCAGAGAAGCCCTCAGAGGTTGTTGGAGGGTCTGGGGAGTGTTCTCAAACTTGAGTGCTTAGGCAGATCACCAGGTGATGTGGACACAAGCCGTGTCTCCAGGCCTCACCTCCTGGAACAAACGTCAGTTAGACTGGAGTTCTGCCCAGGA
Organism: Rhizomys pruinosus; assembly: GCA_009823505.1. Lineage (NCBI taxonomy): Eukaryota > Metazoa > Chordata > Mammalia > Rodentia > Spalacidae > Rhizomys > Rhizomys pruinosus. The sequence continues at coordinate 279,051 of VZQC01014672.1, forward strand.
ATCTGCACTGATCTTTACTTGTACCATGCTTTGAGAGTCAGTTTAGACTTTACAATCTGAAGGTCTGTAGTGAATTGACAGATCATTCACAGAAGGCAGAAAAGTACTGGGGCTGTCTGAATTTGAATCCTAGTTTCCAATTTTGCTATAGAGTGGATAGTGGAAGAAATATAATACAAAATAGAGAAAGCAAAACTTCCTGGGACAGACTCTGTATGATTATTATATACAGTCACTAATGTACCCAGAACAACAAATGGAAACTAACTGTAGTTATGGGCTTAGATGAAAAAAAAGATCTAGGTTTGAATTGTCTGATAGGAACTTCACTAGCCATGTGTGGCGAGTGAACATTTTAAATACCACCAATTTTATATATATTTACACCTTTTATATTATACAACATATTACACATTGTTCTATTTAAAATATACATATATTATATGTTATAAAATAATACTACTTCATTTTTATATTGACTATATTTTATGATGAGAATGTTTAAAATATTGTTTTAAATGAGATGTTAAAATTAATTCCACCATGTTTGTTTTTATTTTCTAAATATACCTATCTGAAGATTTTAAATTATGTATGTGATTTGCATTATGTTTCTGTTGGATGATCCTGTTCTATATCAATATATTGTCTGGTTCTTAATTTGTAAGTCTCTTGATCTTGGAATGTCCTCTGTCTGGATAGATCTTTCTTCACTGCTGTCATAGCAAGGTGACCTCATTGTAATGGGCCCTCAAGAGAGATAAAGTGTAGGCAGGTTTGGTCCAGCTCATTCATCAGTCCAGAAAGCCTGCCAAATATAAACCTTCCCGCAATGTAGAGAAGGAGTCAAAGGGTAGGAGTTAATTAATACCTGAAAAAGATAATAAAAACCCAGCAGCGGCCAGAGCTTGTGATCGCTCCTTCTCTGTCCCGTAGCTGCTTGGCCACTGTCCTGATCTTGCCCAGGCCCACAGCAGAAGGCTAGAATGGGGAGGGACACAGAGACAGAATAAAGGAATCTAAGCAAGTCTGAGCCATCTCATTCTCTCCTGGGGAACTTGTGCCTGAGCCAAACTTACCCAATCCTTTCTTCAGTACTCTCAAAACACTTTTATTCCCCAAAGTGTTTCTTTAGAGCTGGAGAGATCCCTCAGTGGTTAAGAGCACTGGCTGTTCTTGCAGAGGACTCAGGTTTGATTCCCAGCACCCACATGGCAACTAACAACATCCATAACTCCAGTTCCTGGGATCCTGACGCCCTCTTCTGACCTCCCTGGGCATTGATCAACATGGTGCCCCTACCTACATGCAAATAATACACTTAAACATATAAAATAAAAATAAAATATTTTTTAAAAGAAAGTGTCTCTTTAACTCAGGGAATCACATTACTATTTTACATATACATTTTTCAGGTTCTTTTCTTCCTGGCCTAGATACCAAGAAAGATACAATTCAAACTAATGTTTTGGGTTTTTTGTTTGTTTGTTTGTTTGGTTGGTTGGTTGGTTGGTTGGTTTTTTATATTTTTGAGACAGGGTCTTCCGTTTAGTCCCAGCTGGACTGGAGCTTGCTCTGTAGACCAGGTTGGCCTTGAATTCACAGAGATCTGCCTGCCTCCACCTCCCAAGAGCATGTGCCACCACACCCAGCCCTCAAACTAATGTTTTAATGTCAACTTTCTTTTAAGTAACAGATCAAGCACCCTTAAAAATTAAAAAAAAAATTAAAAACTGTGACACTCACCAGCATCCATCTTTCCAACAGGTTCTCGGGAGTCCCTCCTGCTCACGACTTCCTATCTAAAGGTTCCAGAGACAACCCAGACTACAGTGAGCAGCTCTCTGCTTGAACCTCACACTTCTAGGTTCATCCTTGTTCAGGTCTTTAGTTAGTGGTCATAACAAGTTGGCTTGGTATCCAAAATTATAGAAGCATCTTTATTCATAGTGGAGGATACAACTTGGTAGAAAAAAAATCCTGACTTTTCATAATGCAAGCTTCATAGAATTTGGTCCACACCTTGCTTCAGGTGTACTTCAGTCACCTTACAGAAAGCACTGCACAAGACCAGAAATAAATGCTAGGTTGTGAAGAAAGAAACTGTACTTCCCTCACCCAAATCAGCTGCTTCTCAGTAGAGAACCCTGGGAGGATTCACTGCATCTTGCTTCACTTCATCAATATCATAAATTGAATTTGGCAACCTGGGTTATGCAGAAGCAAATGAGAGAATCATAGCCATGCTTCGTCACCATGTAAGTTGTGTGACAAGTTATTCCTCAGTCATACAGGTCAAAGGTCAAAGACTGCCCATTCGGCCATTTTTGTTTTACTTATTGTGGATTTTCTGACAGGAAATGAGAATTTGGTTGATAATTACCAGGCATACAGGTAAGGTTTCCTCATTAAAGTCTCATAAAACCATGAAAATAAATCACTGCAAGTAGGAAGAGAAAGAAAGTCTTCTGTTTAGATTTTTCCATGACCACTTAGACCAATTATTTTTCTTCTTCCAGCCAGCAATTTTATTCTCAGCTAGCACAGGGTCCGATAATCAGAGGAAAGAATTTAGAGACCTCACAGAACTCTTCTGATTTCAAGTTAATGGCTTGGTATGTCAAGAACATGCTGAGTTTGGCAGAATAAATTATGGAACTGCAGCTGAGGAAACACAGAAAAGGAAACTAGTGTAATAGATGTCTATAGATATGATAGAAACATAAATAAATGCCACAATTTTTAAAAAAATCAAGGGAGTCCATGCGGACCATCCTGGAAATAAAAGCTGTTTAGAGCTATAGGAACAGTGATAGTCCCCAACGAGACATGACTAGAAATCGAAACACCACTTTCTCATCCCAGTAAGGTTCCTGCCCCCGAACACTGGGACCCTTAAACAGTTCAGTTACTCACGGTACTCTCCAGGTATCTCCCAGTGCAGGAACAGTTCAAGAGACTTCCAATTTTTCTGCTGTTATATATCTGGTCCTAACTCAGGTTTCTAAACATTATACAGAATGGTATTGGTGTATTGACATTTGTTAACGTTGGCCATGAAGGCCTTACATGTAGACCCTTAGAAATCCCTGATCCTTGGAATGTCAGGGCGTTCCCACTGGACCAGATACTTGGAGCCACGGTATCAAACTGCCCAGCTGGAGCAGGGAAAGAAACACACTCTAATGTCATTTCATAATTTCAAAATAAAAAGATTCAAAATTATTCACAAGGCAGTTATTTGAACAGGAATAACCAAGGCATGTTAGTAGGAGGGAAGGTGGCACACTGTGCAGCTTCTTGAGACTGAGGGCTTTCCAGGGAATTGAGGACTTCAATGTTAAATCTGAACATTAGATGTTGGATCTTGTATTATACCAGGGACGTTAAGCGAAACTCCAAACAATACTCATTTCATAAACTACTTTTTAAGCCATGACTGCAAAGTACCTGAACATAAGACACAAGGAGTTTGATTTAATCAATGTACTTATTTGCCTTCAGTGGCAAGAACTGAGGCATGAAAGTTCAAGATAAAAGGACTGCCCCAAGTGATAACCAGTTGCACTCGGTAAAAAGGAATGGACTGATTTTAAATCTCATTCATAAAGAAAATATGGCCCCCTGGTAGGCCAGAGCCCTTTACAAGGGAGATTGGACTATAATAACCAAAGTGTGGGGGTCAACTAAGAGAATATTGTCCTCTGTTTTCCATGAAAAGATCCATTTCTTCTTTCCCGTCTGTCTGTGTTTTGTCTGCCTCCTGTCTCCAGTTACCTGTGCTTTCAAAGGAACACTAGACTAGCCTCCAAGAGCCTCCCCAGACCCAAACTGCCTGGCCCAATAGGAGCTACCAAATGGACCTCTTCCGTGACAGCCTCTGCCCTCTGGATCTTTGTCTTCATAATTAGTGCTCTCACTGGAAAGGTGGTTGTGTTGAAAAAGAAAAGTTGGCCCTCAGGAATTCCAATTAGGATTGTGTTTCCCTTTTCCTACCTGGCAAAAACCATTCTGACCTCAGCATTTGAAACTCAAAAGTTATTTCCATATAGTTGTGTCAAATTTCTGGCTATGAAGATGACTTCATTTGCTTCCTTCTCAGTCTTAGGTAATAAGGGGTGTACCTCTTTCCCTTTCTTTTTAGAAGTATCTATATTAATGGCATAGTACTAGGTTCAAGGAAGATTTCCTCTAGTGCCAATAGTGAAAGAAGCTGGGGACATATTTCCATCTCCACCATCTGATCTTTCTATCACCAAGTCTGTATCATGTTACCTTTATCTCTCAGTGAAAACATCCAAGAAGAGGTGAGCATACTCAAAGAAATCAAGGAATACAAAGAGCAAATCAAAGAACTAAATGGAGAGAATGACAAGCTCAGAAAGGAACTAGTTAAGAGAATGACAAACTACAGAAGGAAGTGGAAACACTGAAAAGATACTAGGCTGAAATGAAAAAGGAAACAGACCAGTGAAGCAAGGAGCTACAAGAAGAGCATGACAAGCTCCAAAAGGAAATGCAAATACTAAAGAAATCACAGGATGAAAAGAAAAAGGAAATTGAACACTCACTCAATCAACAGGAAAGAATAGGAGAAAGCCTCAGGAACAGATTGGCTGAAGTAGAAAATAGAATATCAACACTGCAAGATAAAGTGGGAAAAAAACTAGAATACTCAAGAAAAGAATATGAAATATTTTTTAAAAACACAAGAGTGGAAATGTGGGACACAATGAAAAGACCAAACCTCTACATCATAAGGATAGAGGAAGGAGAAGAATACCAAGACAACAATATTGATCAAATCTTCAACAGAACAATAGAAGAAAATTTCCCCAAACTGAAAAAAGACAAACCCATACTAATACAAGAAGCACATAGAACACCAATTAGACAAGATACAAGATCAGAAAAGAAACTCCCCACACCATGTCATTAAAACCCTAGATGCCCAAAGCAAAGATAAAATACTGAAAGCCACAAAAGAAAAACCAGTTAATATAAGGGGAAACCCATCAGAATTACAGCTGACATTTCAATGAAAACTATGAAAGCCAGAAGAATGTGGACCAAAGTATTCCCAATACTAAAGGACTGTAGATGCCAACCCATATTACTATACCCAGAAAAATGCCAATTATAGTTGAAGGAGAAAGAAAAAATCTTTAATGACATAAACAAGATGAAAGAATACATGTCCAGAAAACCAATGTTTCAGAAAATACTTAAAGCAATTCAAAGGACAGAGGAAAGGAGCAACTATCCCCAAACAGAGAGAGAAATTAATTAAAGTATAGCTAAAAAAATACAAACCTAGACCAAGAACACAAACAGAAAATAAGGTGAACAGAAGCAGGACACATCTCTCAAAGACATAGACTGGGAGAATGTATTAGAAAACAGAATCTATCTATATGCCGCTACAAAACCTAGCTCACCCTCAAGGATAGGAATCAACTTAAGGTAAAAGGATGAAAAAAAATATTCCAAACAAATGGTACCAATAAGCAAGCAGGAGTTGCTATTCTAACATCAGACAAAATAGACCTCAAAGAAAAACTAATCAGAAGAGATAAAGAGGGGTATTACAAATAAAAACATTCCTGGAACTAAATGAAACAAATATACAATACAACAAAACCTATGGGATACTTTAAAAGAACAACAAAAGGGAAGTTTATAGCTCTGGGTGCTACAAAAAAACAAAACAAAACAAACAAAAAAACAAAATCAGAAAGAGTACAAATAAATGATCTAAGACTGCAGCTAAAAACACTTGAAAGACAACAAAAAATGAACCCTAAACCCAACAGAGAGGAAAAAATAACAAAAATCAGAGGAGAAATCAATGAAATTGAAATAAAGAAAATAATACAAAGAATCAATGAATCAAAAAGTTGGTTCTTTGAAAGGATAAACAAGACAGAGATCTGAGATCCTGAGACCAGCGGAAGGTAAGGAAGGCAGGAAAGAACTCGGTGATTCAGCAATGCTGATTGTTGATTGACTTAACCTAGCTAATCCATTAATCCAGTTGTCTTTGCCTTAATTGGTTTTTGCAGATGTGAGGGTGGAGTTACCCTCCCAGCTGTTATTAAAGGTAGGGTTTTGTGAGTCTTGAGATCTGAGATCTCCTGAGACCAGCAGAAGTGCAGGTACCGGGGCACAGGCTAAAGAGCCCCCCGCCCCCCCCCAACTGGAATTAACAAGGGATCTGAAGGAGGCAAGCAAAGCAAACCTTCAACACAGTGAAGAGGCATTTAGGACTCACATTGGAATACAGGCAAGGAGAAGCCCATATGCCAGGAACACGAAGAAGAGACAACATGGGAAAGGGGCAGGATAATCCTGCACCAAGCTCTACCAACCCTATGGTAGATTCCTACAGGGGGATCCCTCTGAGGATGCCCCAGGACACTGATATCAGAAACACAATTGGGAACATATTTAAAGAACTACAAGATTATAAAGAGCAAATCAAAGAACTGAGAAAAGGGAATGAAGAACTCAGGAAGGACCTAGAGAGAGAGAATGACAAAGTCTGAAAGGAAGTAGAAACACTGAAAAGATCCCATGCTGAAAAAGATAAGGAAACCAACCAACGAAGAAAAGAGCTACAGGAAGAGATTGAGAAGCTCCAAAAAGAAGTAGAAATACTAAAGAAATCAGAAGAGGAAGTGAAAAAGGAAATCAAACACTCATCCAATCAAGAGGAAAGGAATGGAAAAAGCCTCAGAAGCAGAATGGAGGAAGCAGAACAAAGAATATCAGACCTGGAAGATAACACAGAACAACTAAAAACCTCAAGGAAAGATTATGAAAAATTTAAAAATACACAAAAGTGGAACAACCAGGAACTGTGGGACACTATGAAAAGATCAAACCTCCACATCATAGGAATAGAGGAAGGAGAAGAATCCCAAGAGAATGGTATTGATCAGATCTTCAACAGAATAATAGATGAAAACTTCCCCAAACTAAAAAAAGACAAACCAATACAAATACAAGAAGCACATAGAACTCCAAACAGACAAGATCAGAAAAGAAATTCTCCATGCCACATCATAGTTAAAATGCTAGACACCCAAAACAAAGACAAAATCCTTAAAGCCACAAGAGAAAAACAACAAGTGACCTATAAGGGGAAACCTATCAGAATTACAACTGACTTCTCAATGCAAACTATGAAAGCAAGAAGAACCTGGAGCAAAGCATTCCCAGTGTTAAAGGACAATAGATGCCAACCCAGGTTACTATACCCAGCAAAAATGTCAATTATAGTTGAAGGAGAGAGAAAAATCTTCCATGACATAAACAACTTGAAAGAATACATGTCCGGAAAACCAACCCTTCAGAGAATACTTGAAGCAATTCAAAGAACAGAAGAAAGGAGCAACCAACCCCAGGCACCTAGAAAGAGAAATCAATAAAAGCATAACTGCAGAAGTAGAAACCTAAACCAAAACCGCAGATGGATAATAAGGCAAAAGGAAGCAACACAAACCTATCAGTCATAACCTTAAATATTAATGGACTAAATTCCCCAATCAAAAGACATAGACTGGGAGACTGGATTAGGAAACAGAATCCATCGATATGCTGTCTACAAGAAACACATCTTACCTTCAAGGACAGGCACCACCTTAAAGTGAAAGGATGGAAAAAAATATTCCAAGCAAATGGTACCAAAAAGAAAGCAGGTGTTGCTATTTTAATATCAGAGAAAATAGACTTAAAAGTAAACGAAATCAGAAGAGACAAAGAAGGCCATTACATTTTTATCAAAGGAAGAATTCACCCAGAAGATTTCACAATTATGAATATATATGCCCCAAACTCTGGTGCACCAAACTTTATAAAGACAATTCTCCAGGACGACAAATCACACACTAACCCCATTACACTCATAGTAGGGGATTTCAATACCCCACTGTGTCCTTTGAATAGGTCAACAGGACAAACAATAAACAGAGAGACATCTGAACTGAACGATATGATGCACCAAATGGACCTCATAGACCTCTACAGAATATTCCATCTTAATACCAGAGAATACACTTTCTACTCAGCACCCCACAGAACATTCTCCAAAATCAACCACATACTGAGATACAGAAGAAATCTCCACAAATACAAAAAGATGGAAATAATTTCACGCATTCTATCAGACCACAGTGCAATAAAGCTCAACATCAACACCAGGATAAGCCCTACTACCTACAAGAACACATGGAGACTAAACAACACACTCTTGAATAATGAATGAATCAAGGAAGAGATAAAGAAAGACATAAAAGCATTCCTGGAACTGAATGACAATGACAATACAACACAACAAAACCTATGGGATACCTTAAAAGCAGTCCTAAGAGGGAAGTTTATAGCCCTGGGTGCCTAAATTAGAAAAACAGAAAGAGCACAAGTGAATAATCTAACAATACAGATAAAAGCACTTGAGATGCAACAACAGATGAACCCTTAACGCAACAGACAGGAATAACAAAAATCAGAGCAGAATCAATGAAATAGAAACAAAGAAAACAAGACAAAAAAATCATTGAATCCAAAAGTTGATTCTTTGAAAGTATAAACAAGATACACAGACCTCTAGCCCAGTTAACCAAAAGAAAGAAGAAATGACTCCAAATCAATACAATCCATGATGAAAAGGGAAATATCACAACAGACAACGAAAAGATCCAGAAAATCATACGGGAGTACTTCAAAAACCTATACTCTACCAAGTTTGAAAACCTAGAAGAAATGGATGAATATCTGAAATCCTGGGAATCACCAAAGCTCAACCAAGAAGAGATTGACAGCTTAAACAGACCCATAATATATGAAGAAATTGAAGATGTAATAAGAAAACTCCCAACTAAAAAAAACCCAGGCCCAGACGGTTTCATGGCAGAATTCTATAAAACATTTCAAAAAGATCTACAACCATTATTACTGAAATTGTTTAGAAGGATACAATCAGAAGGAATTCGCCCAAATTCCTTCTATGAAACCAGTATCACTCTAGTACCAAAACCAGACAAAGATACAACTAAAAAGGAGAATTATAGACCCATCTCCCTAATGAACACAGATGCCAAAATTCTAAACAGGATACTGGCAAATCTCATACAGACCCACATCAAGAAGATCGTCCATCATGACAAAGTTGGATTCATACAAGAGATGCAGGGATGATTCAACATATGAAAATCAATAAACATCATCAAACACATAAATGGAATGAAAGACAAAAACCACACCATCATCTCAATTGATGCTGAAAAAGCCTTTGACAAAATCCAGCATCCCTTCATGCTTGAAGTCCTAGAAGGAATTGGACTGGAGGGATCATTCCTCAATGTAATCAAAGCCATATAGAGGAAACCTACAGCCAATATCATCCTAAATGGGGAAATGACAGAAACATTCCCTTTAAAGGTAGGAACTAGGCAAGGCTGCCCTCTGTCACCACTCCTCTTCAATATATTGCTTGAAACACTTGCTAGAGCAATAAGGCAAGAAAAGGAAATTTAAGGAGTATTAATTGGAAAAGAGGAAGTCAAACTATCCCTATTTGCTGATGATATGATTGTTTACTTAAGAGATGCAAAAAACTCCACCAGAAAACTCCTAGAAACGATTAACAGCTTCAGCAAAGTGGCAGGATACAAAATTAACCTTAGAAAATCAATGGCCTTTCTTTACACCAAGAACAAGCAACTGGAGAAAGAATTCAAAGAGACCTTCCCACTCACAATAGCCTCAAAAACAATAAGATACCTAGGAACAAACCTAACCAAAGACACCAAAGACCTCTACAACAAAAATTTTAAACCCTTAAAGAAAGAAATTGAAGAAGACCTCAGAAGATGGAAAAACCTCCCATGCTCATGGATTGGGAAAATTAACATTGTAAAAATGTCCATTTTACCAAAACTCTTGTATAGATTTAATGCAATCCCAATCAAAATCCCCAAGAGTTTCTTCACAGGCTTGGAAACAAAAGTTCTTAAATTCATTTGGAGAAACAAAAGACCCCGAATAGCCAAATCAATCCTGAGTGAAAAGAGCTACACAGGAGGGATCTCTATACCAGATTTTAAACTATACTACAGGGCTATAGTCATAAAAACAGCCTGGTACTGGCACAAAAACAGACCTGTTGACCAATGGAACAAAACCGAAGATCCAAATCTGAGCACATACAATTTCAGCCATCTCATATTTGACAAGGGGGCCAAGAAACCACAATGGAGAAAAGACAGCATCTTCAGCAAGTGGTGTTGGCAAAACTGGATCACCACTTGTAGAAGAATGAAATTAAACCCCTACCTCTCACCCTGTACAAAAGTCAACTCCAGATGGATTAAAGACCTCAACGTGAAACCCCAAACTCTGAAGGTGATAGAAGAAAAAGTTGGCAGCAGACTACAAGACATAGGCGTAGGAAAAGACTTCCTAAATCAGACAGCAGCTGCACAAGAATTAAGGTCGACAATTGACAAATGGGACCTCATCAAACTCAAAAGCTTCTGTACATCAAAAGAAACAATCAAGGAAGTGAAGAGAAATCCCACAGAGTGGGAGGAAACCTTCACTGCAGATACATCTGACAAAGCATTGATTTCCAGAATATATAAACTACTCAAAAAACAAAGAAAAAAGAAAACAAATGACCCACTCAATAGATGGAGCAAAGAACTGAACAGAGACTTCACAAGTGAGGAATTAGAGATGTCTGAGAAACACCTCAAGAACTGTTCAACATCACTAATCATTAAGGAAATGCAAATGAAAACCACTTTAAGATATCATCTTACTCCAATAAGACTGGCTAGGATCAAGAAAACAAATGATACCAAGTGCTGGAGAGGTTGTGGGGAAAGGGGAACACTCATCCACTGCTGGTGGGAATGTAAACTCGTACAGCCACTATGGAAAGCAGTGTGGAGAACCCTTGGAAGACTTGGAATGAACTTGCCACCCGACCCAGCCATACCACTCCTGGGCATGTACCCTCAAGACTTACGCCACCACAGAGATACATGCACGGCCATGTTTATTGCAGCTCTCTTCACAATAGCAAGGAGCTGGAACCAACCTAAATGCCCCTCAACTGACGAGTGGATAGAGAAAATGTGGTACATCTACACAATGGAGTTCTATGCAGCAGTAAAGAAAGACGACATCATGAGCTTTGCAGGAAAATGGCTGGAGCTAGAGGACATCATGCTGAGTGAAGTAACACAGTCCCAGAAAAACAAACGACGAATGGTATCCCTCATCTGTGGATGCTAGTGCCAATTACCTAGTTGTAAGTATTTCTTGTGCATGGCCCCCTGAGCTTTTGTCCAAAGCAGTTGGGAGTGATGCATATTGGAAACAACAACAACAACAACAACAACAGAAAGGACTGCATCAAAGAACTGACTGAAACAGTGAACTTCTGCTCAAAACAGTCAACTTCCACATGGAGAATTTTGAGAAAGACTGAGAAAGAGATGAAAAGCATGTTTGGCAGAATGCATGAGCTCTGATGGGGTGGGGGGATGGGGGGACACGGGTCTAGATTTGATAAAATATATATATATAAATTAATTAATTAATTTTAAAAAAACAAGATAGACACACCTCTAACCCAGTGTATTAGTCAGGGTTCTCTAAAGAAACAGAAGCAACAGGATGAATATACATAGCTATATACAATTTATTGATTTGCTCACGTGACAGAGTTCAAGGATTCCAACAGTAGCTGCACCACACTGGAAAGGCCGAGATGAGAATCCAGGGAACTGCTCAGTCCGCAAGGCTGGATGTCTCAGTAGTCCCAATCCAGTGCTGAAGGCCCAAATGGGTTCCAGGAGATCTGCTGGTCTCAGTACACGCTGGGATCCAAAAGGTTGATCACAGCAGCAAGACAAACTCACCAGATGAGAGAGGCAAGCCGCAGGAGAAAAAGGGGACCAGCTCCTTCTGCCGTGGCCTTAAATACTGCCTGCTGGCAGAAGGTAACGCCCACATTTGAGGTGGGCCATCCGGGTTGAGGCGGTCCAATCAGAAGACCCTTTTTCTCTTATTTGTTCCTTAGTCCAGTCAAGTTGACACCCAGGATTAACCATCACACCCAGTTAACCAAAAGAGAAAAAGAGCATCTCTAAATCAATAGAATTCATGATGAAAAGGGAAACATCACAACAGACAATGAAAAGATCTGGACAATCATACAAAAGTACTTCAAAAACGTATACTCCACTAAATTTGAACACCTAAGAGAAATGAATGGATATCTGAAATATTGGAATTCACCAAAGCTTAACCAATAAGAGACTGATAGCTCAAACAGACCCATAATATATGAGGAATTGAAAATGCAATAAAAAAATCTCCCAACTAAACAAAATCCAGGCTTAGATGGTTTCACAGCAGAATTCTATAAAACATTTAAAGAGGACTTACAACCATTACTACTCAAACTGTTCAGAAGGATACAGAGGGAACTCTCCCAAGTTCCTTCTATGATGCTACTAGCATCACCCCATTACCAAAACCAGGCAAAGATACAACCAAAAAAGAAAACTATAGACCCATCTCATTAATCAACATAGATGCAAAAGTTCTCAACAAAATACTTGCAAGCCACATGCAGATCAAAAAGACCATCCATCACGACCAAGTTGTATTCATACCAGAGAAGCACGATGGTTCAGCATATGTAAATCAATAAATATCATACAACACATAAATGGACTAAAAGACAAAAACCACACAATCACCTCAATTAACACAGAAAAGGCCTTTGACAAACTCCAGCATCCCTTCATGCTTAAAGTCCTAGAGGGAATTGGACTGGAGGGATAATTCCTCAACATAATCAAAGCCATATACAACAAACCCAGAGCCAACATCATCCTAAATGGAGAAAAGTTAGAAGCATCCCTTTTAAAGGCAGGAAGCCAGCAAGGCTGCCCCCTATCGCCACTCCTCTTCAATATGGTACTTGAAATGCTTGCTAGGGCAATAAGGCAAGAAAAGGTAATTAAAGAAGTAATAATTTGAAAAGAGGAAGTCAAATTATCCCTTTTTGCAGATGATATGATAGTTTACCTAAGAGATGTTAAAAAACCCCACCAGAAAACTTCTAGAAATGATTAAAAGTTTCACTAAAGTGGTGGGATACAAAATTAACCTAGAAAAATCAGTAGTCTATCTTTACACCAACAAGCAACTGAAGAAGGAATATAAGGGGACCTTCCCAATCACAATAGCCTCAAAAACAATTAAATTCCTAGGAACAAACCTAACCAAAGACACCAAGATTTTTACAACAAAAAATTTAAACCTCTGAAGAAGGAGATTAAAGAAGACATTAGAAGATGGAAAGACCTCCCCATGCTCATGGATTGGAAAAATTAATATAGTAAAAATGTCCTTTCTACCAAAATTAATATACAGATTGAATGCAATTCCAATTAAATCCCCAAGAGTTTCTTCACAGACTTGGGAAAAATCCTTAAAATCATATGGAAAAATAGCCATAACAACCCTGAATGAAAAGAGCAATATGGGGTGGGGGGAATCATCAGACTTCAAACTATATTACAGGGCTATAGTCATAAAACCAGCCTGGGACTGGCACAAAAAATAGACTTGTAGACCAATGAAACAAAATTGAAGATCCAAACTTGAGCACATACAATTTCAGACACCTCATATTTGACAAAGAGGCCAAGAAGACATAATGGAGGAAAGACAGCATCTTCAGCAAATGGTGTTGGCAAAACTGGATCACCATTTGTAGAAGAATAAAATTAAAACCCCACCTCTCGCTCTGTACAAAAATCAACTCCAAATGGATCAAAGACCTCAATGTGAAACCTGAAAGTCTGAAGGTGATAGAAGAAAAAGTTGACAGCAACTTACAAGACATAGGTGTAGGAGAAGACTTTGTAAATCAGACAGCAACTGTGCAGGAAATAAGGTCAACAATTGACAAGTGGGACTTCATTAAACTCAAAAGCTTCTGTATAGTGAAAGAAATAATCAAAGAAGTGAAAAGAAAACCCATGGAGTGGGAGGAAACCTTCACCAGTGACACATCTGACAGAGCATTAACATCCAGAATATATAAACTACTCAAAATACAAAGAAGTAAGAAAACAAATGATTCACTCAAGAGATGGAGTAAAGAGCTGAACAGAGATTTCACAAATGAGGAAATAAAGATGGCTGAGAAACATTTTTTAAAATGTTCAACATTGCTAATAATTAAGGAAATGCAAATTAAAACCACTTTAAGATATCATCTCACTCCTATAAGACTGGCTAGGATCAAGAAAACAAATGACACCAAATCCTGGAGAGGTTGTGGGGAAAGAGGAACACTCATCTACTGCGTGGGAATGTAAACTTGTACAACCACTATGGAAAGCACTGTGGAGAACCCTTAAAACACTCAAAATAAGCCTACCACCTGACCCAGTCATACCATTCCTGGGTATATACCCACAAGACTCATCCTACTGCAGGGATACATGCACAGCCATGCTTATTGCAGCTCTCTTCACAGTAGCAAAAATCTGGAACCAACCCAGGTGCCCCTGAATGGACGAGTGGAAAAAGAAAATGTGGTACATCTACACAATGGAGTTCTATGTGGTGGTAAAGAAAGATGACATCATGATCTTTGCAGGTAAATAGATGGAACTAGAAGATATTATGCTAAGTGAAGCAACACAGTCCCAGAAAAACAAACAATGAATGGTATCCCTCATCTGTGGAAGCTAGTACCAAATACTTAGTTGCAAGGCAAACTGAGCAACGTTAATGTTATATTCCTCTTTAGCTGAAAGCCACTGTGCTCTTACAACGTGAATCCCTTAACAGGCTCTAGACTTAGCTTACTACTTATTTTCAAACTTTGTAATCTTGGTATATGGGTAGAGGTTATATATGCATATTTTAGAGTAATACAAAATTAAAAGGGAAAATGTGAATCCTGAAATATGATTTGGAAAGAACATACAGTTTATTTTCAGATGACATAATTTTAGTATAGGTATGACATATATTTATATGTGACATATATATGCATGAAGTATATATGTTATTGGAGGGAACAATAACAAAAGAACTGGGACAATGAATCAACTGAAACAGTAAAGTTCTCCCCAAAATAATAATCCTCTGCTTTGAAAAACTTTAAAAAGTCTCAGAGAAAGGTACAAGACATGTATGGCAGAATGCCTGAGTATGGGTGAGGTGGAGGGCATGGCAAGGGAAATAAATTGGACTGAGAAATGATGTATGAAATACACAAAACTTCAATAAAAATATTTTTTTCAAGTATCACGATGCTTATTGATAGATACAAGTACATAAAATCAGGGCATGAACATGATTTGATAAATTACATACACTTAATTTCAATACTATAATAAGGGAACAATTCAAATTCTCACCATTTGTTTCACACCCACAAAAACCACTTCAAGGGCATTAACAATCTCTCAGATCTGATCAGTTTTGTGCAAGTAAACCATGTTTCTTTTTAAAAAGGGTTGTGCACTTGCCCAGGCTCAAGGATATTGAAATCTAGCACATAAACCCCATTACTAGAGGTAGAAATACAGGCAATATACTATTACGGCAACAACCATCAATTATAGTTAAGAATTTTCTATAACAACCAAATGGATAATCTAATATTGCAACAACTCAAGTATTACTGAGAAAAGTGCACTTCTACAGTATGCAGTGTTGCTATTCAGTTTTCTAACTTAAAACAGCCTATGATAGCTGGCAGCAAAGAAGGTCCTTGCAATAGACTGCCTCTTCTTGAGAACTTATGATGTAATTATTGCATGCTGCTAATATACTATCTAAACATTAAAGATACCCCTAAAATATTTGATGGTAGACTATGATTAAGACATTACACTACAAAAATCCTTATGCAGAAGGAAACCCTTACTGACGTGCTTCTGCTTTAAATATTGTGCCCCCAAATGAAGTCCAGTAAACACACGTCCTGTCTTGATTCCCCTGCATTGGCCTCCATGATACTGCCGCGGTAATCCAACAATGGCAGTCCATATTCTGGGGAGGCTGAATTCCCATTAGCTGCTTAGTTCACAAGCTGGGTATCTCAGCAGTCCTCAGTCCACATTGGAAGGCTAAAAAGTAAAAAAGCTGTATCTCATGTTTTTGAGGAGTGCCAAAAGCAGTGGTATCCTTAGAGCATATGTGCCTGTCTGTAAGAATTGAAGACAGGCCAAACAATGGTGCTCTCTTTTTTTCTTATTCTCTTTTTACTAAGTTTTGTGTTTGCATTACAGGTTCTCTGGTCTTGTTGATTATTTATTTCTGGTTGTACTTTCCTTCTGGATGCTTAAGGCCATACAGATAGCCCAGATTAACCAAGGTTTTGTTTTGTTGAGGTCAGTTGAGGATCTGGTCCTCAGGGATCTCTCAGGGTTTTTTTGGAGCGGGGGGAGCCCCTCGCTTCTTTCAGCTCCTCATCCACCAGTTCCATCCACGTGAGGACAAAATCAGGTCTTGCTAGACCAGGCTTCCTTTTCTGAAGGACGAGCAGACTTTCCTCTTTATAGACTAGACACTGGCTGAAGTCCCCTTAGTGGATCCCCAAGACCTCCCTGAAAAGGAAGAATGGTGATCCACCTCTGCAGGACTTTTCAAGAGATGCCCCCACGTATAATCCCCTAAGACTTGGTTGACCTCTGAGGGCAAGTAACAAAGTTGTCCCCCAGGTCCCTCAGCCAAATTGGTAGGGACTTCAGGTATGGTCGTTAAGCACCCAGAAAGGCTAAGTTGCACCAACCTGTTACATTGCACCTATATTAACATTGTATCCTTTGGAAACAAACTGCATGTTATTTCCATAGCATATTTCTTGATTCCCATTTTTCCATTTTAATCCCATATTACTCTAAAAGATTTTAGAGTAATAAAAATATTTTTTAAAACGTGATGGCACGGCCTTTAATCCCAGCACTCAGGAGGCAGAGGCAGGCGGATCTCTGTAAGTTCAAGGCCAGCCTTTACATAGTGAGTTCCAGGCCAGCTTGGACTAAAGGGAGGCCCTGTCTCAGAAAGATAAAAAAAATCAAAATAAAAAAAGAGAACATCTAGGAAAAGTTTGTTCCTAAATCCATGTGCCAAAAGTCTAGAGTCCTTCCTGCATCTACCTGAAATTTTGTGGGGAAGGTGGGGAGATGATCTTCAGAGGACTCATAGCTATACCTCGAGAGCTTCCTCTGACTACTATGAGTGGATGACACAAGGATTGTGAATGGCACTGCAAAGAAATAATTGTGTTCACCACAAGGAGCTTCACTATTCAAATGAAGTTCCCATGTGTAACAACAGATCTGTTGGGAATGCGTACTGGTTGGTATATGATCACAAAGATATGATGCTGCTACTTGTTCTTGCATGTGTGTTCTTGCTTATACTGGCTATGATATCAAGACTAATAAAACTGGGAAGAATTTTAAGGACTTTAAGCAGAGAACTAATGGCTATAGCTTTAAAAAAATATATAAAAATAAGTTCAACCAAGGAGGAGGAAAATCTTTGCAGTGGAAACTTAAGGACATCAAAGAAGGAAATTGAAGACACTCGAAGGTAGAAAAGATCTACCAAATCTTTGGCAGAATTAATATTGTAAAAATGGCCGTATTACCCAAAGAGACCCACAGATTCAATCTAATCCAGACAAAATTCCAATGTCACTCTTCACAGAACTAGCAAAAGCAATCCTCAACTCTTATGTTAACACTAAAGATCCTCAAGAACCAAATTAGTCATAGTTTCCTAGCAGAACAGAAGTGACAGAGTACAAATTAAAAGGAGACTGATTAGATTGGTTTGCCTGATATGGCCTGTGTGGTCCAACAATGGCTGTCTTCACACTGGAGAGGCTGCTCAGTTTCTCAGGCTAGATGTCTCAGAAGTGTCAATCTAGACTGAAGGCCTAGAGGATTCCTGTAGGGCCAACTAGTCCCAGTCCAATTTGAAAGGCAGAAGAAGCAAGATTCTTATTCTGGTGGCAGTGAGAGCAAAAGGGGGAAACTCGTGACCTCGGAGAAATCTACTGAACAGAAGGATGATTCCTGAATGAGGAGATGACCTCGTGAATAGAGATGAAATCAGGGACAAAGCAAGTGAATGCATGAAATCATGAACACAGTAGATGAATAGATGAACAGAGGAGAGGAACTCATGGAATAGGGAGATGAACTCATGTCCAGAATAGATAAACTCATGAAGTTGGGAGATGAACTCATGACTGGGGGAGATGAATACATGAATGGGGAGAACTCATGAAAAGAAGAGACGAGCACATGCACAGAAGAGATCAACTCCTGAAGAGAAGAGATCCACTCAAGAACAGAGAAGAGGAACTCATGAAAGGCAACAATGAACTCGTAAACAGGGGAGATGAAGTCATGAAATGGAGATGAACTCACAAGCAGGGGAGATGAACTCATGAAATGGGGAGATGAAGTCATGGACAGGGAGATGAAATCAGGAATGGAGAAGATGAACTATTAACAGAATACATGAACTCACAAATGGGGAGATGACCAAATATAAAATCACTTAAATAAATTATTAGTCAGCAAATGGATTGGTAAATAGAACTTCAGTTTATGGGCTTTGGAGTTTTTGTTTTGTTTCGGTGCTTTTGCTCTTATAGAGGACCCGGGTTCGATCCCCAGCACCCACATGGCAGCTGAGAACCGTCTGTAACTCCAATTCCAGGAGAACTCCAGTTCCAGGAGAATCCAAGACCCTCTTCTGACCTCCGCGGCATTGCACGACACGGGTGCACAGACTTGCATGCAGATAGTACATTCATACACATACAGAAATAAATAAAATTAATTTAAAAAATTAAAAAAAAACTAAAGCCTTTCCTGTGTTAGGCAAGGACTCTTGCCCCTAAACTACATCCTGAGTACCTAAGACAATTGACCTCTGTCTGTCAATTGTGTAGGGGAAGATTGGGGTAAAGTTCCCAGGCCTGTGTTATTTGCTAAGGGAAGAGGTAGGCCCTCATCAAACAACTAGAATTTCAATATCTGAGTTTAACCTGATTTAAATATTATATAATATTTCAGTTGCATCACATTTGAATTTTATCAACTCAAATGCATCAAAACACCACCTTGTTTCCCCATTATTGGAAAAGAATTATGATTTCATGACTATCACTGAGTTTGTTCGCAAGTGCACAGGAGAGAGCCAGGCTGAGCCTTAATAGATCCCGCCAGTGAAAAATATCAACACTTCTCAAGCAAAGCTTAAGACAACTATGTATTCAGAGTGTAAGCAGGGCTGAAGAAGGAAAGGTCCTTGTGCAGACTGCTGGGTACCAGATGGTGTTTAGATTTCCTACTAACTGACCAGGCCTTCTGCTCCCCATAAACCCGGCAGGAGAGACATGCAACACAGTGTATACTTCAGTGCAACACAGTGTGTACTTCAGTGCAACACAGTGTGTACTTCAGTGCCACACAGTGTGTGCTTCAATGCAACACAGGTCTGTTTCATTGGTTCCTTGAGACACTTAGGCCATGGCAAAGAGTACCTTCAATACAGCGGTTTTCAGGACAGTTTGGAGTCCACTAAACTTCATGTCTGCTTGGTAGAGGCTCACTTTCCTTCTCTAGTGGCCCCTCTGGAGCTGCAGGCAGAAGCCTTTGGCCTGTGCTGTGCTACTGACCCAGCTGTTCCTTGGCCAGGGCTTCTGTCTTTCCTGCCCCACTACAGAAGAGGGTTAGGGAGAGCTGTGTGCACACTGCAGCTGCTCTCCCCCCTGTCTGATCCTCGTGTGATGCTGACCCCTGGTAAAGGTTGTAGTTTGAATCTGAAATGTCTCCCACAGACTCCCACAAATAACCTTTAGGAGACAGGCCCTGTTTGAGGGAAGCAGGTCCCTTCAGTGTTGCACCCACCTCCAACTCTGGCCCTTGTCTCTCTTTCCTGTCTTTTGCTGTGATACAGGAGCTTAACTGAAGTCTCCCTCACCCACGAACTCTGCCGTGTATACAGTGGATTAAAATCCTTCTGAAACTATGAGCCAAAAGAATTCTTTCTTCCCATAAGTTCTTTTTATTTTTTTGAGACAGGGTCTCCCTATAGCCCCAGCTGGCCTGGAACTCACTCTGTAGACCAGGCTGGCCTTGAACTCACAGAGATCCGCCTGCCTCTACCTCATGAGTGCTAGGATTATAAGGCCTGCGCCACCACACCCGGCTTAAAGATGGTTCTTAGCCGCCATGTGGGTGCTGGGAATTGAACCTGGGTCCTCTGCTAGAGCAGTCGGTACTCTTAACTGCTGAGCCACCTCTCCAGCCCCTCCCATAAGTTTTTGACAGGTATTTCGGTCATAGTGTTGCAAATATAATTAGTATCATGGGTTAAGGGCCATAGGAAGGTAGCCTGATGCCTAAAGGAATTCATGTTGGAACATCGGCAGGATGAGCTCTGAGGCACACCCAGGTCCTCTTTACTGAACCGGAAGTCAGTCACCTCCACACCTGGGGCCAGTCGATACTGAGGTGCTAATATCAAGGAATGCTCCTCCGAATAGTGTCCTCTGAAAAAGTTGGTAAACCATCTGTTGAAAAAGTTTAAGCCAGGCGATACTTCCTAACCAACTATAACACCACTAAGAGCTCCCTCTTCTGTCACTCCTAAGTACAACGTTGAGATGGGAAGAAGCAAATCTTAGTGAAGCAAACAAGAATTCTGAAGGTCGGCAGTCAACAGACAAAGCAGATTCCCAGGGTTGGAAAGCATGATCCTTCCTAGTCTTCAAGCCAGGGGTCGCTTACACTGTACAAACTGTCCTTGGGTTTATACCCTTCCATGACAATGTGTTTACTGGAAAATGAAGTGAGAAAGAAAAATAAGAAGGAAGACAGTTTCATTTGTTATTAAAATGTGCTTCATTTTCAACTTCGCCCTTAATTTTCACCATGTATGTTCCTTCTCCCATGAGGAGATAAGCTGTGTGATATATTCTTTATTTTATGAAATGATTACAATAGTAGATGAAAATATTCTTAAATACTTTTTATAGTTAAAATGAAATATTGGTAATTTTTCAAGCCCTCAGGTTTTCTTTGTCAATACTTGGTGAACTCTTCAAATCTAGGGGTCACTGATTGTTCATTTTGGAGCAGAAGTCATGGGACTCTTTCTCAGTTGTTCTCTCAGTTTGGTCAGAAGCTGTCCATTAGGCCTCTACTTAAATTTTGGTGCATCCTCATCGGTGTTTGCCAGAACAGAGTTAATCTGTTATAGTGACATACTAAACCAAAAAATTTCAGACATTTAGCAAAATATCAAATGTATTTCTTATTCGTGGCACAGGCAGCTCTACTCCACATAGTTACTCAGGCCCCAGGCTTGTGAAAGCTCCATTGCTCTGTCTATAGCTGCCCTCTCTGAGACTTACACACAAGATGTCCTGCAGACACGAGGAAAATGGTCTCAGGACAAACTCTCTTTCTATCCACATTTCTTTAGTTAGAATACAGCTACCTAGGACCAAACAGTAAGCCAGCTGGAAAATGCACATGAATTTTCAGCAAGCGCTGAACTACAATGGGGAGGATAGATTGAACAGGATTGTAAAGCAAGATTGTAAAACATTTTGATTTCTAGTTTCAAGTGTTAGCATACCATGCTATAGACATCAGAGAAATGTTAGGATTTGAGCAATATTAAAAGTACTACTTTAGAAAAAATTTAAATTAGTCCCATTATGAAGGATGGATTAGGAGAAGAAATTAGAGTTGGGGAGACTAGTTAAGAGGGTGCTGTAACGGTCTTGGCATTTGATAAGATCTGCCTCACTGTGACAGAAGGAGACTGAAAAGATGAACAGTAAATTCTCAGCAGATTAATTACATAGAATGCCAGCACTGAAAATCTGTATTTTGGAGTCAAGAGGTGAAATCTGAAACCATGAGAACGTTTCAAGGAAAGAGGAACGATCCATTCAGTGTGTGTGGCCTCCCAGCATGGAGACTGATGGGCAGAAGTGAGCTCCCTCAAGAAAGGCAACCCTGGAGAAAGCCAGGACTAGACTTGGGACTTCAGGCATTTTCTAGTTTGTCTAACTTGGGTTTATTTTACCCTTGTGATAAGATTATAAAGTAACAAGTTTTCTTCTCCAACAACTATAAAGCCATAACCATTCTAGATCTGTCTCCCATCCTCATACCCATCTCTTGAGAAGCCGACATGCCCATGGGAACTGGACGTGAGCATTTTTGCGGGTGATCACCTCACAGCACACTTATGCAAAAAACACAGACACGCAGTATTATTCTGGGGAATTCTCTGATGATACTTTCTATCGATCATTATCAAATCATTTTCTACCCCATGAACTGAGTTAGATTTACAACAGAAAATGCAATATTCACCGGCTACTTTAGCTTTTTTTGTTTTTGTTTTTCTGAATTTCTTTGACCACCAATGACCTATATTGTTTCATGAAGTCACTCCTTAAGAGAAGGCATTCCTCATGCAACAGATGGTGATTAACCCAGAAAGCCACCAACTAAAGCGCAGAGAATAAGACATCACAAAGTGCAGTAGAACACCTGTATCAAAACTCTGCCGCCCAAGACTCAGGGACCATTGCAGAAGAGGGGGTGGGTATACCCTAAGAGCCAGGGGTGCTGGATGACCACAAGGAAACAGTTTCCTCAGCAGCTGGAAAATTGCTCTTATGAACTTGCAGCAATGGTGTCGGCATGCACAAAAACCACATGAACATGAACATACAGCAATGGTGTCAGCATGCTCAAAACCCACATGAACTTTGCAGCAATGGTGTCGGCATGCATAAAACCCACATGAAAATACAGCAGTGGTGTCAGAATGCACAAAACCCACATGAACTTACAACAATGTGTCAGCATGCAAAAAACCCACATGAACTTGCAGCAATGGTGTCAGCATGCACAAAACCCACATGAACTAGCAGCAATGGTGTTAGCATGCTCAAAACCCACATGAACTTACAGCAATGGTGTCAGCATGCACACAACCCACATGAACTTGCAGCAATGGTGTCAGCATGCACACAACCCACATGAACTTACAGCAATGGTGTTAGCATGCACAAAACCCACATGAACTTGTAGCAATGGTGTCAGCATGCACAAAACCCACATGAATTAGCAGCAATGGTGTCAGCATGCACACAACCCACAAGAACTTGTAGCAATGGTGTCAGCATGCACACAACCCACATGAACTTGCAGCAATGGTGTCAGCATGCTCAAAACCCACATGAACTTACAGCAATGGTGTTAGCATGCTCAAAACCCACATGAACTTACAGCAATGGTGTCAGCATGCTCAAAACCCACATGAACTAGCAGCAATGGTGTCAGTATGCTCAAAACCCACATGAACTAGCAGCAATGGTGTCAGTATGCTCAAAACCCACATGATCTAGCAGCAATGGTGTCAGCATGCACAAAACCCACATGAACTTGCAGCAATGGCGTCAGCATGCTCAAAACCCACATGAACTTACAGCAATGGTGTTAGCATGCTCAAAACCCACATGAACTTACAGCAATGGTGTTAGCATGCACACAACCCACATGAACTTACATCAATGGTGTCAGCATGAACAAAACCCACTCAATCTCAAACCAGACAAAAACCCAGGATAGAATTAGGGAAATGGTAAACAATCCTAACCTTAGTTGAGGAACTATTGGCAATTGATAAGGTTTAACATATATGACAGAATGCATGAAATCTGGTCGGGGGGAATAATGGGGAAGGGAGATTTGGTGGCTAGAGGAGGGGGAGTTAAATATGATCAAGATGTAGGAAATTCACAAAAAGTCAACCAAAAACATTTAAAAAGGAGAGAAGGCACCTCAAAATGTGAGCCGTGTTGGTGCAAGACAAGGGGAATCCCTTCTGAATAGAAGAGAAATCTCCTACAGTTATTTTTAGTAAAAGCTAAAAGTGTGTGCTATCTTGGTAAAATGATGAGACTTGGCTCTGTGTATGAAGAATGACATCCTGTTAAAAACATCAAGTGTTTTTTATTTCATGTTTGACAGCCTCAGTCCACAGGGCCCTGTAGTAATCTCCTATATCAACAATGTAATAAACATTCTTGACTTTTAAATGGCCACAGAGTAAGTAGCACAACGTAATACTTGAGATCACTGGCTTTAGTTTCCTCAGATTAGGTTGGAGAACCTTGCTCAGTCATTCACTTATAAATTAAGCTGGACATGTTACTGGGCTCTCTGCTTGTTTTCTCTCCTTTGAATTGTCACTAATGATTCCTACCATACAGAAATGCTGTGATGATTGACCACTATAAGCAGAGAGAGGACTTATCCTGTGCAATCTGCATGGTGATGTGAATGAAGAACTAAGGAGCCCACAGATGAGGAACTCTCCAAAAAAAAAAAAATGACCTTATAGCAAGCAAGTTAAATTCAAATGCTTGTGGGTCAGATGGGGAAGGGGTTCGCCCCTGGCAAAGACACAGTCATCAAGCCCCAAGCCCCTGAGGCTTCTGGCATGTGTCGAGGATAAATTCTTTGGCTCAGTCACCTGAATCTTGGAAGATTGGGGCAAGAATGACCATTAGCCTAGAGAAACAGGCACAGTCAATGATGGCACAGTCAGGCTTCAGTAAGCCCTGGCAGAGAGATGAGAGGGCAACTCTGTTCCACAGATCTCATTACTGGTACCCTGGGTGGGACTTACCCATAGTTCCCTACACCAGATGTAGCACAGAATTTTTCTGTCCAGGCGAAGGCACCCTCAGCACACACACATGCATGCAGTGCCCCAGTGTCCTGCCCTGTCTCTGCTGTTTCCCAGTTCCCCGGTTACCAAGGCAAAGCAAGGAGAGAATTCTCCAATCTTAGACTAGAGAATTTATTGGGTCGGGCTTGCCTACAAAGTGATGGTGAAAAGCGCACACTCACTCAAGCTCCACATGCAGCCAGTCCCCCTGGTTCAACATAGCCCCTCAGAGTGCCCTCCACCCAAGCTGGTAAAATGGCGAGAGAACCCAGCCTCACATGGTGGGCTTTTTATATGCCTCGGTGGCATTTCAGAGTTCCAGAGTCCTGTGCACCTTCCTGAAGCATTGTGGGAACCTCTGCTGCCTGTGTGGCTCGGCTTTTCCCTTAGCTCCTCCCCCTCCAAGGGCACAGGCTGTCCAGTGATAAGTCTATTTCAAACAAGCTATAGTTTATCCTGCAGCAGAGCTCTGTCATCTGTGATCCCACCATTCCAAGGCCATTCATCCTCTTGCCTCTGAATCCCTCCAAAGACTCTTCCACCTACAGGCTTTGCTCATGGCCTCTACTTTGCTCCTCTGGACTCTTCAGAACAGGTTGCTGGCATGGAAAGCACCAAGGGCATCTGAGTTAGTCTGCTTCATGCTACTGTAATGAAATCCTTGAGGCAATTATGCACAGAAAAAACTTATTTGGCTCATGGTTCTGAGGGTTATGGTCTAAGATTTTGTGGCTCCATCATTTTCTGTCTTTGACCGTGGTAGACATTATGCCCAGCACATGTGGTCACATGAACTTACAGCAATGCTGAGAGAATACACAAAAGCCATGGAAGCTCAAACGGCTTACACCCTGAGCCAGGAAGCTGACACATATGGAAGAGCAAAAGACCGGAAGCCTACAATCCCCTGGGAGAAGCTTTTCCAATAACCTAAAGTCCCCCCTTCAGGTTCGCCTCCTGAAAGTTCTATCTTCTCTTAACAGCACCACCCTCAGAACCAAGCCTTGAACACATGGACCTCTGAGGGGCTTCCATCAAACCACAACAGCATCTTACTTTGGCTTTTTAGCATCTACTTCCATGGTAGGAAGTATATTCATTATCTGAGTATTGGAATCACAACCTCTTCCTGGTGATGCCAAAGGCAGGATGTCCAAAATGTGGCCCTAATAAATATCCAAATGTCCAGGACTTTGTTTATTCCTGTAGGTGGATCAGGAGATATTATAAAATGGGTCATTGATTTCTCTTACTTAGCTCAGCAAACAATGCTAAATGTAGCTGATTAGAAAACAATCTATTCATATTTTATCCAAGGTACACCAAAGTATTTTTACAGTAGGGAAGTATGAATTTTATGTAAGATAAAATTATAGTAAGTATATGATTCCACAAAGTAAACTACACCATTTAAAGAGTTTAGAGACTGTTTTCCGTTCTACTAGTCATCATTGGACCTGTTTTCCTTTAAGTTTCTCCATTTGATTGTTTTTAGTTCCAAGGGTAAACATACATCATGCAAACTGTCATTCAAGAACATAAGTCTGAAAATGTCTCGGATCCAGCTAAAACCAATATGGGAAAGCTCAGGAAAGCAAGAACTGGGATGTGATTTCATAAAGGAACATGGAGTCGTCTAAGTCATGTTGGGAGAAAGGCTGTAGACCAAAGGTTGGCACGCAAGTGCTCCACAAATGTTTTCATGAGCATGAGATGTAGAATGGTGAACACACAATCCCAAATCCAGACAAAACAGGTACCATTGATGGATGCAACCCAGGCACAGACATAGAACTGAGGGGCTCAAAACAAAAGTAGTCGAGAGAGGGGCATTGGCTGCAGGGGTGAGTCTTGTCATTCTGTCTCCGGAAGGCAACCTCTCTTAAAACAACTCATTTATCTATGCTCCAGGTTCTTTGCTCAACAAACAACCTACCAATTGTTTACTTAAATTCAGGCAAGGGGCTGAGGAGAGCAGTCCATGGATAAAGCATTTGTCACAAAAGTCTGAAAACAGAAGTTTGGTTCCCCAGCACCCACATAGAAGACAGGCAGCAGTGGCCACTACTTGTAAGCCCAGTTCTCAGGGGCAGGGGTTGGGGGTCCTCAAGGAAGCTAGTCTACCCAGACTTGGTGAGCTCCAGGTTCAGTGAAAGACTCTGCCTCAATAAACAAAATAGACAGGGATGGAAGAAGACACACATGTGCTCCCACACACATGTGTCCAAACACGCCCAGACACTAACATTGTCTATTCACTTGGCTGAGTGCTCACCCTGCCATCCATTCCCCTCTCCCAACACAAACTAAAATCGAGAGAGGAAATGGTAAAAGATTAAAGAACCAAATTAGGAGAAAAATCAAGATCAATCCTAAACAAAGAAACAAACAAATAAATAAATAAACCCAACGTGAAGTTACTTTGGAAAAGAGAACATGACTACCTTTCTGCTACCTGGAAAGAAGTATTTGGGAACATGCTGAGAAATTTTTACTATGAAACTAAAGAACTTGTGCCCAGAAATCTGTCCTTGTAATGCTTCTTTCCACTCCACATTCAGAACTTCTGTTGGCTTTAGACCAGCTAAGAGCCTTGGGAAGCAATTTGTAGAAGGATGAACAGCAACAAAATCTGACTTTTAGCTACAAACTGTTCTTTAAATACTTTGTGCTTCTGATTTCCTTCATTACATAATCTTTCTTAATTCAATTTAAAAATCATGGTTTCTGTTCCATTTTCAAAACTGTATGAAATAAGCATTTCAGTGGATGTGACTGTATACTAGCTTTGGCCGCATTTCTTGGTGGAACAGCTTCCCACCGTGTGGCTTTCTAGCCATCCTGTCCTTTGTGGTAGGCACCATGTTCGACAAATCACTAGCAGAATGCGCATCATTGTCCGTATATGTGAAATGCTACATTCAGAGTCACTACTTTGGCCTTGAATGAGAAAGCAAGATTAATTATCTTGCTCCTGGCCTAGAACATGATGAAAATGCCCCGTACAATGAGGATGTCAAACTGTCTTCTTAACCTGACACCTGGACTGGAAACGCTAGGAATCTATGGCACTTACAATTAAATGCCCAAGATTATGAAACGCAAGTTCAGACAAGGCTAATTTAGAAATAATTGTCAAGTCTCATGGAGGAACAGTCATAATTGCATAGAAAGAGAAGTTTCAAGTGGCAAAGGCCCACAATGGGACCAAGTTCACGATTTTCCCTTTTAGAAACTGAGCTGAAAGTCAAACAATGGTTTTATTTAAAATGGAAGTCACAAAGACTTGTATGATCAAGAATTTGCAGTAATTTTGCATAAACTTGTATGATCAAGAATTTGCAGAAAAACAAAAACCTTCTGTTTCTATATAGGATAAGGACAAGACTTTAAATTCTAGAGGTCTTCTCTCCCCATATGTTTTAGTAAAGCAGAAAGAATTCACCTCTAACATTGTCTATTCACTTGGCTGAGCGCTAGCCCTGCCATCCGTTCCCCTCCCCCAACACAAAATAAAATCGAGAGAAGAAATGGTAAAAGATTAAAGAACCAAATTAGGAGAAAATCAAGATCAATCCTAAAACATATGCAAACTTTCAAGAAGCCTCAAGGATATTCTATTCATCTTTAAAGGAAAAGAACCAAAAACAAGGGACGCTTACTAATTAAATGAAGATATTTCCTCCTATGCAGCCAAATGAAAATCCCCAACCCATTTCAAAGAGACGTGGGTCTATTTGAAATATTTGTATTTGGACCATGAATAACTTAAGTGCTTTTGAACAGGGCAAGACTTACCTAAGCCAAAGCTAACGAGCAAAGATCAGCATAAGACCATCGCATGCACTCAGAATGACAAACCTAAACAAGACTCAAAACAGAAAAATTTACCCTTTAAAAAAAAGTGCATTAAATCATAAAGTTGCATTTTCAGCTTGGTAGCTCATGTTCAGGCCCATGACAAATACCAGCGTAATGTCAAAGGACAAGCTGGTGGAGGGGAGAGCAGAACATGAAACCACTTGGCACCTGTAAGCTACTGACAGCTCCATAAAGGGCTAGGAAAACAAACAAATAGAGGAGAGAAGGGGGTGGGGTGGGAGCCAACCTTGTTTTGGAGAGTTTTACACACAAACTACCAACAAGTAAAGAAAAAACAGGATCCACCTGCTCTCCAGAGAGGGAACTTCCCCTCAGAGGAGGGGAAACCTGACTCCTGGACACAAGGACTCACACAGGTGGGGGTGTCCACTGCTAGGCTGGCGGCTTGCCCACGAGAAACCATTAAAATGGAGTTGCTACTTGTTTTTTGGATTCCTGGGACTACTTTAAAGGCACAGCCTCTCAGTTTCAGTCATTAAATTACCAGCTCAAATATCATAAATATTTGACACCTGGGACAGAATTGTAAACCCAGGAGAGCCCAGTTTCTTGGGTGGCCCCTGATTTCTCTGAGATTTTTTAGGATATTTCTTTCTTTGGAATTTCTGCATTTGTTGGAGTCTGCCGGTGATATCTGGATATCCTTATGTGTATGAATGAATTGAACCAGTCATAGGATGATGCTCTTGACATCATAAATGATAGATGGATAGATCCTGTGTGGGGTCAGAGACCGCCTATCAAATATGGGTGAGGGGCTCATCAGAGAAATTGTTTGGATAAGATCAGTCATCAGATGAAGGAACCCGCCTCTCAAATTTGGACTTGGAATTCAAAAGAAGAGTCTCAGAACCCAGAAAGGGGCTTTGATTTGCTAGACCTTGACCCTGCAGGATGAGTGTGTCTTAAGAACAAGCAAAGACTCAAGACCCTGTACAGGTAACTCTGTTTGTATCAGGTCTTTGGCAACAGAAAGTAATTAGCTAGTCTTTGGAAATAGGAATGTTTTAGCATAAAATGAAAGTTGGGTAGAAGAAATAAATTCCATGGAAAAGTAGTTGTAAGTTGTTTGTTTTACTTACTTTCTATTGTTGTGATAAAGACACTAACCAAAACCAATTTGGAGTGGGGTTTATTTGGCTTACACCTCACAATGCTTCATTAAAGGGCAGCCAAGGCAGGAACTCAGAACAGGAACTGAAGTACAAACCATGGAGGTGTACTGTTTACTGGGTTGTTACCCTGGCAGTGCTCAGCCTGATTTCTTCTACAACACAGGACCCCCTGCCCAGGGGTGTTTTAATGCTCATGGACTCTGTTTGGTTTCCCACTTGCTTCCACCTTTGTGTTTGAAACACCCCTGGTTTCTCATGGCTGATTTAAAGAGAACGTGAGCAAAGGGGTCCAGGTTTGGGCAAGAACCTTTAAGTATATGTAATATACTTCTGAGGCTAGGGATCACAGCAGAGATACATGCAGCAAAAGAACCCCAAAAGGTGCTGGAACCTTTGTGTGGGCACTCTCTGAGAACAGAAGTCCTCAGCTCTTCTTAACCTTGACTCTAGGTTTGGGATTCTGAATTTAGGAAAGTGGTTATCCTTACATTCTTTGGCTCTTTACAAAGCCTCCTTGCGTTAGTGATCATTCTCATAGATATGACCAAAGCCTGACAAGAAGCAATAAGGAGAAAGGATTCATTTTGGCTCCCAGTTCCTCCTGACGGGGAAGGCATGGTGGCAGGTCACACTGTGTTCATAGTCAAGAAAGCAGAACAGGATAAATGCTGCTGTTCAAGGCCTGCCATGGTGGCTCATTCCTTTAGTCCCGGTTTCTTTAGTCCCAGCAGTCAGGAGGCAAAGGCAGGTGGATCCCTGTGATTTCAAGGCCAGCCTAATCTACACAGGGATGTCCAGGCCCACAAAGGCTGTCTCAAAAATCTAAAAAAAAAAATAATGTTGGTGCTCAGCTCACTTTTCCCTTTTCTTCAGTCTGGGAATCTAGATTATAGAATAGTCCTGCTCACATTCAGGGAAGGTTTTTCTATCTCAATTAACCTAATTTTAAAAGTTCCGCATAGGCATAGCCAAAGCTTTTTCTCCTAAGTGATTCTAGATTCTGCAAATATAACTCAATATCAATATTAGCCATCCTAAGGAAGAAAAATTCCCAGCTCTGTTTATTCAGCAAATTTGAGTTGAAGGCTGAGGGGGTACCAGGCTCTAGGACAAGCACTGGAGTCCAAATGGTGGAGCTTCACTTGTGACCACAGAGAGCTAAGACATCAACTAGCCATGCTGCCCCCAGCTAGTTCCAGTCACCCTCCTTGCTGGCTGTGAGTAAAATGGTTTGTCTTCCATCTAAGGACTAAGTAATGTCACCAACAGTTGTCACCCAGTTTTCTGTGCTCTTAGATAGTTACAAGGCTAGTTTGGGACATCATACCCCACCTGTCCATCCCAGCCTCTTTCACTGGCCATAACACTGATCAAATGATGGTGTTCAACACATCACCAGCTGATGACATCTGCTTAACTGAATAATTTATAAACAGAAACTCACTACATCCAATAGGCAAACCCCTTGCTACACTGTTAAAACTCATACCAACTGGTTTAACAATATCTTGCCCAATGACAAATTTACAAAGGAGAATTACATAGACAGTTCACTTACACAGACAGATTCAGAATACATTAAATGACAATGACTTTTCTAGCTACTGGTTGGATAAAGACTGATTTTGAAAAGAGAAGAGTTAAAAACTAATGTTTCTCAGAGCTCCCTCTGTAAAGCGACACTCAGACAGGAAGAAAGAGAAAGGACAGAATAAGAAAACACAAAGGTATTATCACTAAAGATATTCATCAAGAGACAGGATATTCCATCACCTGCCAAGAAAGCCTACACTTCCGAGTCTTCTGTTGGCTTCTATGTGTATTCACTATCGGCGTCTTTTCAACTTTGGACTTGGTGAGTTTCAGGGCTTACAAAATATTGAGAAACTAGGGGGCTGGAGAGATGGCTTAGCGGTTAAGAGCACCGACTGCTCTTGCAGAGGACCCGGGTTCGATCCCCAGCACCCACATGGTGGCTGAGAACTGTCTGTAACTCCAATTCCAGGAGAACTCCAGTTCCAGGGGAATCCGACGCCCTCTTCTGACCTCTGAGGCATTGCACGACACGGGTGCACAAACCTACATGCAGACAGTACATTCATATACATAAAAAATAAATTAATTAATTAATTAAAAAAACAAAATGCTGAGAAACTATAATAAAAACTTCCATTAAAATGAAAAGTGAAACTACATAATCACAATCAATTCAGGCTTAATTATATATCTGACACATTGGTTTGATCCAACTACCATACAAAGTACTATAGACTGGGTGGCTTCAAGAACAAAAACATATTTCTTCTCAGTTCTGGAAGACCAGAAGTTCAAAATTCAGGGATGAACAAAATTATTTCATCAAGATTTTGTTCCTTGGCTTGCGAAGATTGTCTGTATTGGGTGTCTTCACACTTAAGTCTTAGTTCTATTCTCTTGTGAGGACAGCAGTTTTATTGGATGAGGGCCCAGATGAGGTAAAATGACTTAATTTTACCCAATTTTGTATAGTCATATTTTGAGAAACTAGGGTTAGATGGTCAACATATGAATTTGGCATGATCATAATTTGGTCCATCACTATATAACAGAAATTTTTTAAAAATTTTATTTATTTATTTTTTTTGTATGTGTATGAATGTACTGTCTGCATGTAGGTCTGTGCACCCGTGTCGTGCAAAGCCGCGGAGGTCAGAAGAGGGTGTCAGATTCCCCTGGAACTGGAGTTCTCCTGGAATTGGAGTTACAGACGGTTCTTAGCCGCCATGTGGGTGCTGGGGATCGAACCCGGGTCCTCTGCAAGAGCAGTCGGTGCTCTTAACCGCTAGGCTATCTCTCTTAAATATGATATATCATTATGATTGTTAAAGTTAGAACTCACAAATGTTTTATATAATTAAAACAATTTATAGGCTAAAATATATCAACTTATAAGAAGTTTTGGATATCATAAGTAGTAACTAAATTATACTCAATTATAAAGTAAATAGATGATTGATAGATAAAAGTCCACAGGTAGAATTTACATATTTAGCCCATGTATTTGTTTCAAATTCAGTGCATTTCTGCTCTGACTGCCTGTTTGATATTTGGCTACCTGGCTACCACTTACAGTTGCTTCACTTGCAAGTTTTTCCAGCTTCCTGACCGTAGCAGCACCAGTTGTTGCCCCAAGCAAAAGCTGCTGTGTCCAGTTCTGGATCCCTGGATTTCTCAAATCTAATGTAAGTAAATCCTTCCATTTCCACCTTCAATATGCAGTCAGGTCTGAGCACCACTGCCCTTGGGTGTAAGTCATCATAGTTTCTTACCTATTACAGCTGTGGTCTCCTGATACTCTTCCTCTTTCTACCATTGGTCCTCCACGTAAACGTCAGCCAGGCTACGTCCAACCCCATCCCTCTCTTCCATCTAACTTAGAAAAAAAGCCAGGCTGCATGCTAGACCTGCCAATCTCAGCCCATTTGGGCTCCTCTATCCCTGCCAGGCGCATCTCTCATCCACAGCCCCCTTGCCTAGTCACACAGGCCTCCTTGCCGTTCACTGTTACCACTGCTGTGCTTAACTCCCTGCACCAGGCAAGCTTGCTGAAACAGGAATGTTTTGTTCATTAACAGCCTCTTTGCCTAGACTCAAGACTGGCACATAGTTGATGCTCAGTACCCATTTGTTAGAGTTGGGCAAGTTGATGCACACCTGTCTGAGGCAGAAAGATCATGAGTTTGAGGCTACAATAAACAAATACTTGTTAAATAAATGACTAAATGAGTAAATAATAGTAAAAGATCCTTTCCAAAGTATTATATATCAAAAGTGTTATTGAATCTGGGAAGGGAGAGGATTTGACTAAAATGTGAGGGAATGGATCTTCTCATGGATCTTCTATTGGTCTGGCATCTTTACGTACTCTGCTCTGATGGTTTCCTTAACTTGTATTTCCCACAAAACTTTTTTTAAATATATTTTTTAATTTTTTTATTATTTATTTTTTATGTGTATGAGTGTAATGTCTGCATGTAGGTTGGTGCGCCCGTGTCCTGCAATGCCGTGGAGGTCAGAAGAAGGTGTCAGATTCCCCTGGAACTGGAGTTAAAGACGTTCTCAGCCACCATGTGGGTGCTGGCGATTCAACCTTGGTCCTCTGCAAGAGCATTCTGTGCTCTTAACCACTAGGCTATCTCTCCAGCCCCTTCCCACAAAACTTTTACAAAGAATTATTCTAATATCTTCCGATTTCCAAGATGGCTCCATCTTCCTGTTCCACACCTTATAACTCCAAGATTCATTTCTCTTTCCATATCTGTAAGAAAACAACTTTTTTTTTCAAGAACTTCCACTGGGTCCCACGCAGTCTGGGTTATTATGTTTGCTTCTCTTTTCTGCACAGTGAAGACAGTAATAGGAGACGTCCCATGGAGCTGTGTGAGGGTCAAGACAACGAATTCATGCAAATTACCAAGGACAATGGCAAGATTCTGGCGAGAACTTTCTAAAAGTGTTGGATATTTTTATTTTGAACATATTGTATCACAAAGAAATTTGTTTAATTTAGATCTGCACTGAATTATTTTAACTTGGTTGTGAATGTGAATGGCACTTATCAATAAAATAAGAGATAAAACAAAAACAAAAATTCTCTCTATCTCCATTGCGCAAAATGTAGGTGCATGTTTTCACCAAACTTGGAGTGATCTGACTTATATGGAATCCCTGGCATGGTCAAAATTCACTATGGAGAAATTCCAAAGGGAACATCAAAAGATCCTAAGTGTAACAACTAGCTCATAAAACTTAAAATTGTGGGGCTGGAGAGATGGCCTAGCAGTTAAGAGCGCCGACCACTCTTGCAGAGGACCCGGGTTCGATCCCCAGCACCCACATGGCGGCCGAGAACTGTCTGAAACTCCAATTCCAGGAGAACTCCAGTTCCAGGGGAATCCGAGACCCTCTTCTGACCTCCACGGCATTGCACGACACGGGTGCACAAACCTGCATGCAGACAGTACATTCATACACATACAGAAATAAATAAAATTAATAATAAAAAAAAGTTAAAATTGTAAGAGACAGGCTAAACATATTAAGATGGCACAGACAGAGGCATTCAAGGTCATTTTGAATGTCAGCCATGAGCGGTAAGTTAGAAGGGCACCCATTCCAAAGTGCAGTTGCTGAGTTGTTTTCAAGTCACTTTTCAGATGAGTAGGTCCACACAAGGTGACTCAGGTGAGAGGAGAAAGGGGAAGTTCGTTTAATAATGGTTAATGCTTCATTAAACAACTCTAAGTGGATCATGGAGCAGGTAAAAACAAACTGAGATCTTCAGATCAAGTCAGAGGAGATCTGCTGAAAGCTTTTGATCCCTCCCTCGTTGATCATCCTAAACAAATGCTGCTCAAGTATACAAAGCCAAAGATCTACTTTTAAGAAGTTGGGATCAATAAAAAATGTAAAAAAATAAAGAGTTTATGACAAACCAACTGGAAACATGATTCCAAAAGGAAGGATTAATACAGGAAATGGGAAAGAACTATGACATAAAACTGTTATGCTTAAAGAAATTAAAGACATTGCACCTATAAAGTGAACAGTAGTTTTCCATAAGACTGAAAACAGTCTTCTAGGATACAGAGTCAACTTCTGTGTGTGTGTGGGGGGGGAGATTTATAACAGATTCTAAAAAATATGAATAATCTTAGAAATTATTGTTTTTCTATTGGGAAAAATTAATATATCGAGGGGTTAAGTCCATAGCAATAAGGTAAACAAAAAAATTCCCCTTTGAGATACTGCTAGAATTATAAGACTAATGAAAGATTAAGAATACATATTGACCTATTTGGCAGTGAGTGATTTCTACAAATTCTAGCAGGTGGAAAGCCAGCACAGAAGTGATGGCTGAACTAGGAAAGATGGAGAAAGAGGAGCAAAGAGATCCCTGAGAAGAACGGGACCAGAGAGGACAGGTGGCTGACCCTGCAGGACACCTCAGAGGCTTAAAGGCTGAGTATGGAACTTAAGGATACAAATTGAAGACTCCTTAAAGAGAAGTGAAACAGTCGGTGTCACAGGCCTATTGCACAGAAAGGTAATCCTTAACATTTTATATTTCCAAGGATGGTGAATCAATTTCTCTTACTACAAATATAATATCTACCCTTCCCTCAAAACAGCTTGCTATTCTAGGTTTCTGTGGGCTGCCAACATGACAGGTTGGCTTCCCAGTTGATCATCCTAAACAAATGCTACTCAAATATACAAAGTCCAAGACCTACTTTTAGGACTTTTAATGACTGGACAAGCTGGGATCAATAAAAAAAAATGTAAAAAATAGTTTATGATAAAACAACAGGGAACATGATCCCAAAAGGAAGGATTAATACAGGAAACAGGAAAGAACTATGACATAAACCTGTTATGCTCAAAGAAATTAAAGACATTGCTCCTATAACGTGAACAGTAGTTTTCCATAAAAGAATGGGCAGGAAGCAAGGTAACACAAATTTAAAATATGGGAGCTAAGGGGCAGAGGCGTAATTCAATGGTGGAATATATGCTTAGCTTGTGAGAGGGTACAGATTCTGTTTCCCTCAAGGTGAGAGTCAAGATGAAAACTTCCAATAGGATAATTGAAAGAATGAGTCAAATAAATTGTCTCACAACTAAAATTGAATAACAAAAGGGAAATGACTCTAAATTGGACTGAGAAATGATGTATGATGTATGAAAAAGTTTAATAACCATCAAAAATATATTTAAAAATAAAAAAATTGAACAACAAAAAAGGGATGGTATGAGAGAAACAGAAAACTGAGACAAACAACGCATGAGGTCAGTTAGGAGTTTGGAGAGGCGAGAATGAAGAAAACGAGAGAGCAAAACTGAGCACAGACACTGTGTTCATCGCCTTTGCACTGCTGTGCCCCAAATACCTGACATAACAACTTCCATTTAGGTCAGGTCCATCATGGCGTGGAAGAAGCAGCAGAGCACAGCAGTTCACAACATGACAACCAGGAAGCAGAGCGAGGAAGGAGCAGCCCGAGGTCCAGCTGTGACAGATCTCTCGCTAGGTCTCACCCATCAGAGTTTTCACAATCTTTCAGCATAGCGCCACCACCTGGTGCAAGCACTCAAACCACGAACCGATGGGGGCATTTCATACTCAAACCATAACAGGCAGAATGTGAGAAAAATTTTGAATTGGAAATAAATATCCCCAACTAAAATCCCACCTAAGAGATGGAACAAATTGAGGATGGAGAGATGGCTAAGTGGTTAAGAGCACTTAATCCTCTTGCTTGCAAAGGACTGGAGTTTGAGTCCTAACACCCATGGGAGGGGTTGACAAATTCCTGTAACTCCAGTTCTAGGTGATCCAACACCGCTAACCCCCAGGGACACAAGTATTCACCTGCACATACCCCAGACAGACATACAACTGAAAATAATACAAATAAATCTTCATAAAAAGAGAAATGAACACATCAGTAAATAAAAACATATTAAGAAGATAATCAAAACTTTAAGGATACTATGAATAATAAGAATTTAATAACTTCTTGAGAGAAAACTTAACCTACAAAACATCAGTAATCAGAAGTGATGAGAGTCTCAGGACAATGTTGAGCAGAAGCGACAAGTGATATCTTTGTCTTTTTTTCCTTATCTCAAGAGGAAATCTTTCAGTCTTTCACCACTGAATATGATTTTACCTGTGGATCTTTTTACCAAAGTCACTTTCATTTTAAGTAAGCTGTCTTCCAGCCCTTGTTTTTTGAGTGCTATTTGTTTTTGTTCTGCTTAAATCTTTGCTTTGCTCTATCTTTGCAATACTGGTGACCGGAGCCAGGGCTTCATACATACTTGGCAAGTATTATACCAGACCACAGGTTGGCAAAATCTGACCTCAGTTTGTCCTAGGGACTGAGGGAGGAGAGGACAGATATAATTTCCACCTCCCAGAAGGAACTTTTGCTACAACTCTGGTATCTATTGTTTATTTCTGCTTGGATTAACTTTCTTCTGAAGTTCCTTAAGGTATAAAGTAAGATTATTGCTTTGGGACTTGTTTCTTAATGCACACCTACAAATTTAGAAGGCTATACATTTGGGGTTGTTGTTATTACTGTTTGAAACAGGGTCCCCTGTGTTCAGTTGCCTGAAGGTTGGCTTCAATCTCACAGAGATCTTCCTGCCTCTACCTCCCAAGTGTTGGAATTAAAGGCATGTTCCACCACACTTGGCAAGGCTATAAATTCTGTATAGCTATAAATTTATGTCTTTGACTCCTCAATTTTAACATGCTTATGAATCTTCCAGATTTCATTCTATTATTTGTGTCTGGTTTTATTTCATTGTGGTGACAGAAGAAACACTATGTGATTTCAACATTTTTAAATTTGTTGAAACTTGTTTCATAGACTAACATGTGGTCTATCCTAGAGAATGTGTGTAGTTGAGAAGTATACGTAGTATTGTTGGTGGCAGGGTATTCTATACATGTCTGTTGGGTCAATTGGCTTGTACTACTACTCAAATCACTATGTGACACAATTGAAACACTTGTGCAGGTGAGCTCTGGACAGGCTGGAAGTCTAAGCAGGCTAAAGAACCTCCTCAGGAAATTCTATAAAAGAATCAGGCAGCAAGTGAGAGCAATGACTGCAGTTTATTAATCTAAAGCAAATTATGACAGCTGAATGCATAATAGGCAACTTAAAGTGTAATTGGAAATTATATATATCAAAATGCTCTCCAATAGTTATTGAAGAACACTAAATCAAGTTGTAAGAAACCCACTTATCCAAGACTCAAAATTATGTGGTTTATTCTCTATTGATAGTGAATACATAGAAAGCGACTTACATTGGCAGGTTCTATGGAAAATAATTATAAATTTCAATTAAAAGAACACTACCATATTACATCACATTTATTTTGTGTGTGCATGGGAGGGTACACATGTATGTGTAGAGGTCAGAGTACCACCTGTAGGAATAAGTTCTCTCCTTATACCATTTGGGTTCTAGAGATCAAGCTCATGTTCCCAGGCTTGGGTGCCAGCATCTTTATCCACTGAACCATCTCACCAACTCCTAGAACACTATTTTAAAGACATGCTACATATGACTTAGGGAAATCAGAAAACCAATTGACATAAAAATAATCCACGATAGACTTCAAAAAGGTAACAAGATAAATTAGAATGACAAATGGGGTGAGAAGACAATGGGTTAAGTTGCAAAAGCAAGTGCTGGAGTGCAAGGAATGAAATTATCATTGCAATTGTAGAATTAAAATTTTACTGGAATCTGCATTAGTTACTTTGCTCATCATTGCGACCAAATATTTGACAAGAATCAACATCCGGAAGGAAAGATTTATTTTGGCTCACGGATTTAAGAAAGGCAGTCCCTTATAGAGAGAGAACCAGGGCTGCAGGGGCTTCGGTGGCAGTGGGAATATGAGCCTGAGACTTCTCATCTTCGCACAGCTTCGTGAACCAGGAAGCAGCGAGAGGACAGAGGCAGTGCTGGACTATAAACCTCATGAGGTGTCCTTGAGTGCCCAGTTCCTTCACTAAGCCTCCTAGGGCATCCACAACTTTCCCAGTGTTACCAGCTGGGGAACAAGTGTTCAGTAAATGAGTCTGGTGGGGATATTTTGCATCCAAACTGTAATAATTTATACAGAAAAATGTTTGACTAACACTGTTCAATTCAACCTCACATGCAACCATTTCCTTCTGCGTACTTTAGCACACGTCTCAGTCTCCCTGGCACTTGGATGTGGTCATGTGACTGAGCCCCAGCAAACAGGAGTTAGGAGTCTATTTTTAGGCCACTCCTATGAAAACTTTCCCAATTTTTATTCTCTATTTTCCAATCAGATGCTAAGAATTTAGAAAACAACTCCAAATTGCCTTCTCAAGAGAAGACAGAATATTAAGACCCTTCCTGATGAAGCTACTAGGGAAAGGCTTTGTAAAGGGACTCGTGAGATTTTCTTGTTGTTTTTTTTTTCTAGGCGCATGCTTTACTTCCATGTGGGACTGCCAGCGTGAGCCGCCTGCAGACATGTGATGGGACTGGACAGCATGGCAGGGGGCGGTGGGGGGGGGGAAGGGGACAGAGAGAGAGAGGGGGACACAGAGAAATTTATGGCGGCTGGGGTCCACCCTTTATACCAGCTTCTGGAGGAAGTGGGCTCCTGTGCGCCCCTTAGGATTCTGGGAAGCCTGGACCTAACATTCCAGCCTTTTGCTTATGATAAGGAAATGGGGCGCAGTTCTCTCTCTTCTGTATCTGCTTCAGAGCTGATCGGGGGTAAAGTCTTGGGGAACAGCTGTCAGGCTGGAGGGTTAGAATCCAGTTTCCCATTTTGGCTGTTTGGGGTGCTCTGCCCAATGGGTTTGGTCCAGATTGATAGTGGCCAGTACTTTTAGTGGACGTTTTCTCTGCAACTGAAAAGACAAGCTGGTTGAGTCTTACATGAGTATATCAGTGCAGGGAGATTTTCATAATTAATATAGGTCCAAGGCTAAAAGAAGTATAAGATAATGGATAAAGGATAATATATATGTAGTACAAGCCCTAGTAAAATAAAAAGAACACAACAAAGATGTACAAAATAAGGTGATAAATATGCCAAAATAGAATAAGATTCTTCTATAGGTAGAAGATAAGTGCAAGGATGCCATTTAAAGTGCAGTGTCAACAAGAAAAACAGGTGTAAGTCCCTGTACAGGGTAATAATAAAAGCAATAACTTGAATGAAAACACAAACCTTCCTAAAACCCAAATGAATAAAAAGTAAATACAATGAATGGAATACAAAATTATAAGAATTGAAGTCAAGTATTGTAGGTATATCAATAAAAGTGAGTTTGGCTTAATTCGCCTATTAAAAGAAAAATATTTCCAAATTGTCTTACAAATAAAACTTACCATAAAAGAAGCACTGAAACACAGACTAGTCTATAAGCTGGTCCCTGAGGCACTTTTTAAACTGCTAATTCATGTAGGAGGGCCTAGTGTACTATGGGCCATGCCAAACCTGGGCAGGTGGGTCTGGGTTACATAAGGATGCTGTCTGAGCATGAGCCACAGGAAGCAAGTAAGAAAGCAGCATTCCACCATGGTCTCTGCTTCAGTTCCTGCCTCTGGGTTCCTGCTGTGGATTCCTGGCCTGACTTCCCCCTATAGTGGATTATGACCTGGAAGGTGTAAAATGAAATAAACTCTTTCCCAAGTTGCTTTTGGTCAGGGTCCTTTATCACATCAACAGAAAGAAAAAGTGGTACCAGAAATGGCCCTGACCATGTGGCTCTTATGCTTTAGACTGTTTTGCAGGTGAAAAGTGAAAGACTTTGGGAGCCATGGACTTGAAAAGCCATTGAGTGTTCAGAGGTTAATGAGCTGTTGCAGGAATCGGGAAGGTAATACTGAGAGCAGTGCAGATGATGGAGGTCCGGCTCATGAAGTTTCAGAAGGAAGTAAAGATTTTGGGGGCTGTTTGTATTATATGTTTGAATAAGAAGCTGTGGAATTGAAATCTTCTGTGCTTTACTGGGGAGATAGATGCTGAATAGCTGGGGCTGAAAAAGCGCTGTGATTAATAAGAGATCAGAATCACTTAGGCAAAATCTTCTGGGAAGTATTCCCTCAAGGTCAATAGACAGAAGAAGATGGGGGAGGGAGGACTGCACATCAAGCTGACAGCAGAACTTGGCAAATATTTGTAAGAGGTTCCCGTATGGTACTAGTTTTGAAGGCATGAAAGGGTCATGGAGAGCAGCTGAGGCACTGTGTGGCAGGGTCGGAGTCTCCTCGAAGAAAGGTCATTAGCTAAAGTGTTGCCTCAGTTGCAAGGGAACCCCAGGATTAAGGGATAATGGAGGAAAGCTAAGGCTTGGCACTATATGACAGGGTCTGAGTCCCTGAAGAGGCCAGGGGGAGCTATTGGTGCAGGTGCAGCTTCAGTTGCAGTGGAGAACCAGGTTATTGAAGATGCCAGGGCTTTGGGGTGACCACCAAGGAGAGCAGCTGGTGTGGAGTGAAGCCATCCTGAGCACTGTGAGACAAGCTGTGTGCTGCAGGGGGCAGAGCTGGAGTAGTGGGGCTGCCCAGTCCTTCAGAGTCCAGAAGATTGTGAATAACTCCCAGATGTCAGACACTGAGCTAGTTATACTGTCGGATTTAGGGTTTTCTTTGAGATTATAACCGAGACCTAGTTATTTCTTCCTGGAATAAGCACAAATATAATTTGTTATTTTCTTATTTTATGGGAGCCCACAGTTAAAAGAATCTGGCTGGGCATGGTGGCACACACCTTTAATTAACAGTGACTCGGGAGGCAGAGGCAGGCAGATCTCTGTGTGTTCAAGGACAGCCTGGTCTATGGAGTGAGTTCCAGGACAGCTGGAGCCACAGGGAGACCCTGTCTCAAAAATACTAAAAAAAAAAGAATCTGAATGGGAGCTCTAAAGTTGTATTGTTTTATATTACGATATTAACATGAAGTCTTGGGGACAAGCAAGAGAGGAAAGGTTATGTTTAAAGCGATGTGTTTGTGTGTCAAAGTTGACAAAGGTTGTAAGATGAAATAAATTCTTTCCTCCCCAAGTTGCTTTTGGTCGGAGTTTTTATCAAAGGAGCAGAAAGCAAACCAGATACTAAGTTTCTGGTGCTATGAAGAGATGCTGGCCTTAGGTGAGACTCAGAAGCCCAAACAGCTCTTGGGGTGGTTATTAGCTACAGAGCAATAAATAGATGCTAGTGAAAGACCTTTAGCAACACAAAGCAACCTGATTACAAAATGAGCAAAGAACTTGAAACTTTTCCTCAAACAGGATATAAAAAAAATGGAGGGCTGGGATTGGCTCAGCTGATGATAGAGTGCGTGCCTAGCATACCCAAAGCCCTGGGTTCCATCCCCAGCACTGTATAAACCACATGGAGTGGTCCATGCCTGTAATCCCAGCATTCAGTAGGTAAAAGCCAGAATGTTAGCAATTCAATAAGGTCATCTACAGATACACAGGGAGTTCAAGGCCAGACTGGGATACATAAGACCTCCCACAAAAAAAGGATATACAAATGGCCAATAAGCACATGAAAGGATTATCAGTGTCCTTAATTATTAAGGAAATGCAAGCCAAAACTACAGAGGGCTGGGAGCAAAGCTCAGTGAAAGAGTGCTTGCCTAGCATACAGAAAGCCCTGGTTTTGAACCCCAGCACCTTGAAAATAAAGGGGCTGGAGAGATGGCTCAGCAGTTAAAAACATTGGATGCTCTTGGAGAGGACTCAGGTTTGAGTCCCAGCATCCATCTGGCGGCTAACAACTGTCAGTAACTCCAGTTCCAGGGGAATCTGATGCCCTCTTCTGACCTCTGCAAGCATTGCACAACACAGGTATGTTTATACACATGGAGGCAATACACTCATACACATAAAATAAAAAATAATAAATAAAATATTAATCAATAAATTAAAGCTACAGAGGAATACCTCTCATCCACATTAGAGTAGCTCTCTCATTATAAAAGAAAATAAGTTTTGCTGACAATATGGAGACATTGGAATCTTTGTGCCTTCTCTCAGTGGGAATGGAAAATGGTTAACCCAACGTAGAGTGCAGCATAGCTGCTCCTCAAAAAGAGTAAAAACAGAACTACCACATGATCCACAATCAGATTTCTAGCATAAAATTCCAAGAATTAGGATCAGGAAGAGATACTTGTATACCTATGTTCATAGCATCTTTATTCACAATATCCAGAATGTGGAGGCAGCTCAGGTTCTGTCCACAGATGAATAGAAAGGCAAAATAAAGTATACCTATACAACATAGTATTATTCAACCTCAAAAATAAATGTTCTGATGCATGCTACAACATGGATGGAGCTTGAAGTCATTATGCTATGTGTAATGAGCTAGTTACAAAAATGACACATATTATATGATTGCATTCATGTGCTATTTAAACTCAGGGACATAAAGCAGTATGATATGTAGTGTGAAGAGAAAATGAGAAATCGTTGCTTCAGTATTGATTGATATACAGCATTTCAGTTTTAAAAGATGAAGCATTCTGGAAATAACGTGGAGATGGCTGTATAAAACCATGGATGTGGGGCTGGAGAGATGGCCTAGCGGTTGAGAGCACCGACCGCTCTTGCAGAGGACCCGGGTTCGATCCCCAGCACCCACATGGCGGCTGAGAACCGTCTGAAACTCCAATTCCAGGAGAACTCCAGTTCCAGGGGAATCCGAGACCCTCTTCTGACCTCCGCGGCGTTGCACGACACGGGTGCACAAACTTGCATGCAGACAGTACATTGATACACATACAGAAATAAATAAAAAAATTAATAAAAAAAAATTAAAAAAAAAGAAATATAAATTTCTATAATCCCTGTACTTGGGAGATTGAAGAAAAGAATCTTGAGTTTCAAGCCAGCTTGTGCT
The DNA here is from genome assembly GCA_009823505.1 of Rhizomys pruinosus. Lineage (NCBI taxonomy): Eukaryota > Metazoa > Chordata > Mammalia > Rodentia > Spalacidae > Rhizomys > Rhizomys pruinosus. The sequence goes on from VZQC01014672.1 coordinate 323,356, forward strand.
GCACAGTGAGTTCAAGCCACCTGAAATCCTGTCTCAAAAAGGAAGAGATAGAAATGAGATGGAGATGTGGATGTGGACGGGGGTGCGAATGAGGACAGGGGCGGGGGTGGAGATGGGGGTGGGGGTGGGGATGGGGGTGGGGATGGGGGTGGGGNCTATACTAATAGCCACATGGCAAACTCTTAGTGCTCCATTGAGAAGGGAACCAAGCCACTGAGGTCAGATTTACAGCTGGCTCTGTACCATACGCTAGGATCAACATAAATGGACAGTTTCCATCATGATAGCACTGAACGCTGGGAAAAAGAAAACTCCCAGTGGCAATGCTCTGCCTGTAAAAAGAGATGGTCCGGACTAAGGGCCTGAATTGACCCATGGAGTGGCCATATGGTCAGAGATAATGGAATAATTTTAAGTATATATATATATAATATTATAAATAATTATATATATATTAACTTGATTTTACATTAAAAGTGTATATATGTAAATAATAAAACTAAAACTATCTGTGCCATAATGTCAGTCTTATGAATGGGTTTCATTTTTCCTTATATGTTTCTTTTTCTAAAGCTTCTTTTGTTCAATGATTTGGGTTATTTTTATAAACAGGCAAAAACTGGTAAATGTTATTTGAAAAAGAGACTTCCTTTTGACTCAGCATCACAAACACATCTGCATGCACTGTGGAGTTTATTTTGCCCCAAAGTCTATCTTTTGTGAGAAATATTGGGATTAGTCTGTTGCCACATTCCATTAGCCCCCTGCTTTAACATGCTGTGTGACACAGACGGTGGAATCAAGATCTCTGTAACTGATTCAGTCAGATAAATAGAACGCAAAAGGAGGCTTTCTGTTGATCTAAAAGTACATTGAGGCATCACTAGATGTTCAGGCCTTGGGGAGAGAATGCTACAGCTGGATTCCTGACTGTTGATTACTAGCCACCTGCTATGTTAGGGTAGATTGTCTGCTGGGCTGCTGGAAAAGGGTCCCAACTCTGAGCCCTTTTGTAGGGGGTGGCTGTCTGGGCAGGAGCCAACCTTCGCCTTTGCAGCCGGTGACTGACAGGTCAGGTTTGGTGCCTCTGTGGCTTTGTGCGGGTGGGCTAAGGCAGGCATATCCCCCCCACCCCCGCCAACTGGAATTGGTGAGAGAGTATCCAAGTGGACTTTTTTTTGGAGAACCTTCAGAACAGGAAGAGAACAGTGACTTAGGCTTCCAATATCCAATATATAAACAAAGTTGAAAGCCTGAAACCTAGACAAGTCAATACTCCATAAACAGGAGGAGGAAAGGAAAAAAAAAAAAAAGGCATCAGAAGGAGGCAAGCAAAACCATCCGCTAACATAGTGAAAAGACTTGTGATTTGAATCACAAAAGGGAAACCCACACGCCAGGGACACGATGAAGGGACAACATTGGAAAGGCACAGGATAATCCTGCACCAGGCTCTACCAAACCTGTAGGAGATAGCTACAATGGGATCCCCCTGGAGGTGACCCAAGGAACAGATCTTAGAGGAATAATTGCAGACCTATGCAGAGAAATTAAAGAAAATAAAGAATTCAGAAAAGTAAAGAGAGAGAATGAAAAACTGAAAAAGGACCTAGAGGGATACAATGACAAACTTCAGAAAGAACTAAAGGAACAGACTGACAAACTCCAGAAAGAACTAGAGGGAGAAAAAAAAAAACTCCAAAAGGAAGTAGAAATACTGAAAAAGGAAGCCAACCAACGAAGTAAGGAGCATCAAGAAGAGATTGAGAAGCTCAAAAAGGAAATGGAAATACTAAAGAAAACACAGGATGAAATGAAAAAGGAATTAGAACACTCATCCAATCAAGAAGAAAATAAAGGAAAAAGCCTCAGAAGTAGAATGGAGGAAGCAGAACAAAGAATATCAGATCTGGAAGATAACACAGAGCAACTAAAAAGCTCACATAAAGAATACGAAAATTTTAAAAATACACTAAAGTGGAACAACCAGGAAATATGGGACACTGTGAAAAGATCAAACCTCCACATCATAGGAATAGAGGAAGGAGAAGAATCTCAAGAGAATAGTATTGATCAGATCTTCAACAGAATAATAGATGAAAATTTCCGCAAACTAAAACAAACAAACCCATACAAATACAAGAAGCACATAAGAGCAGTGGTGGGCTCCCAATCTACATTGCAGCAGAGACTGTGTGAACTCCTTGCAGCTGCCCAAGATGGTGAAGGCAGGAGAGACGTCCCCTCATGGCATTCTCTATTTATATACCCTTCGCCCCTCTCCTTTATACAACCAAGGCCAACTGGCTGGTTGGGAAGGGGAGCTGACTCTCCTGACTCCTCCTTTTCCCTTGGAAGGTCAATAGTCGAGCTTATCATCCTGAGCAAGCAGGTGCCCCTAAGCATGGGAAAGTGTATGATGTCCATGGTCAGTCTTTCGGAGGACAGTCCATGCTACAAGGTCATTATCTCTAATCGATGAGAAGTGGGTTCACTTCTCTGCTCCTGATTGTGGATGTGTTGAGACCAGCTTCCTCCTGCTCCTGCCTTCCTGCCATAATGCACTGTATTCCCTGAAACTCCCTCTGAGAATTCCTGAAAAGAAGAAACAGAAGGAAGACCAGACTTGATGAAAGCAGCACAAAAAGCAAGTGATGTGAAGAGGAAAGTGGCTTCTTCCTGAGTTCTGAGCTGTCTTGGTTACAGACTGTGCTGGATAGCTTTAGTGTCAACTTGACACACCTTGGTTGAGGAAGCCTCAATTGTGGAACTGGCTCCATTGGACTGGTCTGTGACCACCTCTGTGGAGTATTGTCTTGATGGTCAAGCCCACAATGAGTAGTGCCACCCTGGGCAGGTTGTTGTGTACGGTATAAGAAGGCGGGCTGGGCATGAGCCTGGAGAGCAAACCAGTGAACAACATTCCTCCATGGCCTGTGCTTCAGCTCCTGCCTCCAAGTTCCTGCCCTGAGTTCCTGCCTTGGGCTCCCTAAGTGATGAGCTGTGACCCAGGAGATGTAAGCTGAATAAACCCTGTCCTCCCCAAGTTGGTGTTGGTCGCACTGTTTTGTCACAGCAATGGAAGACAAACTAGAACAGAAATTGGTACCAGAAGAGTGGGGTATTGCTGTGACAGACCTGACCTTGGTGTTTTGGGGAAGGATTGTGGAGGCGTTTGGAACTTTGGGCTGGGAAGATCATTGAATGCCTAAAGATTGTTGCTGTGAGGAAAGATTTATTATTGGCTCACGGATATTAAGAAAGGCAGTGCCTTATAACGAGAGCAGAAACACTCCACGGCTGCAGGGCTTCCCGTGGCAGTGGGAATACTGAGCCTACGATGACTTCTCGATCTTCGGCCACAGTTCTTCGTGACCAGTGAAGCAGCGAGAGGACAGCAGGCAGTGTGGACTTATACCGTATGAGGTGTCCTATCGAGGTGCCCAGTTTCTTCACTAGCTCTCCTAAGGGCCATCCCCTATCAACTTTCCCAGGTGTGTAACCTAGTGGGGAAACCAAGATAGTGTTCAGTAAATGAGTCTGGTGGGGATATTTTGCATCCAAACTGTAATAATTTATACAGAAAAATGTTTGACTAACACTGTTCAATTCAACCTCACATGCAACCATTTCCTTCTGCGTACTTTAGCACACGTCTCAGTCTCCCTGGCACTTGGATGTGGTCATGTGACTGAGCCCCAGCAAACAGGAGTTAGGAGTCTATTTTTAGGCCACTCCTATGAAAACTTTCCCAATTTTTATTCTCTATTTTCCAATCAGATGCTAAGAATTTAGAAAACAACTCCAAATTGCCTTCTCAAGAGAAGACAGAATATTAAGACCCTTCCTGATGAAGCTACTAGGGAAAGGCTTATGTTGTAAAAGGGATCTCGTGGAGATTTTCTTGTTTGTTTTTTTTTTCTCCTAAGGCGCATGCTTTACTTCCATGTGGGGACTGCCAGGCGTGAGCCGCCTGCAGAGAGGTGGTGGGATTGGACAGCATGGCAGGGGGCGGTGGGGGGGGGGGAAGGGGACAGAGAGAGAGGAAGTGAACAAGAGAGACATTTTGGCTGCTGGGTCTTCCACCCTTTTAACCACTCTTGCTGAGAAGTGGGCTCTCGTGCGCCGCCTTAGGGATATTCTGGGAAGCCCTGACCTAACAATTTCCAGTCCTTTTTGCTTATGTCAAGAAATGGGTTGCTCGCTTTCTTCTCCTCTTCTGTATCTGCTTCAGGCTTATGCGTTGGGTACAGTCTTGGGAACAGCTGTCAGCGCTGGGGGTTAGAATCAGTTCCCATTTGGCTGTTTGGTTGGTGTGGCTCTGGCCAAATGGGTTTTTGGGTCCAGATTGATTAGTGGCATACTTTTAAACGTTTTCTCTGCAACTGAAAAACAAGCTAGTTGAGTCTTACATGCAGTATATCAGTGCAGGGGAGATTTTCATAATATGAATATAGGCCAAGGCTAAAAGAAGTATAAGATGAAGATAAAGGATAATTATTATGTAGTACAAGCCCTAGTAAAATAAAAAGAACACAACAAAGATGTACAAAAATAAAGGTGATAAATATGCCAAAAAGATAAGATTCTTCTATAGGTAGAAGATAAGTGCAAGGATGCCATTTAAAGTGCAGGTCAAAACAAAGGAAAAAAAAAACAGGTGTAAGTGCCCTGTACAGGGTAATAAATAAAAGCAATAACTTGAATGAAAACACAAACCTTCCTAAAACCCAAATAATAAAAAAGTAAACACAATGAAATGGAATACAAAATTATAAGAATTGAAAGTCAAGTATTGTAGGTATATCAATAAAAGTGAGTTTGGCTTAATTCGCGCTATTAAAAAGAAAATATTTCCAAAATTGTCTTAAAATTAAAACTTACCATAAAAGAACACTGGAAACACAGACTAGTCTATATAGCTGGTCCCTGAGAGCACTTTTAAGCTGCTAATGCTGTAGGAGGGCCTAGTGTACTATGGGCCATGCCAAACCTGGGCAGGTGGGTCTGGGGTTACATAAGGATGCTGTCTGAGCATGAGCCACAGGAAGCAAGTAAGAAAGCACATTCCCCATGGTCCTCGCTTCCGTTCCTGCCTCTGGAGTCCTGCTGTGAATTCCTGGCCTGCGACTTCCCCCTAAGTGATAGATTATGACACTGGAAGGTGTAAAATGCAAAATAAACGGTCTTCCTCCCTTAAGTTGCTGTTTGGATCAGGGTCCTTTATCACATCAACAGAAAGAAAAAGTGGTACCAGAAATGGCCCTGACCATGTGGCCTCTTGGCTTTAAAGACTGTTTTGCAGGTGAAAAGTGAAAGACTTTGGGAGCCATGGACTTGAAAAGCCATTGAGTGTTCAAGGCTTAATGAGGCGCTGTTGCAGGAATCGGGAAGGTAATACTGAGAGCAGTGCAGATGATTGGAGGTCTCGGCTATGAAGTTTCAGAAGGAAAGTAAAGATTGTTGGGGGCTGTTTGTATTATATGTTTGAATAAGAAGCTGTGGAATTGAAATCTTCTGTGCTTTACTGGGGAGAATAGATGCTGAATAAGCTGGGGCTGAAAAAGCGCTGTGATTAATAAGAGATCAGAATTCACTTAGGCAAATCTTCTGGGAAGTATTCCCTCAAGGTCATAGACAGGAAGAGATGGGGGAGGGAGGAACTGCGACAGTCAAGTCTGACAGGGGGCAGAACTTGGCAAATATTTGTAAGAGGTTCCCGTATGGTATGAGTTTTGAAGGCATGAAAGGGGCATGGAGAGCAGATCTGAGGCACTGTGTGGCAGGGTCGGAGTCTCCTCGAAGAAAGGTCATTAGCTAAAGTGTTGCCTCAGTTGCAAGGGAACCCCAGGATTAAGGGATAATGGAGGAAAGCTAAGGCTTGGCACTATATGACAGGGTCTGAGTCCCTGAAGAGGCCAGGGGGAGGCTATTGGTGCAGGTGCAGCTTCAGTTTGCAGTGGAGAACCAGGTTATTGAAGATGCCCAGGGCTTTGGAGGTGACCACCAAGGAGAGCAGCTGGTGTGGAGTGAAGCCATCCTGAGCACTGTGAGACAAGCTGTGTGCTGCAGGGGGCCAGAGCTGGAGTAGTGGTGCTGCCCAGTCCCTTCAAGAGTCGAAGATTGGTGAATAACTCCGCAAGATGTCAGACACTGAGCTAGTTATACTGTCGGATTTAGGGTTTTCTTTGAGATTATAACCGAGACCTAGTTATTTCTTCCTGGAATAAGCACAAAGTATAATTTGTTATTTTCTTATTATGGGAGCCACAGTTTAAAAGAATCTGCTGGGCATGGTGGCCATACACTTTAATTAACAGTACTCGGAGGCTAATAAGAGCAGGATTCTGCAAGTTCAAGGACTAGGCTGTCATTTGGAGTGAGTTCCAGGACACGCTGGAGCCACAGGAGACCCTGTCCTCAAAATACTAAAAAAAAAAAAAAAGAATCTGAATGGAGCTCTAAAGTTGTATTGTTTTATATTACGATATTAACATGAAGTCTTGGGGACAAGCAGAGAGGAAAGTTAATGTTTAAAGCGATGTGTTTGGTGTGTCAAAGGTTGAAAAGTTTGGAAGATGAAATAAATTCTTTCCTCCCCAAGTTGCTTTTGGTCGGAGTTTTTATCAAAGGAGCAGAAAGCAAACCAGATACTAAGTTTCTGGTGCTATGAAGAGATGCTGGCCTTAGGTGAGACTCAGAAGCCCAAACAGCTCTTGGGGTGGTTATTAGCTACAGAGCAATAAATAGATGCTAGTGAAAGACCTTTAGCAACACAAAGCAACCTGATTACAAAATGAGCAAAGAACGTGAAACTTTCCTCAAACAGGATATTAAAAAAAATGGAGGGCTGGAGATTTGGCTTCAGCTGATGATAAAGAGTGCGTGCCTAGAATACCCAAGACCCTGGGTTCCATCCCTCAGCAACTGTAATAAACCACATGGAAGTGGTCCATGCCTGTAATCCCAGCATTCAGTAGGTAAAAGCCAGATGTTAGCAATTCAATAAGGTCATCTACAGATACACAGGGAGTCAAGGCCAGACTGGGATACATAAGACCCCCACAAAAAAAGGATATACAAATGGCCAAAGCACATGAAAGGAATATCAGTGTCCTAATTATGTAAAGAATGCAAGCCAAAACTACAGAGGGCTGGGAGCAAAGCTCAGTGAAAGAGTGCTTGCCTAGCATACATGAAGCCCTGGTTTTGAACCCCATCACCTTGAAAATAAAGGGGCCTGGAGAGATGGCTCAGCAAGTTAAAAACCATTGGGATGCTCTTGAGGGACGTCAGGTTTGATTCCCAGCATCCATCTGGCGGGCTAACAACTGTCAGTAACTCCGTTCCTAGGGGAATCTGATGCCCTCTTTCTGACCTCTTCAAGCATTGGACAACACAGGTTAAATGTTTGATACACATGAGGCAACACTGCATACAATAAAATAAAAAATAATAAATAAAATATTAATCAAAATTAAAGCGACGAGGAATACCTCTCATCCACATTAGAGTAGCTCTCTCATTATAAAAGAAAATAAGTTTTGCTGACAATATGGAGACATTGGAATCTTTGTGCCTTCTCTCAGTGGGAATGGAAAATGGTTACCCAACGTAGAGTGCAGCATAGCTGCTCCTCAAAAAGAGTAAAAACAGAACTACCACATGATCCACAATCAGATTTCTAGCATAAAATTCCAAGAATTAGGATCAGGAAGAGATACTTGTATACCTATGTTCATAGCATCTTTATTCACAATATCCAGAATGTGGAGGCAGCTCAGGTTCTGTCCACAGATGAATAGAAAGGCAAAATAAAGTATACCTATACGAACATAGTATTATTCAACCTCAAAAATAAATGTTCTGATGCATGCTACAACCTGGATGGAGCTTGGAAGTCATTATGCTATGTTGTAATGAGCTAGTTACAAAAATGACACATATTATATGATTGCATTCATGTGCTATTTAAACTCAGGGACATAAAGCAGATGATATGTAGTGGTGAAGAGAAAAGAGAAATCGTGCTTCAGTATTGATTGATATACAGCATTTGCAGTTTTAAAAGATGAAGCAATTCTGGAAATAAACGTGGAGATGGCTGTAGATAAACCAGGGGTGTGGGCTGGAGAGATGGCCTAGCGGTTGAAGCGCCGACCGCTCTTGCAGAGGACCCCGGTTCGATCGCCCAAGCACCCACAATGTTGTGGCTGAGAACCGTCTGAAACTCCATTCCAGAGAACCCAGTTCCAGGGGAACCCGAGACCCGTCTTCTGACCTCCGCGGCGTTGCACGAACACGGGTTGCACAAACTTGCATCAGAACAGTACATTCATACACATACAGAAATATAATAAATTAATAAAAAAAAACATGGAGGTAGCTTGAATAACTGTTCCTGTACACATTTAAATAGTTAAGATCAGAAACTTTATGTCATATATACTTTACCATAATCCAAATGTGTGAAACTCACTTTTAAGATTTATCAGTAATCTTTATACTTCTGTCAGGCCTCCGCTTTCTTTGGGGGGTAATGAATCTTGGCTTGCCACAAGACCCAGGTAGACTCCACTGACCATGGAAAAACCAGATTTCAATACCATTCATGAGTATGGTGTTATCTGATCTACTTGACTATAAAGTTGGTAATTCCAACAAGGGCTCAACTGTTGCAGAAAGACACTGCACACATGTTGAAGCCCAGTAGTCCCTCGAGACACTAAGAAAGAACATGAGCAAAATGTTCAAAGCCCAGAAGGCTTGCCTTGGCCATACTGGAAGGGCGGCCTCAGCCTATACTAATAGCCACATGGCAAATTCTCTTAGTGCTCCATTGAGAAGGGAACCAAGCCACTGAGGTCAGATTTACAGCTGGCTCTGTACCATACGCTAGGATCAACATAAATGGACAGTTTCCATCATGATAGCACTGAACGCTGGGAAAAAGAAATACTCCCAGTGGCAATGCTCTGCTGTAAAAAGAGATGGTCCGGACTAAGGGCCTGATTGACCCATGGAGTGGCCATATGGTCAGAGATAATGGAATAATTTTAAGTATATATATATATATATATATATATATATATATCTATATGATTTTACATTAAAGTGTATATATGTAAATAATAAAACTAAAACTATCTGTGCCATAATGTCAGTCTTATGAATGGGTTTCATTTTTCCTTATATTTTTTCTAAAGCTTCTTTTGTTCAATGATTTGGGTTATTTTTATAAACAGGCAAAAACTGGTAAATGTTATTTGAAAAAGAGACTTCCTTTTGACTCAGCATCACAAACACTCTGCATGCACTGTGGAGTTTATTTTGCCCCAAAGTCTATCTTTTGTGAGAAATATTGGGATTAGTCTGTTGCCACATTCCATTAGCCCCCTGCTTTAACATGCTGTGTGACACAGACGGTGGAATCAAGATCTCTGTAACTGATTCAGTCAGATAAATAGAACGCAAAAGGAGGCTTTTCTGTTGATCTAAAAGTACATTGAGGCATCACTAGATGTTCAGGCCTTGGGGAGAGAATGCTACAGCTGGATTCCTGACTGTTGATTACTAGCCACCTGCTATGTTAGGGTAGATTGTCTCTGGGCTGCTGGAAAAGGCGTCCAACTCTGAGCCCTTTTTGTAGGGGGGTGGTGTCTGGGCGGAGCCAACTTCTTGCCTTTGCAGCCGGTGACTGACAGGTCAGGTTTGGTGCCTCTGTGGCTTTGTGCGGGTGGGCTAAGGCAGGCATATCCCCCCCACCCCCCCGCCAACTGGAATTGGTGAGAGAGTATCCAAGTGGACCTTTTTTTGGAGAACACTCAGAAACAGGAAGAGAACAGTGACTTAGGCTTCCATATATCCAATATATAAACAAAGTTGAAAGCCTGAAAAACTAGACAACGCAATACTCCTATAACAGGAGGAGGGAAAGGAAAAAAATAAAAAAGGCATCAGAAGGAAGCAAAAAAAAAAACTAAAAATAAAAGATTAGAATCACAAAAGGGAAACCCCACGCCAGGGACACGATGAAGGGACAATGGAAAGGCACAGGATAATCCTGCAACAAGGCTCTACCAACCTGTAGGAGATAGCTACAATGGGATCCCCCTGGAGGTGACCCAAGGAACAGATTTAGAGGAATAATTGCAGACCTATGCAGAGAAATTAAAGAAAATAAAGAAATTCAGAAAAGTAAAGAGAGAGAATGAAAAACTGAAAAAGGACCTGAGGGATACAATGACAAACTTCAGAAAGAACTAAAGGAAAAGATGACAAACTCCAGAAAGAACTAGAGGGAGAAAAAAAAAAAACTCAAAGGAGAGTAGAAATACTGAAAGGAAGCCACCCAACGAAGTAAGGAGCATCAAGAAGAGATTGAGAAGTCTCAAAAGGAAATGGAAAATACTAAAGAAAACACAGGATGAAATGAAAAAGGAATTAGAACACTCATCCAATCAAGAAGAAAATAAAGGAAAAAGCCTCAGAGTAGAATGGAGGAAGCAGAACAAGAAATCAGACCTGGAAGAAATCCAAAGCAACAAAGAAAACACATAAAAATATGGAAAATTTTAAAAATACACTAAAAAAAAAGAAAAAGAAAAGGACACTAAAAAGATCAAACCTCCCATCATAGGAATAGAGGAAGGAGAGAATCTAAGAGAATAGTATTGATCGATCTTCAACAGAATAATAGATGAAAATTTTCCGCAAACTAAACAAACAAACCCATACAAATACAAGAAGCACATAAGAGCAGTGGTGGGCTCCCAATCTACATTGCAGCAGAGACTGTGTGAACTCCTTGCAGCTGCCCAAGATGGTGAAGGCAGGAGAGACCTGCCTCATGGCTTTCTCTTTATATACCCAGCTGTCCCCTCTCCTTTATATAGCCAAGGCCAACTGGCTGGTTGGGAAGGGGAGCTGACTCTCCTGACTCCTCCTTTTCCTTGGAAGGATCAGAGTCAGTTTATCATCCTGGGCAAGAAGGTGCCCCTAAGCATGGGAAAGTGTATGATGTCCATGGTCAGTCTTTCGGAGGACAGTCCATGCTACAAGGTCATTATCTCTAATCGATGAGAAGTGGGTTCACTTCTCTGCTCCTGATTGTGGATGTGTTGAGACCAGCTTCCTCCTGCTCCTGCCTTCCTGCCATAATGCACTGTATTCCCTGAAACTCCCTCTGAGAATTCCTGAAAAGAAGAAACAGAAGGAAGACCAGACTTGATGAAAGCAGCACAAAAAGCAAGTGATGTGAAGAGGAAAGTGGCTTCTTCCTGAGTTCTGAGCTGTCTTGGTTACAGACTGTGGCTGGATGCTTTAGTGTCAACTTGACACACCTTGGTTGAGGAAGCCTCAATTGGTGGACTGGCTCCATTGGACTGGTCTGTGACACTCTGTGGAGTATTGTCTTGATGGTCAAGCCCACAAATGAGTAGTGCCACCCTGGGCAGGTTGTTGTGTACGGTATAAGAAGGCGGGCTGGGCATGAGCCTGGAGAAAACCAGTGACAACATTTCCTCCATGGCCCTGTGCTTTTCAGCTCCTGCCTCCAAGTTCCTGCCCTGAGTTCCTGCTTGGGCTCCTTAAGTGATGAGCTTGACCCGGAGATGTAAGCTGAATAAACCCTGTCCTCCTCCCAAGTTGGTGTTGGTCGCACTGTTTTGTCACAGCATGGAAGACAAACTAGAACAGAAATTGGTACCAGAAGAGTGGGGTATTGCTGTGACAGAACCTAACCCTTGGTGTTTTGGGGAAGGATTGTGGAGGCGTTTGGAACTTTGGGCTGGAAAAGATCATTGAATGCTTAAAGATTGTTGCTGTGGAGGTTGGAGCAGTTTTGCTGAAGAATTTGTAGAAGATGGAGGCCCTGGCTTTGTGAAGTTTTCTAGTTTCCAAAGGGGAACAGAGATCATCAGGACTGTGGAAATCCTGTGGGTTCTGGTCAGCTGGGGCTGAAGAATCAGCTGTGTAAAAGAGACCAGAACCTGAAGTGAATTTTTTGTTGTACTGGGACAATTGATGGCTGGTTAGGCTGGGGCTGAAAAAATCAGCTGTAAGTAACAAGAGACCAGCATCAATGTGATGAAATCTTCTGGGAAGAATTTCTTCAGGTCAGCAACACAGAAGCTGTGATCCAGAAGGGGCTTGAGACTCCATTCAGCCAAAAGCAGGACTTGATAACTGTGAAGAGTCTCTATATGGTTCTGGTGTTGAAATTTGAGGGGGTCACAGAGAGCAGCCGAGGATTGGCACTGTGAGAGGTCAGGAAAGACATTGGTGGACGTGACACCTCGGTTGCAGTGAAGACCCAGGATGGCAGGGGTCATGGAGAAGAAGCTGAGGGTTTGCACCAGGAGAGGTCAGAAGAGACCATTGGTGAAGGTGCTGCTCAGTTTCAGGGCGACCCCAGCTTTTTGAGATGCCAGGACACATGGGACACCACCAAGAGCAGCGGCAGGTGTGGAATGGAGTGCCTGGGCCGCGAGATGAGCTGTGTGTGCCAAGCGATGGCAGGAGTCAGAGAAGGGGAGCTGCTGAAACCCTTTGGGAGCCCAGAAGATCGTAAGTGAATCCCAGGTGTCCAGCCTTGAGCTACTTTTGCTGGACTTAGGTTTTGTTTGAGAGTGCCTGATTCTTCCCTTTGAAATAAGACAGTACTTGTTTGGGATTTTACAGTGGCCCACAGTTAAGAACTTTTAATAGACTGAACTTTTAAGCGTTTGGACATTTTAAGGACTGTGGGGCTTTTTAAGGTTGACTGCTTAGGTTGATTAATGTTAACATCATACTTTGGGGACAAGAACTGGAAAGGTGGTGGTTTAATAGTGATGTGTTTTTTTTGTTTTGAACAGGGGTCTATTGTGCTGGATAGCTTTAGTGTCAACTTGACACACCTGGGTCGAGGGAGCCTCAATTTGGGGAACTGGCTCCATTGGATTGGCCTGTGGCCACATCTGTGGAGTATTGTCTTGATGGTCGAGCCGTGTGGAGGGCCCAGCCCACAAGAGTAGTGCCACCTGGGCAGGTGGTTGTGTACGGTTAAAGNGAGGTTGGAGCAGTTTTGCTGAAGAATTGTGTAAGATGGAGGCCTGGCTTGTGAAGTTTTCTAGTTTCCCAAAGGGGAACAGAGATCATCAGGACTGTGGAAATCTGTGGGTTCTGGTCACTGGGGCTGAAGAATCAGCGTAAGGAATAAGAGACCAGAACCTGAAGTGAATTTTTGTGTGTACTGGGACAATTGATGGCTGGTTAGGCTGGGGCTGAAAAATCAGCTGTAAGACAAGAGACCGCATCATGTGTATGAAATCTTTGGGAAGAATTTCTTCAGGGTCAGCATCACAGAAGCTGTGATCCAGAAGGGGCATAGCCTCCATTTCAGGCCAGAAGCAGGACTTGATAACGTGAAGAGTCTCCTATATGGTTCTGGGTTGAAATTTGAGGGGGTCACAGAGAGCAGGCCGAGGCTTGGCACTGTGAGAGGTCAGGAAAGACCATTGGTGGAAGTGCACCTCGGTTGCAGTGAAGACCCAGGATGCAGGGGTCATGGAGAGAGAAGCTGAGGTTTTTGCACCAGGAGGTCAGAAGAGACCATTGGTGAAGGTGCTGCTCAGTTTCAGTGGCGACCCCAGCTTTTTGAGATGCCAGGACATGGGACAACCACCAAGATCAGCCAGCGGCAGGTGTGGAATGGAGTCGCCTGGGCCGCGAGATGAGCTGTGTGTGCCATTGTCGGAATGCAGAGTCAGAGAAGGGGAGCTGCGGAAACCCTTTGGGAGCCCAGAAGATCGTGAGTGAATCCCAGGTGTCCAGCCTGAGCATACTTTGCTGGACTAGGTTTGGTTTGAGAGTGCCTGATTCTTCCCTTTGAAATAAGACAGTACTTTGTTTGGGATTTTACAGTGGCCCACAGTTAAGAACTTTTAATAACGGAACTTTTAGCTTTGGACATTTTAAGGACTGGGGGGCTTTTAAGGTTGATAAATGTTAACATCATACTTGGGGACAAGAACTGGAAAGGTGGTGGTTTAATAGTGATGTGTTCTGTGTGTCATTGACAAGGTCAATTGTGCTGGATAGCTTTAGTGTCAACTTGACACACCTGGGTCGAGGGAGCCTCAATTGGGGAACTGGCTCCATTGGATGGCCTGTGGCCACATCTGTGGATATTGTCTTGATGGTCGAGCCGTGTGGAGGGGCCCAGCCCACAATAGTGGTCCCACCCGTGGGCAGGTGGTTGTTTACGGTTATAAGAAGGCAGGTGGGCATAGCCAGGGGACCAAGCCGTGAACAGCATTCCTCGAGGGCCTGTGCTTCAGCTCTGCCTCCAGGTTCCTGCCCTGAGTTCCTACCTTGGGTTCCCTAAGTGATGAACTGTGACCAGGAATATTGAGCTGAATAACCCTTTCCTCCCAAGTTGGTGTTGGTCGCAGTGTTTTGTCACAGCAATGGAAGACAAACTAGAACGGTATAAGAAGGCAGGCTGGGCATGAGCCAGGGGAGCAAGCCAGTGAACAGCATTCCTCCATGGCCTGTGCTTCAGCTCCTGCCTCCAGGTTCCTGCCCTGAGTTCCTACCTTGGGCTCCCTAAGTGATGAACTGTGACCCAGGAGATGTGAGCTGAATAAACCCTTTCCTCCCCAAGTTGGTGTTGGTTGCAGTGTTTTGTCACAGCAATGGAAGACAAACTAGAACTCAGACTCTCTGAAGTTTTCATTACAGGGAACTTCAAACCAGAAGAAAACAAAGCAGAAGAAACTGATATTGACAGGTAGCTGGTGGCTCTGGACAAGTGAGGAACAATTGTGTTAAAACTGAATGGGGCTGGAGAGATGGCCTAGCCGTTAAGAGCGCTGACCGCTCTTACAGAGGACCCGGGTTTGATCCCCAGCACCCACATGGCGGCTGAGAACCTTTAACTCCAGTTCCAGGGGAATCAGATGCCCTCTCTTCTGACCTCCTCGGCATTGCATGACACGGGTACACAGACCTACATGCAGACAGTACATTCATACACATAATAAAATAAATAAAATAAAAAAAAAACCCGAATGACTGAATGTGACAAATGTCGTGTGGAAATTTTAGGTGAATTTATTCAACATGCTGTAAGTGAACTTCACTTCGATGCTCTTAATCCCTCTCCTCTGCCAATATCAGAATTCCTGCAATTAATGACAGCCCCATAGAAACATCTAGAAGCCACCATGTGTGTTCTGTTACAGAAGTGAAGGGATTATTTCTGGACTCTATATGCCTACCAAAGGAAGGCAGACTTTTTAAGTTTATTGTACCATATAAGAAAATTCAGAGATCAAAAGGAAAGTTTTACTTACAGTGTAAGGTCCAAGTCTTTAGAACTGTCTTCATCCATATAAACAAGAGCCCATCTATTTCAAGGACCATTCAGGAGCAGAAAACAAGCTCATAGTCTTTGTTTTCTATACACACTCAACTAAATAATATTTTGCAGACTTGGAGACTTTGGTCAGCTAGGTTCAGGACAAAGTTGAATTTTCTAGAGCTCTTTCATATACATTGATAGTTGACAGTTTCTCATAGCTTGAAAGAAGCCAACTATAGAGAAGAGGAACATGCAAACAACCTCTGGCAGAATCAGGCTAGTCACATACAAGGTCACAAACTAGACCTGTCCATGAACTGACTACTATGGGTTGATTATTCCTAACTCACCTTAGTCTCAAAAGGCCTTGGGAAGATTCTGGAATTATTTCTGTGACAGCATAACTTTGTTTGTACAGATGGGGAGCTGCAAGTTCAGCATGCTATACGACATAGTCAAAACCATGTGTAAACAGATGATGAATAGCCCCAAATGACATCAGCATTAATTACCAAGAACAATAATATTTACTCCCTATATATACAGGAAAGATGGTTTTGTGTCAAAAAGGCAGTTGAAATAAATGATCTATTCTTTTCAATGACTTCAAAAAGAAACATTTACAAGATTTTAAAAAGCAATCATTTGCTTATTGCCAAGAAATTCATTTAAATGTCATTTAAAATTAGGGGAAAAAAGGTTTCCAGCTTTTATGTGTTAAAATTTGTAACTGTTTATGGGGCAAGAGAACTAAAACCTTCTGGGGTGTTTTTTTGCAATTCATGACATATATTCAGCTATTAACCTTTAATAGTGAGACCAGACTATTCCTCCCAAGTTCTAGATTTCAACGAGAATCTAAACATTTTCTCCAATATTGTTTTATTACTAACAATTTCTGGTTCAATAAAAGTGCACCATAGTAAAGACAAGATTCAAAACACAGAGAACTCTGTTTTCAACTATCATCCTGCAGGGTTTTACGTTTATGCTGGCTGCTAAGAAGCAGCCTATGACTGTTAAGATCTTACTGGAAGGAGACAAGCTCAGAATATGTGAACTGTAGCAGCTGGTCTTGACAATATATTATCCTCTTTTTTTTTCTTTCCATTATTTCTTTTTAAATAATCACCTTCTCACAAAGAGCTAGCACTAATAGCCTGGTACACACTAAACAAAATGTAGCCCAACCACTACCTTGAAAGAAAGACGTCAAATAAAAACTCCCCTAAGTTTAAGTATCCTTGAATTTCTTCATTATGGGAGAAGAATAAATCCAAAAACCTGTTGCATCCTGGGAATCGAATGTTTCTGACAGAGAAGAACATTGTCAAGTAAGCTCTGTGCGTTTCCCTCGGGGCTGAAATGAAAAGCATCTTCCATGAGAGGTTGCCTCTTCATGGGAATTAGAGAGGCCTTTCATCCACATGGTTCAAACAGGATGAAATGTCTGGGCTGTATTGTCAACATCTCCCTAGCAAGCTGGACACCAAATCATACTTATTGAGCTATAGTCCTTGAGAACGAAAAGATAGAAACAGTTTTGAATTTGAATTTGCTGTTTCTGGCAGCCTAGGAAAATGTGTGTGCGCGCGCGCGCGCGTGTGTGTGTGTGTGTGTGTGTGTGTGTGTGTGTGTGTGTAAAAGGTTTTTTTTTTTTTCTCGCTGGGCATGGTGGCCCATGCCGTTAATCCTAGCACTTGGGAGGCAGAGGCAGGTGGATCTTTGTGAGTTCAAGGCCAGTCTGGTCTACAGAGCAAATTCCAGGACAGCTGGGGCTACAGGGAGACACTGTCTTGAAAAGACCAAAAAAAAAAAAGTTATTTTTTTTCTCTAAAACAACTATGGTCATAAACTATTATTTCTTATGGTACTTTCAAAAGTATAAAAATTGTAAGCCCCTGAAGGAGATTGAAGAAGACATCAGAAGATGGAAAGACCTCCCATGCTCATGGATAGGAAAAATTAATATAGTAAAAATATCTATTCTACCCAAATTGATATACAGATTCAATGCAATCCCAATTTAAAATCCCCATGAATTACTTCATAGACTTGGAAAAAATCCATAAATTCATATGGAAAAACAAAAGACCCCGAATAGCCAAAGCAACCCTGAGCAAAAAGAGCAATACAAGGGGGTTGGGGGGGAATCACTATACCAGACTGTAAACTATACTACAGGGCTATAGTAAAATAAAAATAAAAGCCTGGTACTGCCACAAAAACAGACCTGTTGACCAATGGAACAAAATTGAAAATCCAAACTTGAGCACACACAACTTCAGCCACCTCATATTTGACAAAGGGGTCAAGAAGACTCAATGGAGGAAAGACAGCATATTCAGCAAATGGTGTTGGCAAAACTGGATCACCATTTGTAGAAGAATAAAATTAAAACCCTTCCTCTCACCCTGTTTAAAAATCAACTCTAAATGGATCAAAGACCTCAACATGAAACCCAAAACTCTGAAGGTGATAGAGGAAAATGTTGGCAGCAACCTACAAGACATAGGCATGGGAAAAGACTGTCTAAATCAAACAGCGACTGCACAGGAAGTAAGGTTGACAACTGACAAGTGGGACCTCATTAAATTCAAAAGCTTCTGTACAGTGAAAGAAACAATCAGGAAAGTGAAGAGAAAACCCACAAAGTAGGAGGAACCTTCACCTCTGATACATCTGACAGAGCATTAATGTCCAGAATATATAAACTACTCAAAAAACAAAGAAGTAGGAAAACAAATGACTTACTCAAAAGATGGAGTAAAGAACTGAACAGAGACTTCACAAGTGAGGAAATAGAGATGGCTGAGAAACATCTTAAAAAATGTTCAACATCACTAATAATTAAGGAAATGCAAATTAAAGCCACTAGATATCATCTCACTCTTATAAGACTAGCTAGGATCAAGAAAACAAATGATATCAAATGCTTGGAGATACTGTGGGGAAAGGGGAACACTCATCCACTGCTGGTGGGAATGTAAACTCATGCAACCACTATGGGAAGCAGTGTGGAAAACCCTTTAAAGACTCAAAATGAGCCTACCACCTGACCCAGCCATATCACTCCTGGGTATATACCCACAAGGCTCATCCTAACACAGAGATACATGCACAACCATGTTTATTGTAGCTCTCTTCACAATATCGAAGAGCTAGAATCAACCCAAGTGCCCCTCAATGGACAAGTTGATAGAGAAAATGTGGTACATCTACACAATGAAGTACTATGCAGTGGTAAAGAAAGATGACAACATGAATTTTTCAGGTAAATGGATGAACTAGAAGATAAATGAAGAAACGCAGTCCCAGAAAAACAAATGACAAATGATATCCTTCATCTGTGGATGCTAGCACCAAATACCTAGTTGTAAGGCAAACTGAGCAATGTTATATTCCTCTTTTTCTGAAAGCAACTGTGCTCTTATAAAGTGAATCCCTTAACAGGCTCTAGAATCAACCTAGCACTTATTTTCAGACTTTGTAAATCTTGGTGTGTGGGTGGAGGGCATGTATGCATAATTTTAGAGTAAAATAACTTTAAAAGGGAAAAATCTGAAATATGATTTGGAAATAACATAGTTTATTTTCAGATGGCATAATTTTAGTATAGGTGTGACATATATACATATATATATATATATTATATATATATATATATGGAGCAATACAAATTGGAGGGAACAACGGCAACAGAAGAAATGGGACAAAGAACCAACTGAAACAGTAAAGTTCTTCCCCAAACAATAATCCTCTGCTTTGAAAACCTTTAACCTTTAAAAAGACTCAGAAAGGGGCTGGAGAGATGGCTCAGCAGTTAAGAGTGCGGATTGCCCTTACAGAGGACCCAGGTTCGATTCCCAGCACCCACATGGTGGCTAAGAACCGTCTTTAGCTCCAATTCCAGGGGAATCCGATGCCCTCTTCTGACTGCTGCTGCATTGTAGGCGCACCAACCTACATTCAGACACATAAAATAATAATAAGTACACATAAAAAATAATAAGTAAATATTTTAAAAAAGACTCAGAAAAAAGATCCAAGGCAGGTATGGCAGAATGCATGAACTCAGGTGGGTGAGGAGCATGGGAAGGGAACTGAGGCTAAACTGGACTGAGAAGTTATATATGAAATGCACAAAACTTCAATAAAAAATATTAAAAAAGAAATAGAAAAATAAGCCAAAAAGTCAAGAACTCTTTAACCATAATCCTGCTATATTAAAATTTAAATAAGAAATATAACTTCACTGGTACAAACTCAGTACACAGAATAATTTTGTAGCGTGCACAACAAAGCCCAACCTTCAAATGAAAATGGCAAATGAATAGACATAATTGGGAAAACATCAAGATGAAAGTGACCTTCGGATCTATTACCAACTGTTAACTCGGGGCTAGAGAGATGGCTCAATGGCTAAGAGCACTGGATCTCTTACAGAGGACCTGGGCTCAGTTCCCAGGACCCATATGGTGGCTAACAACTATCTTGCTTCAGTTCCAGGGGTTACAACACCCTCTTCTGGCCCCTGTGGTCATTGAATGTACATGGTTCATATATATACATGCAATCAAACCTTCACATACATATAATAAGAATAAATAAATGTTTAAAAGATGAAAATTTTAAGTGTTGGCAAAAATGTAAGTGGATTCAATAAATAGAAAGGTTATTTTGGTCACGTGTTTAGAAATTCTCAAACATGTGGATAGCATTCAACTTAGTAACTCTAATTCTACAACATACATTTTTCTCCCAGCAATGTTTGTTGAGCCCTAAAAAATTTTGACATCAGGAAAATATTTAAACAAATACTCAACAATGAGAACCAGAAGGAAAATAATTCAGGGAAGTCACTATCAGGCAGCCACTGAGAATCTTTAAAGATGGCAGAATATTTAAAGTCATGAAAAACGTTCAGAATGACTGGGTAAAAAAAAAGCAAATTTCAAGACTTAGGACTTCATCATCATTATTTTATTTTATTTTATCTTATCTTATCTTATTTTATTTTTTGGTCTTTTTGAGACAGGATCTTCCTATAGCCTCAGCTGTCCTGGAACTCTCTATGTAGACCAGGCTGGCCTGGAACTCACAGAGATTTCACCGCCTCTTCCTCCGGAGTGATGGGATTAAAGGAATGAGCCACCACACCCTGCCACAGTTTTATTTTTTAAATTATATATAGTTGGTCAAATGTGGAGTCAGTGGTTAAGTGCACATACTGCTCTTGCAGAGGACTGGGAGTCAGTTCCCAGGACCCACATTGGACAGCTCATAATTGCCTGTAGCTCCAGGAGATGCAATGTCCTCTTCTGGCCTCTGTGGGCAGCTTCACCCACATGCTCATACAGACACTCATGTGTACACATAGTTTAAAATAAAAATAAATATTTTTTAAAAATAAAGTTGGCCAAATAAAATATGGTATTTGAAATTTGATCAACTTGTTTGACACAGTGATGGTTAATTCTTGTTTCCTTGTCTGCTCTTCTGTAATTTTCAGACATCCTATGTTTACATATCATTATTTTATCAATGAGTTATAACACAATAGACATTCTGGTTTTGTTTTGTTTTGTTTTGTTTTTGGAACACAATAGACATTCTGAAAGTTTATCTCCACTTCTAAATGGCTTCCTAAATTTTACCCATTTTTCTACTATTGTACTTATGTACATGTGAATATCTGTATCTGTGTTGGAGTCTGCCAGAGCATACATAATTCAGTGGTAAGATGGTTCAAGGGGTCAATAGTTCAAAGCAAAGGGTAAAGATATTTTAGATAAAATTATGTTCTAAGACTAAGTCTATCAAAAATTCAATTATCTCGGGTTATTTTTCAAATATGCAAATGTGTTCTATTTCAAATACTTTTTGCTTTAAAAAATTACTGGCGGAGGCTGGGAAAAGGCTTGGCAAGTAAAGTGCCTACTGCACAAGCATAAGTGCCAGAGTTCAGATCCCCAGTCCCTGGGTAAAGTGGCGTGGGAGTGGCAGCTCGCTTGCAATCTCCACACTTGGGAGGTGGAGACAGGGGATTCCCTCCAAAAAGCTGCCAGCCAGACTAGCGGAATTGGAGCTCACGGAGAGATCCTGCCTCCGGTATACATAGTGGAGGGTACGGATGACTTACTGTATGGACAGAATCCGCACTAATGACTTTTTCTTAACCTTGCACCAAAGAACAAGGCCAGCCTGGTCTATAGAGTGAGTTCCAGGCCAGCTGGGTCTACAGAGAGACCCTGTCTCAAAAAAAAGACAAATAAATAAATAAATAAAATGCGAAGCAGCTCACTGAGCTATGTGCTCCTCTTTGACCTGGGCTTATGATCTTGATCCCTTGGGAGCCTCACTTTGCCCTCCATCTAAGATAATGAGTGAATGAGGCTGTGCTTGAATTAGCGCCATTCGGGCAGTGAAGTAGTTGATGAAATGCTCAGTGAGACTGAAGATTTAGAATGGAAGACTTGGTGCTTATGAAAAAAATACAAGTTTAATTTGAAAAACTGGTTTGGAAGAAATGGAGGTATTCAATCAACCCAGGGAGGAAATCTTGGCTGTACATTAAGATACTGAATTCATTGATCTAGAAATTAAAGAAAGGGGCCCAGAGACAGAGAAAGGCTCCCAAGAACACTAACACTTAGGACACAGGACCTAGGTCGCCTACCTCGAGCTTGGGCGCCGGTAGCGTCGGAGCGGAGAGGAGCTGGTTAGGATGATCACGGATGTGCAGCTCGCCATCTTCGCCAACATGCTGGGCGTGTCGCTTTTCTTGCTTGTGGTTCTCTATCACTACGTGGCAGTCAACAATCCCAAGAAGCAAGAATGAAAGTGGCCTCCGCCCCCAGGGTTCCAGGACATAGTCTGAGGCAAGATGGAGGGTGTGAGGGGCCTTCACACTTTACTTCATCTCCTACTCATCACAGCATACAAAGCAACTACACCTGGATTTTTCCAAACAACTTTTATTTCCTCAAAGTCTTCCTACAAGAAGCTGCCAATTATAGGGCCCAATTATAGGGGCTGCTTTCTTTTCTACTCCTGCCCCCCCAATACAAAAATATATACATAAAAGAAAAAAAAAAAGGACACAGGACCTGAGGAAGAAGAATCTTAATAGGGGGAAAGTCAGGGAAGTGTGGCTTACAATTCAGAATCTAATATTGCAGTTTAACCATGTTAAGATGATAAGATCATTACATCACACTTGTGACAATGGTGTGGTGACTTTGTATAAAAACAGAGATCAATTTCCAGTGTTGTTCCTCAGGAGCTGTCTGTCTTGATTTTTAAAATCAGGGTCTCTCTCTGGGACACAGGACTCACCAGTTAAGCTAGACTGGCTGGCCAGCATGCCGTAGGGACCAGCATGCAGTAGGGACCCTACTGTCTCTCTCTCCCTTCTTAGTACTGAGATTTTAAGTGATTATCATCACATCTGGTTTATTTATTTATTTATTTATTTATTTATTTATTTATTTATTTATTTTAGATGGATTCTAGGACTCAAGCTCTGGTCCTGACGCTGGCAGAGGAAGCACTTTACAGATTGAGCCATGTCACCTTCCCTACTTTTTTTTTGGCCAAATGAAATGTGTATTGAGTGTCTGGTATGTGCTATATATTGTTCCAGGTACGTAGGGAGAGGGGCACATCAGAGAATAAAAAGAGAGTCCTGCCCTTGGGGAGCTTACAGTCTATCATGTATTACCACTTCACCTACACACTGCTGTGACCTTGGCCAAGTCACTTCACTTTTCACAGCTGCAGGATGGGGGAACAAGCAGGCTGGCCTCAGTGGATACCAAGCCTGGTATACTGTGGATCCTGGGCTAGACCTGCCTCAACCCACCACTCAGGCAGCAGAGAGGGCTGGAAGTTGATCTTTAATAATAAAGTACATGGGGAGACGTGAGAGGGAGCTGAGTGCATTGGCTGGTGGGCCCAGGAACTGCTGCTGCTGCTGCTGCTGCTACTGCTGCTGCTGCTGCTGCTGCTGCTTGGTGGCCACCTTGTTGATGAGGTCCTTGGCCTTCTCCGTAGCTGCCAGTGCCATCTGCTTCATCTCCTTCACTTTCTCCTTGACCTCTTCAGTTGTCTCAACAAGTGTTTGGAAGGGGCCTCACCTTGTAGTGTGGCCAAAGTCCTTCACTGTCTTGGTCACATTGCTTTTGAACAGGGCAAGACCAAACTCCTGGACGGCTCTGGAGACACTGAATGAACTAGAGCAGATACAGGCTTCCCAGCAGACTTCGGTCCAGAGTTCACACAGAAACACATCGTTCTTCCACCATCGCCAGCGCCCAGGTCCCTACTGCCTGCCGTCATCTCCATTCCCTATTTTTTTTTTAAGATCAAATCTCATTAAGTTGTCCAGGTTGGCCTTGAACTTACTCTGTAGCCCTTTGAAATTTCCCTTGCCTCAGTCTCTCAAGAACTGGAATTACAAGCTTGTGCCTCCAGGCTAGCAATAAGACTTTTCACACTTAAAAGAACTCTCTGAAATTCAGACCTCAGCCTGGGGGAAGTGGGCACAGCAGCTGTAGTGAGCAGTTAGCAAGGGGAAGTGGAGCTTGAGGGTGTGAAAATGCACACAAGCCGTTATTTGAAGGCTTCTATTTATTCTCTCAAATTCTTAAACATTTTATTTGCCCATAAATATTGTTCTAGCTTTAAAATAAATATTCTTACGGTAGAAAACTGAAGCATACCAACCACTAAAATTCAGAGAGCTGTTTCTTGGAAGCAAGACTTTCAAGTGTTATGGACTTGGAAGCCTGTCTTCAATGTACCTGTCAGGCCTCATCTCTCTCAAGGAATTCTGTAGACATTCAGTTCACCTTGACCTAAAAATCAACCCCAGGGCTGGACAGTAACTTCTGTGTCTGAAACCAGGGGCTCCTGAGAGTAACTTCATTCCAGGAATCCCTCTAAACACTGTAAATCTCAAATCTGAAATGAATTGAAACTTTGAGAGATATCTGGTATATGTGACCAAAGCTTTAGCAGAGATGATGACTTAAAATTTTTTTTAACTTATTATTTTACGTGTATGAGTGTACTGTCTGCATGTAGGTAGGTGCACCCGTGTCATGCAATGCTGCAGAGGTCAGAAGAGGGCGTCGGATTCCCCTGAAACTGGAGTTAAAGACGGTTCTTAGCTGCCATGTGGGTGCTGGGAATCGAACCCGGATCCTCTGCAAGAGCAGTAGGTGCTCTTAACTGCTGAGCCATCTCTCCAGCCCAGAGATGATGACTTTTTAATTAAGCCAAACAACTTTTTAACCAGCTTGAGTATCTGGGTGTGACAGCAAGTTGTTTACAATAGTTGAACTCCCCAGTTAAACTCCATGAATAGTGAGTGACTTTACAGCTATGAAATAACTGGTGATATAAAGGCTGGGGAAACTATTGAAGGAAGGTATGAAAACAGTTAACAAGAAACCAAATTCGGGTGCCAGAGAGATGGCTCAGTGGTTAAGCACATTGGCTGCTCTTGCAGAAGACCTAGGTTCAGTTGTCAGGGCTCACATGACAACCATCTTCAGGGGGATCTCATACCCTCTTCTGGCCTCCATGGGCATTGCAACACATGATACATGCAGGCATATATATAAAATAGCACTCATATATATATATATATATATATATATATAAAATAAAAATTATTTTAAAAATCAAATTCAAAGACTTGTTTAAAAATGTATAATGAGGGGAGAGAAATGAGAACATTAAGGTGAAAAATTATCTGCAGGCCAAAATCTCATAGATGCATAAAGAGAAAGTGCAGGAACTTGCCAGAAGAAATGACAAGACACAGAAAGAGAAACACATGGTCAAGATAGGAGTTGAGGGTGGTGTTAAATCAAGAGACAGAAAATAAATTTTTGTTTTACTTTTATGGAAAGTTTGCATAAACAATAGTCAGCTGTCTTTAGATTGAAGATATGGTTAAAAGGAAACACATTGTGGCCATGCTCATAAATACTCCAGCCACTTGAGGAAGCCCCTCCCTCTGGTCTAAACCCTGCACTGCACAGGGTTTCAGACCTTCTCTCACAAAAGGTCTGCACAGATGATGCTTCGCACGTTAACAGCTTCTCAGGAACAACCAGTTCACTAATTTCCCACACTTCTTTGTTTTTAGACAAGAGTCTCACGTAGCCCAGGCTGAACCTGGCTGTGCAGCTGAGAATGACCTTAAACTTCTGCATCCACCATCTCAGTGTGGAAATTACCGGTGTGTGCCATCCTACCTAGTGTAGGTTGTAACCAGGATCGAACACGGGACATTGTGCATGGGAGGCAAGTACTCTACCAACTGAGCCACATTGGCTGTCCTTCTTCACCTCTTTAAATTTTTTTTATTATTTATTTTTTGAATGTGTATGAATGTACTGTCTACATGTAGGTCTGTGCACCCGTGTCGTGCGATGCTGCGGAGGTCAGAAGAGGGTCTCGAATTCCCCTGGAACTGGAGTTCTCCTGGAACTGGAGTTACAGGCGGTTCTCAGCCGCCATGTGGGTGCTGGGGATCGAACCCGGGTCCTCTGCAAGAGTGGTTGGCACTCTTAACCGCTAGGCCATCCCTCTGGCCCCTCTTCACCTCTTTAACTGCCCACCCTTGTGGTGCTATGCTGAACACACATTAAAGCCTGTGTGTAGAAATGCAACTGCTCCTCAGAGTCCTAAGCAAAGGGACCCCAGTTCTGTGATAACAGTGGATAAACTTTAGTTTTTGTCTTCTAATCTCTTAGCAGTATTTTGACATTTCAAAGTCTAGCACTTGCTTCTTGGGTTTCTTTGCTGGTAAAGATGACCAGGAACCAATTCAAAGAAAAACACTGAGCAGGAACTGCTCAGTTCAGAAGAGCTTTACTGTTCACCATGGCTGAGGACCCACTTGCAACCATCCTTCTGAGCACACTTCTTGCACGGGGAAGCCTCCTGAAGAGTCCTTGCTCATAGGGGACAATGAGAAACAAGGACAGGGGCATCCCCCACCCCAAAAAGCCTAGAAATTGTATGAAAGAAGCATGGATTCTTTTGCTGAGGGTGAGGTCTTGGACAGACATCTGTTGCTAGCATTAAAAACAAATGAGACCCCAGGGTTGGAAATGACATGTGTTTTAAGAGGGACAAAGAGAAAAAAAAACACTTTCCTCACAGCCTGGGTGTGGGAAAAGGTATTCAGAGAGGCTCTTGTAGAAGGCATGACATTTAATCTGAACCTTAAAAAATGACAAAAACTTAGCACACAGAGTATGAAGAGGAGGTAGGGACTTACTAACGTATGGAGTCTTGCTGAAGTTGGCTTGGTACTTTCTTTCCCAGCAAAAGGAAAATACACAAAGTGGGGACTGGGAAGGAAGGGAGTAACAGCCCTAGACCAAGCATACAAAGCAAATAAGTGTAGCTGGGATTTTGATGGGCTCCTAGAACAGAAAAATGACTGGGCCAAAGTAAGGAAATCTGAATGATGCATGTGCTTTAGTGACTAACATTCACAGGCCAGAAGATGTCTGTCTCAGCTGCTAAAGATGCTTACCACCAAGAAGACTTGTATTCCAGTTCCAAAACCCACATGCAACTTCTATGAGTTGTCCTCTGGGTTCTGCTTCTGTGTGCATATGCACACATGCACACATAATAAACAAATGTAAATTTTAAGAAGATCTTCTAAATTGTAATCATTAAAAAATAGCATTCCGGGGATGGAGAGATGGCTCATCAGTTAAGAGCACCGACTGTTCTTGCAGAGGACCCAGGTTCAATCCCCAGCACCCACATGGCAGCTAAGAACTGTCTTTCACTCCAGTTCCAGGGGAATCTGATGACCTCTTCTGAC
This sequence comes from Rhizomys pruinosus, assembly GCA_009823505.1. NCBI lineage: Eukaryota > Metazoa > Chordata > Mammalia > Rodentia > Spalacidae > Rhizomys > Rhizomys pruinosus. The sequence goes on from VZQC01014672.1 coordinate 350,562, forward strand.
CTCTGCAGCACTGCATGACATGGGTGCACCAACCTACATGCAGACAGTACACTCATACACATAAGAAGTAAAAAAAAAAAAAAGGATTCCGTGCTGATTCATTAATAATGACCAAAGTACCATAATAATATAACATGTTAATGATAGAGGAAATTGGATATGGGACACAAAGAACTTTCTGAAATACCTTTGCAATTCTGTGATTCTAAATTGTTACAAAGTATAAGTTTCATTTATTTTATTTTATTTTTTTTTTGTATGTATGAATGTACTGTCTGCATGTAGGTCTGTGCACCTGTGTCATGTAATGCCGCGGAGGTCAGAAGAGGGCGTCGGATTCCCCCGGAACTGGAGTCAAAGATGGTTCTCAGCCACCATGTGGGTGCTGGGAATAGAACCCGGGTCCTCTGCAAGAGCAGTTGGCACTCTAAACCGCTAGGCCATCTCTCCAGCCCTAAGTTTCATTTTTTTAATTCAGTGGAAGTACTTTAAAAAAAAATAAACTCTGCAAAATATCTGGCCTGGTCAACTCCTCAGGCAAGTCTCCCTCTAAAGTATTTGTAATTCTCTCAACTTACAAGAAAAATCCATTGGAAAACAGATCCTCCATCTCCTGTTTGCCTGTCTTCTCATGCTGCTGCCTGGACCCACTTCATCTACACCATAAGGCTGTTTTTAGTGACAAGAGACCCAGGAGGGACAACTTCTGTTTTGAAGGTCACCATCTTCTTCCTGAGAATCTTGAAAATTTGTCCAGCCTGATATTCAATATGGATGTTCTCACATGATCTGCCTTCCAATAACCTACGAAAGGTAAAGTGGGGGAAGGAAACAGGTCTTCTGCAATCCCTTGGAAATTTATTCATCTATCACACTTTGTCTTACCAACAGTGACAAATGATGTAAAGTTGTGCTGTGCAGGATAGCCTGGTGATCCCTCAATTGAAGGGTCACTGAGTCCTTAGTTCACTTTAAAAGAAATGCTGTTTAGGGAGAAAAGTAACTTTTCCCATAACAGTACAGGGTAAAGAATGGCAGATGCTGGCTTGAAGGACAGCTATTAAAAAGGTTCAAATTGATTTCCCAAGGCAATACATCTTTTAAAGATAGTCGCTCATACAGAAATTAAGCAATATCTTTCTGCATGACATCTTTGTTTCATTGCCATTTGGGGACTAAGAATGCAGAAATTGAGAAAATGATCAATGACAGATAAGAGATGATCAATAGGTGATAGACTGATAGAAGAAAAGAAGGAAAGAGGGAAAGAGGGAAGGTAAAAAGTAAAGAAGGGAGAGAGGAAGAAAGGAAGCAACTCTTGGAAGTAAAATGCAAATACCTTCTAGTAATTTTGCAATAAAAACCCTGTTCACTTATTATTTAAGAATATCTCTGACTGGATATTGACAGGCCCAGTCTTGTGCAGGCCCAGGGCAGGGAGCCACAGCTGCTGTGAGCTCAGGATCGCAGCTGCCATGCCACATCCAGAAGGCAGTGTTTCACAGCCCTCCTCCTCCTCATCCAGTGTTTATATTCTATCTCCTCTTCCCCAGTGGTCCCTAAGCCTTAGAGGGCTGATATAGATGTCTCATTTAGGGATGGGTCACAAAACAGAAGCAAAAGACAAGGGTAGGAAAGCGGGAGGGAGACATAGAGAGGAGGCAGGGCTGTCAAGGGTGGGAGGAGGATAAGAGGGTGGGGTGTGATCAGAATGCATTATCTCAGGCTTAAAAAGAAAACTGAAAAAGAGATCATGTACTTGGTGCACTGCACTTTATCTATCTGTTATCTACTGGCCTGCTTACCTACATGAATCTGCACATTACCAGTTATTTATTGGGTCCCTAATGAATGAGCAGATGAAAGATTTTTATAGATGTGCCAGAGGTCAAAAGGCTCTTAACTCAATGGTGAGTGGAAATGAGATGGAAAAAAAACAAAATTTTCTGTGTCCCTGGGGATAAAGCAATATGAACTGGAATTTTTAAATATATGTAATCCACTGTAGTTGAGACCAGGAATGAGTTAAAGTGAAGTTAAAATATTCTTTCTTTTAAAAATTGTTTTTCTTAGAGATGAAAAGCATGTTTGGCAGAATGCCATGAGCTCTGGTGGGGTGGGGGGATGGGGGGGACATGGGTCTAGATTTGATAATAATATATATATATAAATTATTAATTAAAAAACAAAATTAAGGGCTGGAGAGATGGCCTAGCGGTTAAGAGCGCTGACCGCTCTTACAGAGGACCCGGGTTCGATCCCCAGCACCCACATGGCGGCCAAGAACCGTCTGAAACTCCAATTCCAGGAGAACTCCAGTTCCAGGGGAATCCGACGCCGTCTTCTGACCTCCGCAGCATTGCATGACATGGGTGCACAAACTTGCATGCAGACAGTACATTCATACACATAAAAAAAAATTAAATTAAAAGGGAAAAAATTGTTTTTCTGGGAGGATGAAGAGAGGGATGACTCAGGGTCAAGAGCACTTCTTGCTCTTCCAGAAGACCCTAGTTCAGTTCTCAGCACCCACATCAGGAAGCTCACAACCACTTATAATTCCAGCTCCAAGAGATCCAACATCCTCTTCTGGCCTCTGCAGGCACCCCTGCATATAAGATGTACACACACACACACGCATAAATAAAAATAAATCTTGAACTTCTTTTTCACATTTTTATTTGTGTATGTGTGTAGGTACTTGCATACCACACAGCACATATATTGAAGTCAGAAGACAATTTGCAGGAGTCAGTTCTTTCCTTCCACCATGTATTTCTAAGGGATCAAATTCAGGTCATTAGGCTTAGTGGCACGTGCTTTAACCTGCTGAGTCATCCTCCCCTAGCCCAAGTTCAAATTTTAATAGCATAACAATAATCAAACAAACGTCTTTAGGAAGTATAGATGTGTATGTAGAGTAGATGAAACTGAAGGTAAAAGAAACTAATTCAGGGGCAGGAGAGATAGCTCAGCAGTTGAGAAGAGCACTGGCTGATTTTCCAGAGGACCTGGGTTCAGGACCCAGCACCCATACAGAGGCTAACAACTGGCTGTAACTGTAGTTCAAGAGGACCCAGCACCCATACAGAAGCTAACGGCTGGCTGTAACTGTAGTTTGAGAGGATCTGACACTCTCTTCTGGCCTCTTTGGACATTTGCATGCATGTGGTGCACTTACATAAATGTAGGCAAAACATTTGTACACATAAAATAAAGCTAAATAAATATTTCAAAAAGAAAACAATTCATGGAATTTTATAATACAGAAACCAGGAAAACATGAAGGGAGGTGCTCGAGAGGGTACTTGGAAGCGAAAGACATCTAAACAGTCATCCTAGTATTAAGCTGAAGCTGGCCAAAAATGTGGGATATTCATCACACCAGCCCTTTGAGCAGTAGGGCCCAGCCCCAAGCTCTTAGATGTGATTAAGACGGAAATAATTTATTCATTCTTTCCTTTATATTACAAACTTTTTTTTTTGTCTTTTTCCAGACAGGGTCTCCCTGTAGCCCCAGCTGCTCTGGAACTCACTATGTAGACCAGGCTGGCCTTGAACTCACAAAGATCCACCTGCCTCTGCCTCCCAAGTGCTAGGGTTAAAGGTGTGTGCCACCATGCCCGGCTATAAACTAACTTTTTTTACCTCACTTTTCTTATCAGATCGCATTTCACTTTGACGAGTATTCAGGGTGATTCAAGATTCATCAAAACATCTACTCGGCCTATCCTAAGTGCAGACACCATGATGTTTCTCAATACTGCTGCATGGGGCTATGTGCCATGTGAATATATTCACCTCACACTTGTTCTGTGGGTTACAAGATGAACTATTTGTTTGACAGGAAAAGTCTGAAACCACTGAGCTTGAAAATGGGGCTATCGATAAATCCAAATATTCCCACAGTACGGATAAGATTTTACAGTTAAGTAAGTTAGGAAACTCAGGTGAATAGCTCCTTTTTATTATTCAGTGGTTCTCGATTTCACAGCCTTAAACAGAGGAGGCAAGTATTCAGTATTGCACTTGGATTTCCTTTATGGGTGGAAGAAAAAAAATACCATTCTAAACACGTTAAATATAAGTTAAAATCAAACCATTTCCTTTGGAAAGAAAAGGTTTTTATGAACTGTGACCATTTCTTAAGGGAGCCAGAAACCTGCTCTTTATCTTCTTATGAAGTTCTCATGTTGGCTCCATGCATCAAGTTCACTGGATCTTTCTGAAAGTAACACATACTAGCGTTCCTTTCACCAGAGGGGCTGGTGATTCTAGAGTGCAGTGCACAACCCCAACTTAATGCCTGCAAACAGAAGTCTCTATACTCAGCTTAGATCAACAAATTTGAAACAGTACAAGGAACATGAGGCTTGTTCTTCCAAGTCATTACCTTTCAGTCTCCACACTAGTTCAAAAGACAAGTTTGATGTTTTAAAAAAAATTGGTGTTGGAAGTCTGATTTGGGTTTTGCCTTGACAGAGAAAATTGGGCTCCGCCATAGAGTTCCATAGTGTTTTGTGGTTAGTATGTTGTCTCTTAATCATTCATTTGACTGAATATCACTTTTACTTTGAAAAGAGGGAATCCATTCTCCAAAAATCTGTCATCATGGAGGGGAATCAAAGGATGTAGAGGCATCCTTGCCATCCCTGGGGAATTGGCTCCAGGACCCCAAAGGATATATACTCAAACTCTCAGACGCTTGTCTCTCACACAAAATGTTTTAATATATGCATATAACCTGCGCATGTCTAAAGATGATATTCTTTAAACCATCGCTAGATAATGTGAAAATAGTTGTTATATTTTATTGTTTATAAGAACTGACAGGGAAACATATCTATACATGCTCATTACAGACCCAATTGTTATTTTCTGTGTGGTGTAGGCAGACATGTTCATGTGTGTGTGCATGTGTGTATGCAGGTGTGTTTGTATATGGAGACCAGAGGTTGGTACCACATGTCTTCCTCAGTCTCTCCTCCACCTCATTTTTCAAGACACTAAACCTGGAGTGTCTTCACCAATTCAGTGAAACCGGCCGGCAAGTAAGCTGCAGGGATCCTTTCGTCTCGACCCCCCAGCCTCAGTGCTGGGGTTACAAATATGCAACACTGCACCCAGCTTTTACACGGATGTTTAGCTCGGGTCCTCATTTGCACAACAGGCATTTTACTGAGTCAGCTCCCCATCCTCAGACACAATTTTTATAAACAGTTTTCAATCCAGTTGGTTGGATGTTGTTAGGAATAGGAACCCACACCTAGAGGGTCGATTCTATACTAGATTCTGAAGCCACTGAACACAGAAGGATTCCTGACTTGTTCATGTGCTTCATCGAATTCAAAGACCACCCTCCAGGGTTTAACTAAGAGATGTTTAACCATTACAAGCTGTGATATGAGTGCTGTGGAAGAGAGCTCCCAGACTAGCCACATTATAATTTTATAGAAAACTGAACGATATACATCTCTAACCATTGTTCTGCTTTAAACTTGATAAAAAAAGAGACCTTTAAACATTCATAGAAAAAGAATTTTGATCCAGAATCTCCATTTTTGGTTTTCAATTAAAAAGTTGTAATAAAGAATTGCAACAGAACTTGGTTATGAAATCACATTAATCAGAGAGAAACTGACCTCACCTAAAAGATTTTTTTCTCAAGTACCAAAAAAATTCCACTTAGACATATAACCAAATGTTATTTAATATCTTAAAAAGTAACACAATCCAAAATGGATATTTCACACAACACTACATAAACAACATGAACACAATATTACCATATGGAGGGACTTTCAAATATAGACTTACAAAAATCCCTGTCCTTTTTTTTCCTTTTCAGTTATTATACTAAGCATGACAAGGAACCATCATTTACAATATGGTACACGGACACGATAAAAACCATGTTACAAATGTGCTGTTAGAAATCAGTAACATCAGGGAAGACATTTCATGAACTGCAGTTATTTCATATGAAATACTATACAATATAAACAGAACATCCATCTTGGATGACCTTTACAGCAACCAGAGACCAAGTCATTTAAAATTTTTTTTCAGTGCAAACACATTTTATTCAAGGCAGTCTTGGCTGCAAAACTCCTTTGTAACAATACAGTAAATCCCACTTGCACTTCTTAATTCATTTACCCTAATGCAATAGTCACATTCAGTCACTCAGAGGAAGATACCTGCAGAATTATGATCCCTTTAAACATTGACGTTTAAATTTAATTCTTTTCCAGAAAGTAGTATCCATGTCACTGCTCTAAGGACTTTTACTTTGTAGCTGTTGAAACTTATATGAAGGTGACCCTAGGGCAGCTCTATCCCACTGGCATACGTGTACAATGCTGCACAGTATTGTCCTTCCAATGTAGAAACAGTGGTAGCGTGGGTATCTATGTAGGGGGTTGGGAAGGAGGCAGAGAGGGTGACCCTCAAAGAGAAAGAAGGGACAAGGCTGCTCAGTGTTGTCTGTGGTGAGCTTCCTGGAGTCATAGAAGATTAGTATTGGAGGAAAGCTCAGACTTAGTACACCCTTTTTGTGAAAGCCAGGGAATTGGGGAAACAAGGTTAGCCTCTGGACAGGGAGGTAGGCAGCCGCACGTGGACCAGCCAAGCTCTAACCTTCCATCTCTACTCTTCTGTAGAGAGCCATGGATGCTTCACTTGGAAACACTCTACCACATTTGCACAGTGCCTGTGTTCACATGTGAAGCCACCAATCAGCAATTAAAAGCCTATGACTGACCACGTAGAATCACAAGGTTTGGTTCCCCAAGAGCTTTGTCAAATTGTAAATCTTGTAAATCATCAACTGTTAGTCCTAGCGCAACTGTAAAAACTTAAGTGTGTATTAGAGGAGGGGTCACCAGGGAGACCCTCTGCAAAGCTGCTACAAAACCCCGGGATTAACTCAAATCTGGGAGAAGCCAGTGCCTGGTGAAAACACTTGAGATTTAGTAACAAAAGCTTTCATACGTATAATTTATGAAATGTCTCCCAAAGAAAAATCTATGGGAAAATGTCAGATGTATCCTTAATACAATAAAACCTTCTTGGAGAAAAGTGGGGTGACAGCTGATTCTTTTATCTTTCTTGGCAAAGCTCAGAGGATAGCAATCTTTCCTGCCCATATTAAACTAACCTGAAGAAAAACAATGCCTCCCATGGCTTTTGCATTCATGTCTTTTGTTCTAGGTTTCCCAAGCCCTAGACATGTGCAGAAGAGTCCCTCGCTCACAGAAGGGGACTGGATGGCTTTGACAATGGGAGGGTGGTATGGGGAGGGGATGGGTAAGGGGAAGAAAGCAATCACTTCTGCTCTGGTCCACTATGGTCTGACACTACACCACTAGTTGGATCTGGGACTGGCCTGTGGGAATGGAGAAAGCCCCTGTCAAAGTTCTTCTATCTCTTAATTTGAGAAAATGCTTAGAACTGGATTAGCTTCGCTGGCAATCCAGATCCTATTAAGTAGGGCTTGATATATTTTCTTCAATTTCTGTTGTACAAGTGAGCACTGTGAAGAACATTTGCTAAAGTTCTTAATTAAAATCTGTTTCAGCACCTTCCACTGCCTGGAGCAGTCATGTTCCTGAAGATGGTATTTTAGCACAGGAATTATAGAAACCCAATATGAAACTGTAAACAAGGCTGGATGTCTGGATTGGCTTTGGATGGCAATGGTATTCGTGTGATTTGTTTATCTCCCCACTTTCAGTACCAGTAAGGTGTGCTGGGGTATTAACATTCCAAACACCCTGAACTTTTGAATGAAAATGGACAAAGGTGTCAAGTTGTTTTATTTTCTTTGACTTTATTAGCACACATCAGAAAAAATAGCATTGTAGTGATTTCTCATGAATGGCCTATCAAACAGATAGAAAATAGGTCATTGATAGCCGCCTTTGTGGTTCTGTTTAATCTTGAGTTACTCCATCTGTTTACTCTTTCAAGTATGGGTATTGTGAATGGGACCTGCTCTGCAACTGCTTTTCAGTCCAAAGCTTCCGAAGCACTTTGAGATCTCCAAATAAACTGTAACATTACCAGTCATGGCTCTGAATGCTATCCATTCTAAATGGCAAGACTTTTCTCAAAAATGATCCCTATTGTTTCGTGAGAAATATCCTTACCATTTAAGTTAAAAATCATATTTTCAAGTACACTTTGTGGTGACAAGTGGTTTACCCTGGGTAGAACTTTACAAAGCTGTGCCAACCCAGAAGAGGAATGATGCTTGCTTTCTTGTGGAACAGATTTCTTCTCTTGATGGTGACTGCAATGGAATTTAAACGGACATTCTTAAAACATTGGTTGAATTTTGGAAAAGAGACATTTGGGAACAGCTGGTGTTCAAACCACTATTACTTTTACTATTACTATTACTTTCGATTTATAGTTCCTGAACTTGAACTCTCCAACATCAAAGATGCAGGCGTTTGTTATTTCTATCCAGCCAGTCCCCTTAGGCTCCTGTTTTTGTTTTCTATATTGGATGTGCCCCCCCTTTACTTATACTCATTAAGGTCCCCTGAGATGTGCAAAATATATCAAATGGAATATAAATCATTTAACAGAAGTCTTGCAATGCACAGCACAGCTCTTTCAATAAAAGTGAAGTTTGGGTTCCATAGGGTAGATAAAGGCAGAGAGGCCCAAAGTGCTTCAAGTTGGCAGTCCAAATTTCCTGTGTGTCTTTTGCTAGTGAAAAAAAAAACAACCTAGCAATTCAATCAGATTTCTATAGGAATAAATAGCTTCCCAAATGTTTACCAAGTGGCTCTTTGCCAAAGAGAACTTTTTAGCAGGAATGGAGAAGGGAGAAGACAACCATTTCAAAACTTTTGTTCATTTGTAACAAAATCAAATGTGCTTTCATGGGAGGGAGGGGAGAAAGACGACAGGTTTATAGTTGAACACCAAAGAATGTGACAGAGAGCCATGGCAGTGAAGTCATGAGTCTAATGGGCGAGTTCCCGACACACGCGAATGCCATGGCCTACTGCTGAAGCATGTTTTAAATGCTGCTTTTCTGGACAATACACTTTAACACACTGCTGCCATTTCATCAAATTCATGGAGGTAGTTATATGCAAAAATAAAATTACCATAAAGAAATATGCTGTATCATAATAATACATAAGTGTGCAAAATGCCGACAGATGTGTTGACCCTTTAAAGTTGAATGCCTCACAGAGATTCAACCAGATTCAGTTTTGTAAACCTTTCAGTTGATAAAATCTAAGACTAGACAAGCAGTCATGTAACACAAAGCTAAAGTCCCATTGGAGAAGAAAATTGGCAAAGCTTGGAGAGGGCCCCAGGCTGTGAGCATTAAGAGTCGCCAACCTCGGTGAGACCATGCGCCTGTCACATGTCACATCTGGCATGTGCTTCCCACCACCAAGCCTCTTCCATTCAAGAATCCACATCAGATTCAGACAAGAGTGTTTCTACATGGAATATCTGTTTGCATGATACAACATCTTCAAGGTCCATCATTTCTATGCTATTGGCTGCCGGTCTAAGGGAGGTTCTTTTGTTTACTTTTTAAAATCATGTACCCCATAGTTATCAGGCAAATAGTATACACATTTTATTTGAACAACGTCTTCTGTAAACCTATTTCTTGTGAACTATCAAAAAATTCATATTTTAAAGCTTCTCTTAAAGGTAATGATTTCCTTTCCTGCTCACACAAAGTTCCATTCTTTCGATGGCTATGTTCAGAGGGTCAATTGGAGGTGATGTATTGTTATAATGGTTCTGTTATTTATGAACTAAATATGATAAAAATTGAAAGCAGGTTTTGTGAAAAAAATGAATTTAGATAGAAACCTGTAGGAATTGTAAGGTGCATACCTCCTCAAGGAAATAGACTGTAGCTTATTAGTTCCATAATTTTTTTTCTGAACATGTCTAAGTAATGAGATAAACGTTGTATTTCTGAGCAACTGAGGCATGCCTTCAAGGAAATAAGGCATAAGATTGAAAGCCAAGTGGCTGGAGCAGTTCAATGATGTAGCCGTTTACTAAGAAATGTGCTTAAATTCTACTACAATAAGCACACAAAAGGGATTTATACCTATAGCAAGGAGCCGAGTTTGACCCAGTGCAACTTCCAGATGGTGGATCAAATACAAGAGTATTCACGTGTTTCTGTCTACATAAATGACTGAATTCCTTAAACACTGTTAGTGATTAAACCCAATACAGAAAAAGAAATATCTCACAAATTTAGGCCAATTAATGACATCTTGGGTGAAAATAATTTGGGCTTGTTTTTAGGCTCTATGTATTCATTTATCTTACATGGCTCCAAAAAGCATCTGCTACTAAACTAAAAACTTTATGTCAGACTATTTACTAGGGTCGGATGTAACCTTTGTGCAAATAGTTTTCCAATACCTACAGGTGTATTCCATTTTTCTCAGAAAAATAAAAAAAAAAGAACTTTGAGATGCCTCTCTCCTGCAAGATTGAAGCTTATTGGTAGTCCCTCTGCTGATGTGCCTTTCATATTCAAGGTGACATTTGTAAACCAAAGTAGAACGTGAAAAAATCATTTTCAAATAAGTTGGGCAACGACTGTACAATCCACCTAAAAAAAAAAAACACCTCCTGAAATTGGTTACAAAGTATCTGTAAACATTACTCTGGCATAGTTCATGTATGCATAATTGTTATTTTGATAATTTTAGGGGAGTACAAATTATGGTTACACCACACCAGCAGAATGAGGACATTCTGTTGTTTATTACATGGGCCCATGTATATTTCTAATCAAAAATTATTTTAAAAGTGTTCTCTATAGATATCTTCCCAGGAATAAAAGGCCTGAAGTTCAACTCTCCCTAAATTTGCTCTTTTCTATAATCACTAAAAATTATCTCCCACAGCCTAATTTAGGCATTCTATTTAAAACTACATAAAATAGATTTATGTCCTTCCATTAGAAAGAATAACATCCTCAGGCCACACTCTTCATTTGTATCACAAAGAACATTTTGCTTTGAAACAAACTAATCATTGTATCTATTATAGTAAGATAGATCATTCTAAGGATCACAGGAGGAAACCATCCTCCTTCAAGATTTGATTCATTCCTTCCAAAAGTCCACATTACCTCCTCCATCACTCTGTGCTGTACCCCAGCAAGATTGGGAATTCCCTTCCTTTGTCCACTTCAAAGGCCTATATTCCTGTTTATGATTATGGAAGGATAAAAAAAATCAAGACAAGCATTGATCGCACTAGAAAGCAGAATCCTGAAAACAAATACCCCCAGCATTTTGTCAGGACCCTTTCTGATACACTCCCATGGGATCCCGCAAAAGAGTGTCATGAAAACGCACAGTGAGGAATGACTGGTGTATAAACGACACGCACACAGGGCTGGGGCCCCTTCTGCTCACTTTGGCATTGCTTCTCTCAAGGTGGACAGCCTTGCATTTACATTTTGTGGTGACTTTTTCTTTTTTTAAGTGTCGAGGATTAGTTTTGTGGCCCCATTCCCCACAGACTTGGAGCAACACACATCTGTGGCATTTTAAAATGGAATTGGCAACTGCATGACATTGAAAAATGCGTGTTCCACTTACAGTGTCTAGACTTTCCTATGTGTGCTCAGATACAATTAGTGAAGCAAAAGCATACGTATCACCCCTACTGCTATTCGGTTGCTACAGAGCCATAAACGTGAAAAGCAATACTCTGAAATAAAGATATTTTTTTGCCCTAGCCTACTTAGCAGCACAGTTTAAGTAAACCCCCAAACTGCGCGTGAGATGCTTGTCTTTCCGAAGGTGTAAACATCATCCCAAATGTCGTAAACTTTGCTGTATCGAATGAGACAGAAGATCTGAGGCAGAAGGACAATCACACACTAGTAACAGAAGCTTGCAAGCAGTTGGAAGGTTTCTGTAATTTCTCAGCTTCGTTTGTCGGGGGATCCGTACTTGCACGGAAGTTGAAGGCTGGACCAGCTCCACCGTGGGCCGGACTCAAAGCAGGATTCTGACGGCGGTTACTTTCAACAATGCTTGATGTGTTGGAAGCCAGGCTCTCACGAGTACTAAAAGAGTAAAAAGGGTTGGTTTTGGTATTGCTTTGAACATAAATAATTATATATTGAGCCCCAGAGGAAGAGCAAATAATGTAGCTAATGGATTTCCTGTGTTGGTTCCCAGTGTCGTACACATCACTGAAAATTTGCTTATGCTCTTCCAGCCGGGCCCTGGTAGCTCGCATGAAGCGTGTCACAGTCCGCAGCTCACGAGGAGAGGGCTTTTGACTGCTAAAAGCAATTTAAAATGGCCTCCCCTTCTCTAAACATTCAAGACAACTACTTCACAAATGTGACGTGGCAGATAGTTATTATGCTGACTTTAAACATGAATGATTATTCAACCTTCAAAGGTTGGGAATTCACAGACATTACCAAACACCACAAGTTTATTACAAGATTCCATTTTTTGTCTTTGATTAGATTCAGATTTGTGGGTGTCAAACATGCCACTAGCTGATTGTGCTACATGGATGGGAATAAAATGATCCCTAACTACTTTATACCTCTGTTTCTCATTGTAACACTTCAGTTAAAATAAAAATGTTCAAATAAAAATGTTCTATCGCCCCCCCTCATTTATTTGCCTCTTTTGGGGAGAAATATTTTCATTTCTAAAGGACTGTTAGAGAATTGAGGTGATATAAAGCTTTACTACTTCAATTTCTGTAGGTTTTCTAAATTAGAATACTTGAATCTACTTACTGTTCTATGAAATTTAGAGCATTTCTCAAAGTTCCAAAGTGAAGAGAAACAGCAGAAATCAGATTACTAACTCTGACTGAGCAGAAGTGACTGGGTTCCCTATTCAAAGTCCTCAAAGTGATGATTTTAAGAAATTTATCAACTTACACAGAGCAAAGAAGCCAGAATCATTCTCAAAACATCTACCCCACTGGATAGTTTAGAACATCTGTAGAGTTGGTCTCCATAACTAGTTTAAGCCAGGTAAACCTAGTTAACAGGTAAACTATCACAGTAGAGACACCCTCTGTGTCTGTGACAGTAAATTCCACAGGCTATTTAACCCTGATCCCTTGGGGACTCGAGTTTTCTTCTCATCAGGAAGTCAAGAATTAGTTGTTTTCAAGGAAATTTGTTCACTGACTACCAAGAAAACCGCTGTACTCTTCTTGAGTATAAAGGGTACCTCCAGAAGGTGAGCATGCTGAGAGACGCAGATGAAGTTCTTCCATCAGACCTCTGTGTACCTAAAGACTCTAAAATGTCATCCTTAAAGATCAGAAGGCACGCACCTTATCTACTTACCTGCCTGACCTGTTTCCCAAGAAAATTCAGCAGTAGCTAGCCAGCGCCATAACGGAGACATAAGGTCAGCGGAGGAAGGATAAGGGGCAAGGAACATGGAGATCCCCAAAGATTTCGTGGTATATTCCTCTAATTTCACTTTCTATCATAATAGTTAAGTGCTTAAAAAGTGTGTGTGTGTGTGTGTGTGTGTTTGGATATTGCATGCACTTGTAGTTAGAGTTGCAGGAACTGGTTCTTGCTTTCCACTATGTAGGTCTTAAGGATCGAATTCAGATTGTCAGGCTGCCAGCCTTGGTGGCAAGCGTCTTCACCCACTGAGCTATTTCACCCATCAACAGCACCTGACTTCCTCATGTCTACAACGGGAGAATTATGACATGATTTATCTACTTATAGGGTAACTGTGAAAAAGAAATAAACATCGATGTGTTTGAACATTAAAAAGCTAGAAAAAAAAATGTCATTTCTGTTACACATTTAGCATATAATGAATTAAGTAATTACTTAATCTACTTTCATGTAGATTAGCTTGGGAATCTAAATATCACTAATGGCATTTATGGAAGAATTAATTTTAAGGTCTACAGGATCTGTTTTTAAACCAGCTTTTAACATTTGAGTACTTGCTCTACGCCAGACAGTCTGTTTGAAATTGTAAACACAAACCATTTCAACATGTCATGTTAGTTGAGAGATGTCTTTGCAGTAAGATGCCTTTGACCACCTTTAAACACAACTAACACATTTGTACTGACAAATAAATACAGTAATCTAGTTTCTGAAAAGAATGTATTTCATTACTATTGCAATAATGAGCATAGTTTGTGCTGTTCATAATGAGGGATCTAGATAGATTGATTTAAAAAGCTAACAGAGACGGCTTTTATCCATAAAAATATTCTTCAAATTTAATTTTTAAAGGAAAGCTAATAAAGTGCAACCTTAAAAATGAGATTCTTGGGATTTCGTAGGTGGAGACTGAACTAAGCAGCTCTGTTGCTCGTTCTTCTGAGTGCACATGGTCCCGAGGCCTGTCCTTCACGAGCACATGTTATGCTGTATAGAAAAAAGATATATCACTGGCAATATGTGGTGTCTGATTTTCATATGTGGTGTTGCCCAGCCAACTTTTGGCCTTGCATTTGAACTAGTAACCCTTTCATGTCAAGACTTTTCATTGTCAATGTGAGCTCTCATAGTAGAGTTCAAGATAGTGAGCCACAATGCAGAAAGCAAGTTTTGTCCCCTACCTTCTAACCAAAGAATCTCAAACGCAAAAGGGTACAATTAGGAATTCCTGCATGGATTTTCTAGCTGCCTCAAATCTATGGGAGATCTACATGTTCCTGGAGAGGAAATTCCGCCAAGCACTTAATGGACAAGCCTGTGGCTAATGTATGAAGGCTCTTTCCTTGGAACCAAAGTTACCTTTTACAATGACAAGGTACTGAATTTCTAAGTACCTTATTTTAAAAGTGAAATTAAAATTCCAGAAATAACCCCAGTCATAAATTCTATTATACATCCCAAGTTTCAAATAACATATTCCGTGGAGATGTTGGTTCAATTATTTCATGAATAGATTTTGGTTACGATATACTTGCTCACTCCCAGCATCTCCTTGGCAATGATCTTGGGAGTACCATCATTTACTGCCTAATCCCAGAGATGAAAGGAGCAATGTGAAGGACTTGAAACCATAACAGGAAAAGCATTAGGCAGTAGAGACCGTGTGACAAGAAATAAGGAACAAGAAGATAAAAGGAAACAAACAAGCCATCTTCTCTATAAGCAGTGGCTTTGAACCTTATAATGGACCCTTCATTTATGTTTGTCTCATACTTTCTACTAAAAGACAGGGGAAAAGTAAAGAATAGGAAAATAGGTAGGCAAGGACAGAGAAAATTAATTGGGAAATAAAATCTGATTTGGGAAGTAAAATACTATTTAGCAAACTAATTTCTTAAGGGGTCACTGAATAGGCCAGGCCTTATAGACCAGGGCCATGGACCCCCAAAGTCTCTCAATGATCCAGAAGTACAGGTAGATGGGACCTGGAGCTCCTAATCTCCCACATGTCAGCTCTGATATCTGTTAGATACTAGAACTTCCATGTATATGTTAACTTGGAAAAAAAGGTTCCATGGCCAAAATAACAATAATAAGTCAAGATTTAGCCTTTTAAGAAATAATGAAAGCCTAATATGGAATGAACATTATAGTAATTCCCAACTAATCTGAAGTATTTGGCATGCATCATCCCTAATTTATCAGAAATAAGGTGAAATGATAATAGAACAGATCATAATTCTTAATTATTAAAATAAATACATGAATTATCTATATGGTACTTGTTAAGGCCATAAACAATGTGAGATGTTGGGAATCAACACTGGTGAGGAGAGAAGACCTCTCAGTAGCATTTCTGCATCTCAGAGTCACCAATCTGGAGTAGAATTTAGAAGCAAGATTCAGGACCCAAACTATTGCTTGAGAAGAAAGAGCTATGGAGAGAAGTGGGAAGCAGGAAGTCTCTGGGTTTGCATCTGGCACCTCTAAACAACCTCACTGTGCTGGACAGGACCATCAGGGTCTGCACACTCCCAAGCCTCAATGCTGCTGAACTATCAAGACCTATAAAAGGACAGTGCTCAGGCAGGCTGCAGGGATACTGCAGGAGGAGAAAGAAAAGGGTGGGCAAATGCTTTGATCTAATAGAGCACAGGATCCTAATCTTGTGAGAGGAACAAGCTTCCACTTCTCTGTCATATATAGATGGGGAGAGGAAGCTATCTGAGCAAATGGAACAGACAGCACACAGAGTAGGAATTAAAATGGCAGCAAGCTTCCAGATCCTCTGGAAGGACTTTTAGACTCTCCATGGTATTCACCTGAGGGGTCCTTGTCTTGGCATCAATTTACTCCCCACCTTTTTTCTTCCCACTGACTATTTGAAGGACCTAAAAAAAAAAATCCCTTCCCTTTGCATGGTTGGCAACACAAATAGAAGAAAGACTACTGGGATGCATTGGTCTTAGTTGGACCAGATTTGACACAAGCTTGAGGGAAGGAGCCAACCCACCAGTCCAGATTGGTGATCTCTACAGCTGCAGAAACATTTTTGTTCAATTCCTGAAAAAGAAGTTAGAAACAGGCTGTTAACAATACAACTCACACAAGTCATAGCCCTCATTCACAGATCCGAGACCATGAAGTCAGTTATCTGCATAACGCCCCAGGCCCTGGCAGGTGTATGCCTGTACAGAGCGACAGCTCTCCCTACCCTACCGTGGGGAGTTGAATCCACTGTCCACTGTGATGCTGCTGCTGTCCATGCTGTCCAGCCGGGCTGAATGCGTGGCTCTCTGGTTGCTGCTGCTGTCAGTTTCCTTTGGGGTAAGGAGTGTGAGGTTCTTCTCAAATTTCCTCTGCAAGTCTCTTTCCTTTTCCCTCTCAAGGAGCCACTGCATGGTACCCACGTCATCTCTATTTTTCTCTTCCTCTGTGTTTTTGTTGGCCCCTTCCTCAGAGTCATCATCATCAGAGACATTATAATAGTCAAAAGAGGCCTCCTGGTTCCCTCCAGACTCCTGCTGACGCTGGGAAGTGGGAATGGCTTGTGCCACTGATGTCCCCAGGGAAGGTTCCAGTTTCTCACATCTGCCTGCCAGTGCGTCAGTGGGTGACTTTGGGTGGGATTTGAGGAGGGACAGGCTTGACTTGTGGTAACTGTTTACAGACAAGGTGCTGTGAAGAGGTTTGAACAGTGTGTCTTTGCTGAATATCTCTTTCCTTTTGTCCAGGCTGCTGGGCTCCACACTGTGATGCTGGACAAGGCGGCCATTGCCCATTCCCTCCGCCACGCCACCAGAGGCAGCCAGGCCCCCACCTGGCCCTTTCGGCGACTCCTCCTTGTGTCCAACAGGCTCCCTGGAGGAATGGGGGGTCTGTCTATCAGATGAAGACAGCTTTTTCACCCCTTCCACCAGGGTCAAAGTGTCATGGTCCTCCTTATTTTTTCCCAGAGGCGATGGTGCTGTGAGCACAGTCTCGCTAGAGGTGTTGCACTGGAAATAGTCATCTGTGGCTATTTTTGTTGGGCAAGAGTTGAGTTCACCATAGGATGGCATACTCTCGGAGGCTTTGCCTGGCTCCAAAAGGCTACAAGCACTGGACGGTTCCTTACTGCCACTGACTATTTCCGGAATGCACACCTCTTTATAGCTAGTAGAGGAAATGTGAGCCCTTTGATGACCAATAGTCTGGGCAGGCCTTAAAGTACTGTCATCAATGTAAGACTGGCTGGGGGTCTGGTCATCTTGGCTACAGCCTTCAGCCAGGTCTTCCGGCGTGCCAAGAGACGCAGCGCCCAGGGGCCCTTTGGAGTTGTCCATGGATCTGGATCGCTCCTTGGCTTTGTTGGGCCTCTCATTCCTGGACCTCCGGTCCTGGGTATGGCTGTGGCTTCGGTGCACTTTCGAGTGGGAGCTTCCCCTGGAAGGCTCGGGAAAAGGCATCTCAGTTCTTCTTTTGGCCAGTTCGCCAGATACATCCCATTCTGGCGTCATGGGGAAATGGGACTCAATTACGTTTGTGTTGCTGTGCATGATGAAGTTATCTCCTTTGTGTTCGATGATGAAGCAGCCCTCTCTGGGGGCCCTGGTTAGAGGGTCACAAAAGTCATACTCTCTCTCACCGGGGATTTCCAGATGTGAGCCATCTGACGGATCTCCTTTAGATACTCGCGTCTTGCTATGTGACCTGGACTTCCCGTGGGACTTGCGGTGAGTCCTGCTCTTTTTACTCCTCCCACTGTGGTGGGCAGAGGATCCTGCTTTACTCCGGTGAGCTTTTTCCTCTTCAAGTTTCTTCATTAGAGCAGTGTGCCTCATGACATTTTCCACGGTCAAGTCTGGGTTAATCCGTCTTATGATTTCCATCTCCACTTCTCGAGGAATGGTGGTTGGAGTGTCCTCGTCTCGTAGGGGCCACTCCTCAGGAGGAAACTGGGCAGAAAAATTGGCCAGCTGTTTGGTCTTGTCTTTCTTAAAACTCAGCCGGAATAACTTGAGCCCAAATTTCTTGGACTGCTTTTCACTATCTTTAGGTTTTGAGAGAGTTTCTGTCTTATAAGAAAAATTTATAGTACTTTTACTCTTTTCAGTGGGTGGCACCTGGCAGAGTGAAGGAGGGCAGTAAGGGTCCTTGCAGTCCTTGGTAGATTTCCTCTGCAGAGTGGACGCATGTATGCTGTGCACGTCTTCTCGGCAGCAGTGGCAAGAGTCGCAGTGGTTTCTCGGCAATGTCCGTTCCCTGACACAGCCTGAGGCAGAGGGCGTTATGGTACCGGGTTGCGGAGAGGTGCACTGAGACCTGTCAGGCACCCTCTCTTCCAAGTGGTACCATTTACTGTTAGTTCTTATGAGGGAAGGAGTTATGAAGTAAGTCTGCGGAGTCACAATGAAATAGCCATCTGGAGTTGGATAGATTTTCCTCTCCCGTACCAGTGTGTTTAGGGTATGCCGCAGAATTTCTTGGCTTGGGGTTGGAACACCTACAACCAGAAGAAGAGACGTGTGAGAACAGAGTAAGAACATCCTCCAGACTCCTGATTACAGACTCCTGTTATCCTTGCCAAATTCAAAGTATCACTTATGCCATGTAAGCAGGGTTCAGATGTGTTTATTGTACTCCATGTGAATTCTAGTTTTCTCTGATAATTCCTATGATTATTTCCACCTACAAAATGAAGAAAGTATTATAAACAAGAAGAGGACTGGGACAATGGAATGGGAGTAGAGTACCTGACAGGTATGTGTGAGACCTTGGGTTCCATCTCCATTACCACAGGGGGAACAGAAACACTTAAAAGAGAGATATGGACATTAAATAGAGTTAGATTGCTACTATTGTTACAAAGTCTTTCCTGAGCATCATGAGAGACTGTTTTTAAATGACAGAAAAATGAAGTTTCCCATAACGTGACATAAGTTTACAGAAAAGCCTTTTTTCAATAAGATAATTAGGGGGAGCAAGTTGAAAACAGTACCTTTATACTGGAAAACAACATGTATGTGGAACCAACTACTCTGTACACTTACTTTTTGCAAGATGTTTACTTAAACTTAATTTCTGTAAATTATATAAAAGGGGACTAGATTTGACCATTTTTTAAATTTATTATTATTATTATTATTATTTGGTCTTTTTGAGACAGGGTCTCCCTGTAGCCCCAGCTGTCCTGGAATTCGCTCTGTAGACCAGGCTGGCCTTGAACTCACAAAGATCCGCCTGCCTCTGCCTCCCGAGTGCTAGGATTAAAGGTGTGCGCCACCATGCCCAGCTTATTTATTATTTTTTATGTGTATGAGTGTACTGTCTGCATGTATGTTTGTGCACCTGTGTAGTGCAATGCTGCAGGGGTCAGAAGAGGGTGTCAGATTCCCCTGGAACTGGAGTTAAAGATAGTTCTTAGCCGCCATGTGGGTACTGGGAATCAAACCCGGGTCCTCTGCAAGAGCAGTTGGCACTCTTAACCCCCAGGTCATCTCTCCAGCCCCTATTTGACCATTCTTATCACCTGTTCTGTAATTATGATATCATCATCACCTTGCATTTTGAAACTGTCTGCTGCAGTAGTGAAAATTGGGTGTTAACATCCTCCTTTTGGGCACAGTGTCTAACCATTGAACCCTAACTAGTACACTCATAAATCCTGAGACACTATTGGTTTGATTACCAAATTTGAAATGCCTACATTCACTAGAACAGAAAAAAATTACCAGAAAAGAGGTAAGTATTTCGTTGTCCATGACTTACATTGTTTTCAAAGGGATATGTGTTAATGATTATGTCTTCTGGACCTTAAAAGATGGAATCAAGGAAAGTTCTTGGGAGAGTATACATTCTCCAGAATGTAGCCCACTCACTTTATTTCTGGGGTATTCTTCATTCTTCAGTGCTAGGCACATAAAGGGTGACAATACTTATAAAACGGATCTGATGGTATAATTTAGAAACAAGTCAGGTCAAATTACATCAATACTGTCTGACCCGCAAAAATGGCAATTCCACATGGCTCTATATCACAGTCAGGGCAGTATAATGTGAGGCCTGAAAGCCTGGGTTCTGAGGCCGGACTTCTGGACTGAAAGCCCAGCTCCATCACCAACAATGGTGTTACAAAGTGAGGTCGTACCCTTCTCACCTCACTCCTTCTACAGTTTGTATCTAGAATGTCCCTGAAAAGCCCCTGTGGTAAAAAGCTTGGTCTTTGGCTTGTTGTTACTGGGAGGTGGTAGTACTTCTAAGGTAAGCCCAGTGGGCTCTCAAAGTCAATGATGCTTTTGAAGGACATTGTGATACCCTGGCCTCTTGCCCATTTTTTTGCTTCCAGGCCATCTGGTGAGCAAGTTTGCTCCATTACATGATCCTATCACAAAATGCCAACTCACCATATACCTAAAAGTCATGGGCTCATCTAATCACCGGCTGAAGCGTTCACAACTATGAACCAAAGCAAACCTTTTTTTAAGTTTTAATTGTTGCAACAACAAGCTAATAACTCCTCACTTTAGTGTTTTTAATATGTTTTCACATATTAAAATTCTTACTCCCCAAGTATTCTTTTTTGAAAAGAGGGACTTTATAGGAGTGGTAAAGTTAAAACGAGGTTTTAAGATTGGGCCATAATCCATGTCCTTCTGAAAAGGAGAAATAGACACAGAGAGAAGCAGAATGGAAGATAATGTGAAGACAGGTCAATGCTGGCTGACCACAAGATAAGGAGAGATGCCTGGAGTAGATTCTTCCCTTCAAGAGGACCAGCCAATTCTACAGACATCTTGATCTAAGACCTCTGATTTCCAGAACCATCCAATGCTGCGCTTTCGCTGAGCTCCCTGCACTGTTACAGCAACCCCGAAGATGGTATCAGCCTAATCTCTCTGAGCTTTGCTGTCACCAAGATATGCATAATAAAGGTGTTGATTCTCATAGAACTGTTGTGAGTTTAAATGAGTTCGGTCTACCCAGAACAGTACCCAACAGAGAACAGTGATCAATAAATACTAGTCATTAATTGTCTCAGCTTTGAGTCAGGATCCATGGAAACCCCAGATTACTTTCAACCGATGTGGTATAGTAACCTGGAACATCTTGGGGAGCTGAGAAGTTTGGGCTCATTTTATCATCCAAACTATAAAGCCAGGATCTACAGCATTAGAACTGGTCTGAACAAGGAGAGGAAGACTTTGAACATGATGTAGCATCCACACCCATCTGCATTCCATCTTTAGAAGGCTTGCTTAGTGAGGTAAAAAAGGTTTAACATAACATAATGGCTTAATGTAATTAATTGTTGAGTGCTATAGCTTTCTTTAACCAAATGCTCTACTCTTGATAAATGTACATTGATTTTTAGTGCAAATGATTTTAATACTGATATGATAAAACCTGTTTTTTTTAATTCTGTGATTTTTTTTGTACCAAATAGAAATGCATTTAAATGGAATTCGTGATATAACTCTAAATCATGCAATTCTTGGGTGTCATCACAAAACAAAAAAAATAGCTACACATGAATTAAGCATCTTAAAAGAACTTTTCCATCTCACTGACAATTGGAGCCTTCTGTTGAATAACAAAAGACTGCATTCAGAGTTAGACTTGTGTGATGAGTACACATTAGATACACTGTAAGCTCACAGACAAAATTGGTGGCACAGCACCCAAGATAACAAATCTACGTTTAAAGCTTGGTACTTTAAATGGTAAGGTTCATTTCTAAGAACTCATAATTAGCAGGGTGTGGTGGCTCCTGGCTATGTAATCTCAGAACTCAACAGGAGGACTAAGGTGAGTTCAAAGGCAGCCTGGGCTACATTGTGAGTCTGCGGTCAGGCTGCACTACATAGGGAAACTCATAAAAGTTAAAAAGGGGGGCTGAAGAGGTGGGTCAGCAGGTAGGAGCACTGGCTGCTCCTGCAGAGGACCCAGTTCCCAACACGTGGCAGCTCCAGGGGAACCCTTGCCCTCTTCTGGCCTCTGTGGCCACCGCACGGATGTTGTACCCTTGCAGATATGCAGGCAGAACACTCAGACACATAATTTTTTTAAGTTAAAAAAATAAAAAGAACACATGATTGACTAATTTACCTTGACCGCTACTAAAGGAAATTTAGGTACATTTATTTATTTATTTATTTATTTAGTTAGTTAGTTAGTTAGTTAGTTAGTTAGTTAGTTAGTTAGTTTACGTGTATGTGTGTCTGTGTGCATGCCACCTGTGTTAGAGGCAGGTCCTGGCAGAGCCCAGATGAGGGCATCAGATTCCCCAGAACTGGAGTTACAGGTAGTAGTGAGCAGTCTGACATGGGTGCTGAGAACCCAGCTGGGATCCTCTGAAGAGCAGTGAGTGCTCTTAACTATGAAGCCATCTCTGCACTCTTTCTTATTTTCTAGTAATGAGAGGCATGGTACACTTCTGAAAAAGCCATATGGTTTCTCATGAAGCTATAAACCACACATAAACTTTAAAAACTGCTGAGTTGAGATGACAGAGGTAGTGATTTAAGTATTCTATGGGAACAAGGCTTGTCCTTCACTAGAGTGCAGTGTTCGCTGAAAGCATCTGTCCACTCTTACCTGGGAATCTGTTTCCCTTACTACCGAGGAAAAAGGTGTGCCTGGCAGTTAAAAAAAAAAAAGAAACAGATAATGAAAAATGGTCAGAGATAATAAACTGTTACAAAATTTAAGATAATTTATAGATTAAAGGATATGTTGATACTAGGGTTTGAACAATACATGTTATATCAAAACATTAATTAGAAAATTGAAATTGAAAAAAGGGGGGTTTCACTGAGAAAGAAATATAAAGTTTCTTCACAGCAAAAGGAAATATGCAGAGACCAAGAATGATAGCTTAGATTATTACTCAGCATAGAATAGCTCTTACATCTTTACCGTGCGTGCGTGCGTGTGTGTGTGTGTGTGTGTGTGTGTGTGTCTCCCACTGCATGCACACACATGCACTTTCCACACCTTGACTTTGTCAGGACTCCTTTGGAGGAATGTGAGCCAATTGTCAGAAGCCCTGTGCAATAGGCTTAGACTCTTGTCCTCTTTCCTAAAAAGAATGGAGCACAGACAGTGCAGGGCCCCTTGCTAACCCTCCTGCACTGGTTGGCTCTCGGTGCACCCACAGATACAGGACCTAGCTAAATGTTTACTATGGTCGCATTTCTAGGGTTGTTTATTACCCAATATATCTGTAGCAAAAGCTGATACAGCCAAGAGCTCATATGTGTGACTCTTCTAAAAGCTGAATGAACAAAATATCAAATATTCGTTTTTAATATGACTTCTATTTCAGTCTAGGAAAAGGCAGATTTCTCGCTAAGCTAGCAAACTGGCAGCCTTATAAAGTGCACATTGCTAATCTATACATATTAAAATGTGCACACACAGAAAATTGCCAGTATTTAGGAAGTTTAGGGATTTCATATAAAACTGAATGTTGACAGCCTCTTGTAATATAAATGTGGCAACTCTGGTAGGACGCTACACGGTTTGTGGAGGAGCTCACACAACACTGGAGCAGAGCAACAATTCTCTCTGGATGTGGCACGTGTTGTGCAGTGTGCCACCTTTTCTAATATCGTTCACACAGTTACAGACCTGTTGCCTCCATTATAGAATATTTAAGAAAATATCAATTATTTTATATTTTTATTTTAAAACAAAGTCTCAATTTTAAAACTTATTTTTATTTTGTGTGTGCATACATGAATATATGTGCCTGTGCACCATGAGTAGCTGTGCTTGTGGAGCCAGAAAAGGGTATTGGATCCCCTAAAACTGGATTTATAGACAGTTGTTAGCTGCCTTGTGGGTGCCGGGAATTCAACCTGGGTCCTCTGGAAAAGCAGCAAATGCTTTTAACCACTGAGCTATCCTCTCCAACCCTGAAGTAATATTTTCTTAAGGTTTGTCAAATCACAACACAAACATGCAATATATGTTTATTTTTTATATCATTCTTCCTTTGGTTTAACCCTTAGGGGTAAGTGTTGCTTTTTTTGTTTTGTTTTTTGTTTTTTTTTTAGCTGCTTCTGAAGAGCCTGGTGCTTATATATTTAAGGAAGGTTGAACTGCAAAGGAAGAATGGAGTCTTGATAGTTTTTGCCAATTTTTTATGGATGTTGACTTGAGTTCTTCCCCTAAACACATTAGTTTAAAAATTACTATGGGTGGAGTATATATATACATATATATATGCATATTTTAGAGCAATATAAAATTAAAGGGAAAAATGTGAATTCCCTAAACATGTTTTGGACTTAACTTATAGATTCTTTTCAGTCATCATAGTTTAGGTCTATATGATATGTATATACATGCATATTTTCGAGCAATACAAATTGCAGGGAACACCAACAAAAAAAGGGCTGGGTCAAAGAACTGACTGAAAAAGTAAACTTCTGCCCTAAACAGTAAACCTCAGCAAAGAAAAACTTTAAAAAGACTGAGAAAGAGCTGTATGGCAGAATGCATGAGCTCCAGTGGGGTGGGGGGCATGGAAGGAGGAATGAGTGTAAACTGGATTGAGAAATGTTGTACAAAATGCACAGAACTTCAATAAAATACTTTTAAATTACTATATGTAAATTAGTGAATTTATTTTGACATAGCAAAAGGTGCTACAATTTTTCTAAGTTATAGAAGAAAACTGCCTGGTCAATTTTGGTGACGATATTATTTGTAACGTATTGGGAAGAAAAATCCACCTCAGGTTCTAGAGGTGCCACAGCTTACATCCAGTCTTTTCTGGTTACCTGGGAAACACGTCGTCAGGTGTTCCATCAGTGCTTCTTGGGTGACAGGTTTTCTTGCAGAGTTCATTGCAGAGATGGCCAAGCAAAGGATCTCCCCGAGTGGAATAAACTGTGACTGGCTGATGGGGGACATACTGATTGGTGACACATCACCTGTGGAAAGACAATTTTCAAGTGAATGGCCCATTAACACACCCCACCATTTGTCACACATGCGCCCTTGCACACGCACACCCTCTTGTGACTGGCCTCTTTTCCTCTATTATAAAGTAAATCAACTTTTAACACTGAAGCTTGTCATAACTATAACCGGTTCTACTTGGGTAGAAACATTTCCATGCATGGTGGATGTTCCAATTGCCCTAGCAAACAAAAATTTCCTTTAAAATCTGAGATCTCATTTGAATAGAGAGAATACCAAAAGCCTTGTGACAAATGAGGCTTTGGAAATTTTCCATTTTTATTAGCTTGAAGATTATTTAGGTAATAACTACCATTCACGTTTTGACAACTGCATGCATAGCAACTAACAGTGCTTCATTTATTCAAATGTTGAGACCCTTTATGTGTGAGGCATCTGCTGGGGAGGTTGGAAGCTCAAGCTGAAAGTAAGTTAGTAATCTCTGCCCTCAGACAGTTTCTGTTTAAGTGGAGGAGGCAGACAGCTGGATCAAAGGTCATAGTGTTATGTGGCAGGTGCACAGACGACTAAACAGTAAGCCTGAAGCAGAAAGAGGAAGGCAGAAGACACCACCTACGCATGATAGACGGGCTTAGAAGCAGGAGAGACTGTAAGGGCTTTTCTGAATATGGTGCCAAGGACTAGGAGGCTGCTGGGAAGGTGGATGTGTCAGGGGTGGCAGGAGCTGTGAGCTCCCGTCTCTTGGAGAGTCCTAGAGAAGGGGCACAGCCAAATGAGCAAGGACTTCATCCTATGAGGAACAGGAAGCCATTGGAGGAACAAGGAAGATGTGAATTTCAGAATGATGTCCATGTAGCCATGTGGACAGATGATGGCCCAGAAGGAGAAGAAAGGGCAGGCTACACTACAACAGACACTGTGGCCTTTTATACATGCTTGCCTGCTAGAAGGAGCAGCGGGAGGCAGAAGCTGAAGACCCGACACTGAAGGGGTAAGAGACGCTGATTCTGAAGGATCAACCTGTAATGCAAACACTGCTCTCCACTTCTGAAACTTTTACAAAGTTTGAAAATGGTCCAATTAGGTTCCAAGGATCTCTAAAATTTCATGGACATTTCTGGGGTGGGAGTGGCCCCAACAGAGGAGGAGGTCAGGAGAGCAAGGGCAGTCTGCTCCTGACACCTGAGTGCTGCCTGCTTTATACTGTAAGATTTTACTTCTGTAGGACTTCACTTGAAAACATATCCTACAAAAAGTAGAAAAATGATCAGCAGGGTAGATTCTCTGTGAGCTTCTCATCTTATTTCCTGACCGTATTTACATAATTTTTTCTCTTTTTTGTTTCTTAAGCATGCTTTCTCACATAATAACCTTCCATGGCTGGCCAAAGCTGAGGCTCAGGTCAGTCTGTAACATTAAACAATATCCTCTCCATAATGTGTCTGGATGCTCTGAGAAGGACAAGCCCCCTACTGTCAGTGCACTTAAAACTCTGCTCCACTAAAACTTCTAAGTTGTAAGAGAGTTCGGAAGATCTAGCTAAAGAACTTGAACCCAGCTTTGACGAATATGGGAAATGGTATGAGACACGAAAGCGGGCAAAGGCTGGGGATCCCCAACTGTTGGGATAAGTCTAGCAGACATGTCAGAGCAACAGGAATGCAGTGTCCAAGGCTGAGGCCTGGACCCCTCTCCCAAGCCCAGTTCATTTCACTGCTCCCCACCACATAACCTAGGGTGCCATCAGCTCTGTAAGGCTGCACTCTTTGCAAGGTAAGGGTAAGGGTAAGAGAAATAAGATCCTACTAGGTAGTGGCGGGGGGGGGGGGGGAGCCACACCATACAGATTCAGAAATGGTCCAAGAAGATAAAAATCTGCAGCAATGAGGACTCTAACTCAGAAACTTAGGAAAGTCTATGAAAGTGAAGTCCTCTGAAAAGTTCTTAGAGTATCTGAGAAAGCAGCAGATGGAAACTAACACACAGAGCCTGTGGCTGTTACTAGGAAGGTGAGTGTATTGGGTGGGTAAGCTCTATTAGCTGTGAAGACTGAAAAATGTGTGGGCTGGGACCATTTGAGTGGGCAAGTACATAACTGTATTTAAACTTCTTAAAAAGGATATATACGCATCTTAAATGAAATCTTATTCAAAGGCCTGATGTATATAACACACGAACTGTGCTGGTGGTGAACGGCAGCACAGGTGGAGAATTAGAGCTCACTGGTTAACCCACCCTTCCCATCGGAGCACTGGAGGTCAGCCAGAGACCTTCCCAGTCTCACTATGTCTGGACATAGAGGATGAGGGGCACATGCTAGCCATGAGGACCTCAACGTGTCCACCAGTTATTTTTAAAAGTCAAGTGAGAGGCTGGAGAGATGGCTCAGCAGTTAAGAACACTGGCTGCTCCTGCAGAGGACATGGGTTTAGTTCCCAGCAGCACCCACATGGCAGCTAATAACCATCCATAACTCCAGTTCTAGGTGATCCAATGCCCCCTCTGACCTCTGTGGGCACTGCATGTATGAGGCCCACTTATGTACTTGCAGGCAAAGCACTCATACACAAAAAATGACACTTTTTTTAAAGTCAGGTGAAAAGGAGAATGTGGTTTGGCTGTCAAAGGGAAAAATCAAAGTGGATTCTAGGATCTTTGCATTTATAGCATTTGGGAGTTTAATGCTGTCAAAAATGGCCTCTCATAACAAGAACTTCTCAGAAGACTAAGACATAAAAATACTAAGCACAATTTTTAATGCAGGTTAAATGGCTTCCTAGTTGTGCATTGATTATAAAAGAAAACTAGAGACATGACCAATTGGTAAAATTAACTGCTTAGGCTTGTCCTTCTTTTAGCTAAAATGATTTGCTTTTGTTTCTCTGTCATCTTCTCCCTTAATTTCTTCAACACTTCTGGTGTGCCTGAATTGCTTTGAAAAAAGCTCAAGCTCTACGATAGCAATGACCACGTACAATAACTTTTAATGCAACGTATGAACAGAATGGAAATGGGGTGCTCAAGATAACACTCTCCATGTCGCTGCATCAAGAGAAGTTACTTTTCACACTCCCTTGCCATTCCCAGATCATCCGCAGTGCAGTCTATATCCACACACTTCCTTGGCTCTTCCTGAACTCCAGCTCCAGGACCACACATCCCACACCCCCATCTCTATTGTAAACTGTCATCATCTCTCACCTGGTACATTATAATGGGCCTTTCTCCCTTCTCTCTTAATACCCCCTCTCTACAGAGCAGCCAAGTCCTCTTAAGAAAAGATAAATCTCGGGGCTGGAGAGATGGCTCAGTGGTTAAGAGCACCGACTGCTCTTGCAGAGGACCCGGGTTCGATTCCCAGCACCCACATGGAGGCTAAGAACCGTTTTTAACTCCAATTCCAGAAGAATCTTACGCCCTCTTCTGACCTCCGCAGCATTGCACAACACAGGTGCACAAACCTACATGTACACAGTACATACACACAGAAAATAATAAGTTAAAAAATTTAAAAAAAAATTTAAAAAAGAAAAGATAAATCTTGCTACTTCCTGGAATAAAACCCCGCAGTAACTGCCTATTACATTTAGAGGGAAACCTGCTTCCTTGCAAGTTGACAAGGCCTGCAGGAGGATTTGTACCCACCACTGCCTCTGAGAACACTTCTACTCATCACCTCCCTTCCTATTCCATCATAATCTTTCCTGTGCTTACAGCCTTCTAGGCCTTTTTTGAAGGCAGGACCTCTCTCTCTCTCTCTCTCTCTCTCTCTCTCTCTCTCTCTCTCTCTCTCTCCTCATCCAGGGCTGCTCCTGGGGTATTCTTTCTCAGGACTGGCTCCTTCTTATCCTGTAGTTCACAAGTGAAACACCATTTCCTCCAGGATCCTGGGACCATCTAAGCCAGGGATGTTCAACATGGTTCAAGTTGAGCTTCCTGACTTTACTCTGACTGTATGCTCATCTTTGCAACTTACTGTTTGTCTCATCCATTTTGTTCCATGACCAAAGGGAACATGAACACCCATTCCTGTACCTACAATAATGTAGTGTTTCGACCAGACACGCTGGGCATGTTTGGTGAATAAATATTTATAGTGTAATAATATAAAGGGTGCTTGAGGTATTTTAAAAGATTGTGATTTTTCAGGTTTTAGTGAATAATTACAAAACATACTGATATACTAAACAACGTAATTTTAAGAATACCCCTGAATTAAGCTGGAGGTGGTGGCATACGCCTTTAATCCCAGCACTCAGGAGGCAAAGGCAGGCAGATCTCTGTGACTTCAAGGCCAGCCTGGTCTACATAGTGAGTTGTTAGGACAGCTGGGGCTACAGGGAGACTCTGTCTCAAAATACCAAAAAAAAAAAAAAAAAAAAAAGACTACCCCTGAATTAATTTCATGAAGAATACCCTCCCAAAACAAAATAATTATCATGGAAAATATATAAGGTTTAGAATATGCATGTGGAATCTCCATTAAAGGAAACAGATTATCTCTCAAAACAACATAACAAATTATTCAGTTACCAAGATTATCTGTAGATCTATATTAACTTGCTTAATGAGCCAGCTAGTCATTCTTGAAATATACTATAAAATAATTCTCCCAGTAACTATTCCACATTTATTTTTCAGAGAAGAAAACACTAAAAACTGCTAAAACGTATAACCTGAAAACACTGACATTTTGCATAGGCTATGAATTACAACATGCCTTTATCTTCATTTTGTTTTATGTTTGTGTATGTATGAATGTCACATGTATGGAGTGCCCTCAGAGGCCAGAAGAGGGCTCTCCTGGTGCTGGAGTTAAAGGTGGTTGTGATCCCACACACATGGGTGCTAGGGACTGAACTTGGATCCTCTGGAAAAGCAGCAGGTGCTCTTAACCACTGATCCATCGCTCCAACTTCACTTGTCTATAGTCTATAGGACAGATTTGTCTATTGTCAGATAAAACCAAGTAGAGTGCCTTGGATTAAGCAAGCATTCTGTAAGGCATTTCGGCTAAGTGAACTTAAAATGTGAGAAGACCTGAAAATATTCCAATGGCAAATGATCTTTGGTATGAAGAGCATTTGTTGTTTAAAGTAGGTCAGGGAAATTTGGATATGGTTTTCAAGGAAAGTAGTTTGTGAGCTGGTCAGCATGAGACAAATGAACAGTGGGATGGATGATAAAGGGAACCAAAGACGGGTCCCCTACCACCAGAGGCAGGGGAGAGCATCTGCAGAGCACTAAGCAGCAAGCTGCATCCAGGGCTCAGCTGAAACAGGCTGGGGGAGAGACGGAGAAAAGGGTGAGACCAGATCCTGGTAGACCAGAAAGCTGAAAGCTATTTCATCACAGGACATATTTATGTTAGACTCGTGTAACTGTGCAGAATGAAGTGGTGTTGACCACCGCCACTCCCACATCAACAAAGAGGGCCTGCCACAATAGGCAGAGACCTCAGATGCCAGATGCCTGTATCTGTCTACACTACTTACTTCTTCCTCAAGGAGTGTCAAAATCAAGCACATGCATTTTTACTAATTAAACCCCTCCGTCTATTTTCCCTTCCAACTTCTGGTCAGTTACTTTAGTTGAAATTACTCCTCTTATACCTCCAAAGTCTGTCACATATGCCATCCATTTAAGAAATATTTGAATGCCTGTTACATGTTAAATACCTTCAGGCACTCGAGCTCCAAGCTTGTTCTCACCTGGTTCTATTTTAGGACAACCCCCCCCCCAAGAATAAAAATCTTCTATGAATGCCATTTTCCTCCTTTTCAGTGGTTAGTTCAGGCTGGTCCCACTCTCAACCTATATCTATGAGGAAGGAGACACAACTCAACATGTGACATTCACGATAACTTGTATTCATCCCCACCGGGATTGCATGGATAGCTTTCTAAGAGATACCTATGGAAAAAAAGCAAATATATCTATCTAATTACATCTTAAAATATCCCTCTTCATACAATTATACAAAATAAGCCACATTTTCCCAAGAGAATTGTGTCATAATAAACAGTAATCTTTAAAAAAAATCCCAACATCCATGTTTGTCATAACATTTTAAAATAATCTTGGGGTTTTTCTGTGTGTGTCCCAGTCTGCATTCGGTATCAATTATTCTGTTTCCTCGTGTCCTATTTTTCACAGTAAATGTTGATTTAATCTCTACTGTAGGTTGAAAAATCTATCTGTCCCTTATGAAGTTCGCATACCAAAACAACCAGTTAGAAGTGCAGCTGGGAAACTATACTGGTTTAGAACTTGCTATTCTAAGAAGGCATCCAGGAGATACACAGATAAGAACTCAGTCTCTTTTCTTTTTAAATTATCATGTGATACTGTTTTTATTTATTTATTTATTTGTTTTTCTACTTATGGGGGCACGTATGCCACAGAGTACATATGGAAGTCAGAGGACAACTTCTGGAGTGGGTTCCATCCTTCCACCATGTGGGTTCTGAAGATTAAACTCTGGTTGTCAGGTTTGGCAGTAGGTACCTTTACCACTGGGCCGTCTCAGGAGCTCAGAACTCAGTCTTTTAAGACAAACACAGTTAATTACTCATGTGGAACCTGTTTCTTCATCTGTAAAATAAGGGTTTAGATAAAAATATAGCAAGGATTCCTTCAGGCTCTAAAGGTCTGTAAGTCTCTATCCATGCAGCAGAATTTTAGCAGAAAGTCAAATCACAATACAATGCTTGAGTCCGACTCTATTTCCAGGTGTTATGGAAATTAATTCTAAGCTTATCTGATTTGGAGGAAGCTTTGGTTTTTTTTAATGAAATGGCTAAATCCATTGGCTAGCATTTTCTCCCTTTTAAGTAAAGCCTTCATAGCTCACTCTAACTCATCTTATTCGGTTTTGTTCCTTGATTAAACATTCCTTTTTTTCTCCATACTGCCAAAATGAACACTAGAACTAAAAGTATGTATGCCAAGAAAATGACCACATGCAGCAGATCCCGTGACTCCTCAGAAAAATAGTAAAATGTGCTTCTAAAAGGCTTGGAGACCACAGAGACAAGACAAGCCCACTCCACTCAACAAACCATGCATGGAGCTGCTAACTTGCCAGGTTCTATCTCAGATGCCCTTGGGCTTAGGGAAACCATATGCTCTCTGAGGTTACAGCTAAGTGAACAACTTCTCTGATGCCCAGCATCAGACAAATCTTGTGTTTTACAATTTAATTCAATTTATTAACCCCAATTTAATGTATAAATGCTGCTTGGTTCTTCCAACAGAAGGTCTACTACGATATTTTTCAAAGAGCTCTCTAGAAAAAGCATGTATCCCTTTCCTATATGCTCTCTCAAAGACCACAGCAGCCTGATGGGGAGACAGAGCACATGGCTCCCATTAGATCACATGCTGCTCTGTTTCCTTTGAAACCAGATTACTGTACTTGACTTTCAAATGTTTGTACTGAAATCTGAAAGAAAACTGGCATTGAAAATGGCACTTTTACTAGTTTACTGTAAGTTTGTTTTAAATGCCACTGATTTCAAAACTTTAAGACTGTGCCTTTATTATAAGAGGCAAAGGAGAGAAGCTCGGCATTAAAGGGAAGGGAGACTTTTAGAGTATTTAGAAATCTTACAAGGTTTCTTAATACTTAATTTCAACACTTGATGTTTCTCTGACATGAAGTCCAATTTTTGACTTATTTTTTAGTAAACTGCTTTCACTCAAAAAGGAAAGTAAACAGGAAACTCCTAATATTAATACTGAAGTTGACCATGTCCATTAGCTGTGACTTCCTAAGAAATTTCTAATGAGAGAAGAGCTAAGCGTAATCATGGCGACTTAGGGTACACATGCCCAAATGAGCCAAGGTCCCCACGCCACCTGGATCTTTCTGCTCGTCAGTCCATGTGAAGTAGAGAGGTAAAGCTGGGAGGAAGGGCAATCAACCAGGCTCTCTGCTTTCCAGAAGGAACCACTGTTCTTCCTAGTCTACAAGCTTCCATCTGTCATCTTAGCTATCACTAGTGAGATTTGGCTTCTGATGGAAAACTGTCAAGTAAGCAGACAAATCAGCAAGGGCAGAGAAGCAGGTGTAGACAGCAGTGGGTGAGAGCACCCTCACCCTCACCCTCACCATCAGTGGCTACTGACATCTTTCCTGACTATATCTAACTAGCACTTTGAGACCACTTGGCTATTTGCTATAGATGTATAGGGGAAGAATCAGGATGGAAATAGGGGCCATCAGAGCAAGACTCCATGTTGTAAGACAACAACCACCACAAAGGTGTTATGTGTGAGCAATTATGGAATACAAACTAGAAGACTGCTGTTTATATAGCAGGCACCCAGATGCCTGCTGCACGAAAAGGTCCTGTACATAAAGACAATCCGAGTCTCGGCAGGGCTGTAGACAAAGATGCTGGCAACACTGGCCATTCCTCTGATTTCTACTCCCAGATCCAGAATTAAGTTAAAGCATTTACCACCTGAGATAAAAATCACACTAAAATACCAATTCGAGCGGACAACAACTGATACAATCTCTTGGGTATTAGGCAGTAGTTCTACAGGGAACGCGGCTAAGGAATGCTCGGATGCAACAGAGGGTCTCCTTTCCTTTAGAGGAAGTGCCTCAAGAAGAAATGAATCCGAGCCATCATCTACATCTTGTCCATCTCCATCACACAGTAGACCCAGCCTAACACTAGAGATGAATTAGATGCTCCAATTTCCACTGATGAGATTTTTTTCAACTATAATTTAATAAAGCTGACATTTGCAGACCGTTCTCTATGTTGGAATCCCCCAGAGCCATGTCTCGGCCTCTGCATTCCCGAGTCATCTGTCTAGGTACCATCACCATACCGTGACTGATTTCTGTGAAATACAATTGCAATCGAACAACCAAGCCTAATTAAATACAGTTTCAAATGTGGATAAAATGACAGTTCCCAAATCACAACAAACTTACTGATTGACTGCCACAACAGACTCCTCAACTGCTCAACCTACCACCTTTTCCAACAGCCAGGGAGACTGTTCTGAAAGAACCATGCAAAAATTCTAGACAGAAGAAAGTGAAACAGCCTTGCATACACTCACAGAGAAAACTCACCATACAATTAAGTAACTTTTCCCTGCTGAATTTGGCATGAAAAGACAACGGCAAAACCAGAAAATTTGTCATTAAAACACAAGGTGCAAAGCCCAGTTCTGCAACTCATTATTTATATTATTGGGGGCAAATTATTTAATTTTTTTTTAGCCTCAGTTTCTTCTTTTTCGCAAAGTATCTATAATGATGTTAACCTTGCAGTCATCAACCAAGTCAACTGAGATAATGGATGTTGACTGTCCTTGAGACCTAATATTTAATAAATAGTGCTTTAATATTAAAAATAGTCCCCAAGACCATCTAAATTTAACCAATTTCCTTTTTTACCACTGTTTGAATTTGTATTGATAAGAAATTAATTTGGTCCAAAAAAGAAGCCTTAGCCAGGCATGTTGGTACATGCCTTTAATCCCAGAACTCGAGAGGCAGAGGCAGGTAGATCTCTATGAGTTCCAGGCCAGCCTGGTCTATATAGTGAGTTCCAGGCCAGCTGGGGCTACACAGAGACCCTGTCTCAAAAAGAACCCCCCCCCCCAAAGAAGCCTTAAGAAATCTTTGCGGGGCTGGAGAGATAGCTCAGTGGTTAAGAGCACTGACTGCTCTTGCAGAGAACCAGAGTTCAAATCCTAGGACCTACAGGGCAGCTAACAACTATGCATAACTCCAGTTCCAGAGGAGCCAATGCTCTCCTCAGACCTCTGTGGGCACTGTACAACACAGATGCACTTATATACTTGGAGCCAATACATTCATACACATAAAATAAAATACTAAAAAAGAAATCTTCACAGAGGTAAGAGAGCAATGGCCTTTCTTTCACAGTAACTCACAGTGTTTTCCTCCCAGTTTTTGGCTGAAAGAAGCCACCTTAAGTAAATGGGACATTTCCAATGAGATATAGACATTAAGACATCTTAACTTCTCTGTGTGTGTATGTGCACACAGACATAAACATATATACATATACACATGTAAATGCATAGATCTATATATTAAGAGAGAGAGACATAACTTTTAGGCTAGCTGTACATGTGACATGAGATTAGTGTCTATAATAATAAAAGAACAACAAAACCCAAGCCCAAACAACCCATTCAATAAATGGGATAATTAAGTGAGCAGACGGTTCTTAAAAGATGAAAAACAAGGGCTGGAGAGATGGCTCAGAAGTTAAGAGCACCAACTGCTCTTGCAGAGGACCAGGGTTCTATTCCTAGCACCCACGTCTTTAAGCTGGACGTGATTGTGTATGCCTTTAATCCTAGCACTCGGGAGGCAGATGCAGGAGGATCTCTGTGAGTTCAAGGTCAGACTGGTCTACAGAGTGAGTTCCAGGCCAGCTGGGGCTATAGGGAAACCCTGTCTCAAAAAAAAAAAAAAAGAAAAGAAAAGAAAAGGAAAACAAGGAGTCAATAAACACATGAACTTCAACAGCCATCAGAGAAGTGCAAATCTCACCCCAGAATGGCAATCATTAATAAAAATAAAATCCCATTACTGGCCACTTTGATCCACTTAGAAAAAGTGATTTTTATTTATTTTTTAAGTTTTTAAAATTTTTTTTAATTTATTTATTTTCTAAGTGTATGAATGTACTGTCTGCATGTAGATCTGTGCACCCGTGTCGTGCAATGCCGCGGAGGTCAGAAGAGGGTGTCAGATTCCCTTGGAACTGGAGTTCTCCTGGAATTGGAGTTACAGACAGTTCTCAGCTGCCATGTGGGTGCTGGGGATCGAACCCGGGTCTTCTGCAAGAGCAGTCAGCACTCTTAACCGCTAGGCTATCTCTCCAGCCCGAAAAAGTGATTTTTAAAAAATGTTTTGTAATTTTCCCCTTTTTCTTCTGTTTAGAACTATACCAAGTAATTCTATCACAATGTTATTTAATATGTAAGTTGCATTGTCATGCATAAAAATAAAGTAGGTTTTTAAAAAAGAAAAGAAAAATGCTGGCAAAGACATGGACAGAAGGGAGCCCTTATACATCATTGGTGGAATGTAAACGAGTCCAGCCACTCTGGAAATCAAAATGGAGAGTCCTCAAAAAATTAAAAACAAATCTACTATATGACCCAGCTATACTACTCCTGGGCGCTTATCCAAAGGACTGCAAGTCCTATCCAAGTCAAATCAGAGAAACACTTGGCACATCAATGTTTATTGCAGCTCTGTTATAACAGCTAAGTTATGGAACCAACCTAGGTGTCCAACACAGAGGAATGGATGAATAAAATAGATAAGTAGCTAGGCAGACATACAGATGGATACACCCAATGCGCCAGTACACGCGCAGACGTGCGAGGGACCATTTTATCCATAAAGAATGAAGCTGTCACTGCAGAAAAATGGATACACCTGAAGACTAACATATTAAGACAAATCAGTCTCAGAATAACAAATAGAAGGTTTTCTATTATATATGATGTGTATATTTTATATAGACATAGAATCATCTGTGTACATATGACACAAAAATAGAAGGAAAACTGTCTAAGGGAGCAAAGAGTATAAGAGGAAAGAGAAGAATAAGATAGAGGGGGGGTGGGGGGTGGGGGAGAATATATATACGCAGCACACCTACATACATGTTTGAAAACATTCTGTGAAATATAGTGCCCAGTACAATGGATAGATACAATGAAAACTTTAAAAGAGGAAGGAAAGAAAAGAAAAAAATGAAAAGAAATGACTCCGTGTTGAGGTCGCTTTTTCACTGGGAGAGTTTATGTAGAAGACAGATTTTGCCAAGGAGCTCTAAGGATGAGCGGGGTTGACGAGTAATCATACTCACAACACATCATGCCTGTGCTTTTCTTGACCAAATAACCTTCAAAACTGACTGAGTACCTTCCACTTTAAAGATGAAAAGCATTATACACAGAAACATCCTTGACAACAAAGGGAAACCTGCTTCCTTTTCCTCCGTGGAAGGGTGCACTATGGGTATGGGTGTGATCAC
This sequence comes from Rhizomys pruinosus, assembly GCA_009823505.1. Classification (NCBI taxonomy): domain Eukaryota; kingdom Metazoa; phylum Chordata; class Mammalia; order Rodentia; family Spalacidae; genus Rhizomys; species Rhizomys pruinosus. The sequence continues at coordinate 387,951 of VZQC01014672.1, forward strand.
AAAGACAAAGGAGGTGTTTAAGGGTCCATCCAACATAGATTTGGAATTATTTTAAAACTTTCCAATTATACAAATTACATGGGTGACTTGATACTTTGAGATGTTTCCTGAGTAAACAACAGTACAGAAGCTATACATTGAGGAGGTGGAAAAATCATGTTTGTAGATAAGCCACAATTCACACTGGCAAATGCCGCATTGGGGGAGGGGATATTTTAACATTTACCATTTCACTGTCTTTGTTTTCTAAAAATTTTCTGTGAAAAGCCCGTGGATGTTGTAAGAAAATATTTCTAGAATAACCCAAATCCTAAAGCGCACTAATCAAATGTGCTTACTTCATTAGTCATTCACAACAGCCTCAATTTGATGCTAGTTTTGGAAACAGTCCCTGAGCATGTAAATCAGGCTCCCCTGGATTTCAGTGTGATGCATGTAGGATTGCAGATCAAATAATACACATTTCAAGAACTATATAATGAAAAGAGAAAATGTCAAGGAATTATTTACTGAGTGTCTCTGTTGAGGAGTGAAAGAGACACACGATGGATAGAAATGTGAAGCACTGTAATTGCTTCCAATCCTCAGAGCCTACAGCTGTTGACGTTTCAGTTCTGATGTGAGGACCAGCACTGGTGTGGTTAGGATGGTGGGCAGCCTACATTACAGTGCTTGGACTGCCTGAGACAGAGGCCCAAAGTAGACTGTGCCAGCAAGACCACTTCTCAAGAGCACGGCTCTCCCTGGTCCCACGTGGAGTTGACATTTTAGCATATATCTTTGCATACAACAACTTTTGAAATAAAAGCAGGGAAACCTACCTGACCCTTTCTGGACTGGCTCCATCCCCCAGGCAGCTTTGATGCTAAAGCCTGGTACATGCTAGGGGAACGCATCCAAGTGCAAGAAGGAGCCAGTGACAGAAACGGACGTCCTAGAATCTGTAATAAGAAGAGACAATAAGCTTTCCATTAACAGTATCCTAAATGAGCATTTCAGATAGGCTGCTGCGGGCCCATGGAAAACCACAGCAGGCTGATACTTTACCTTGGCAGATCTATTTTTTAAAAAGAAAGAAAGAAAGCAAATGGGCTGAAGAATTCTCAGCTCTTCCTATAAATCGGGGCTTGATACTAATACCAGTTCAGTTCAAAAGCATCTTAAAAGGGCATTGTGAACGTACTTCCCTGGTAACGATTCTAGAAAGGAGAAAAAGAAAAGGAAAGAAATCCTCTTTACCATTCTTTTATCCTATTTGCATGAAACAGCTGGATCCTGATCCATGCCCAGCCCATATATCACAGCCACACACACTGAGCCAACATCCCACTGCAGTGTCTTGGGAATCTGCAGTGTCACCCCTCTTCCGATCCTTCTCTGCAAAGTGAAGTCATAAGGACTGATCAGCCAACCTGACTTCACATTCCCCTGCCCAGAATCCTTTGTGAGCTGAAATGAGTCATCGCTCCAAGAAAAGCTACAGCCTGTGTGTGTGTCTGTTAGCTCCTTTGTCTGTGCAGTGTGGAGACTCCAAGGACAGGATGGAGCCCAGATGCGGGGCGTGGGGCAGGGAGCAGAAGCTCCTCTCCAAGGGACCCAGGTGCCCTTGCATGCATTAGCCCCCATACAAATATATATGTACATATATATATTAAAAATACCAAAATAGCTTTAAAATAGGGCACATACCTCCAGAAGCTTGAAGAAAGAACACACACATTAAAATTGATCTGACATCATATACTCACCAATCCATAATTATAGACCTGACACATTTTCCTATTTTTTTGTATGGTTGTTTTTAAGCTTGGATTTTCATTATCATGAAGGACGAATCTCCCACCTATGTGTAACAGGCAGTTCCACAGTACACGGAGTCAAAGTTTAGCTGCAGTAAGCTATTTGTCATGAATTCCAGTTGCTGTGCAAGTCCTTGCAAGCCCAGGTCTCATCATCCCGTTAGGCTTGCAGCCCGGGCAGCCAGCTCTGCCACTGCCCATAAAGGCAGCATAGGGAATGAGGTCACTATGTCAGGGACTCACTCTCAGCATGAGCTTCTCTGGAGCTTACAACATAGTAAGCTGATAGGAGCCACGGGATTTTTGTTTTTGTGTCCCTGCTTCATCTGCTTTAAAAAAAAAAAAAAGAAAAGAAAGAAAGAAATTCTCTGTCTAAGATCAGAAAGGCAAGAAAAAAATAAATTATGCATCTACGTAAAAATACCCTATTCATTTCAGAGTTTTATCAAGCTCATTATTAGACCACACTGAATAACTCACACATTGATGTGTGTATGTGCTGTATACAAACACACACCAACATACTAGACACATACATATACAGAAGACCCTAGAGGACAGAAGCGTTGAGAGAACATTTGGCATTGTATTGACAGTACAAGAAATATGTCGACATTCTCCGGGAGAAAGAGAGTAATGGCTGAGAGAGGGCAGAAGGCAGAAATAGTAGCTATCACATGAACCCGAGGGAAATGGAGGAGAGGAGATGAAGGGAGGAGGAAAAGAATTCTACTATAGGAGTAAGTGGAATCCCAACGGACAGCCTTACTCTCTCACCTCAGGACCAAAAAGACACCCAGCAATGATTCCATGCTCAAACCAAATAGATCTGGGCAGCAGATGATGTTTGTACAGCAAGTTCACCACATCCTCAGGAATATAGCAGACAGGTACGAAAGGGAGGCCCAAGTGAAGGCAGAAGCATGAACACACGAGGCAGCCCTCAACAGGGCTCCTCCAAGTTTCCTTCCTTCCTTCCTTCCTTCCTTCCTTCCTTCCTTCCTTCCTTCCTTCCTTCCTTCCTTCCCTCCCTCCCTCCTTCCTCCCTCTCCCTTTTCCTGTCTCCCTCTCTCCTTCCCTTCCTTTCTTGAGACCACAGCTCACTCTGTCAGCCTAGGCCACCCTGTCTCGGTGGGAAGCTCCTGCGGAGGCCTCCTGAGTGCTGGGATGACAATCATAAGCCACCACACCTGGCAGCTCTTCCAATTGCCGAGTTAAAAGGATCCCCGAGCAGATTCCCAGGCTCAGAGACCACCAATTAGCCTCATGTGACTCTTGTGATTCCAAACTATTCCAGTCATCTCTAACCATGAAACTGGGGTCCTGTCCCAAGCCAGGAACACCCCCCTGGTGAGCCAAATCAACCTTTCTCCTTATAATGATGTCCATTCTGGCCTTAGAAGCTGAGAAAACATGTAACATATCCAACAGCTACACACCTAACCTGGTCCCCACACCCTACCTAGACTGCTTCTCTACTTGTTTGTAGATGCCTTTAAGCATGTGGACTGTATCTTCATTTATTGACAGGTATGTTTGATTTGAAGGGTACTGAACAAAGCCTCTTTGGTGCCTACCATTGTCTGGTGCTTTTCAAATTCTTAGCCCTCACGAGTTCCTTCCTTTACTGATCTGGCCCATAAAGCTCTCTATTACCCTGCTACGGACACCAGGGGTTCTTCGTGTCACACTATACCCTGCCATGGCTAGGGACTCTATATTCATCTAAAATGTGGTGGGCATTTGGCTACTGCGTATCACTGACAACCCCACACTAGCTATACTAAGCCAGGCGATGCTTCAAGTATCATGACTTCATACACTTTAAAAAAACATGCATTATACATTTTATGCTTCATTAAAATGGTTTGGTTGTGATCTTTCATCCATGGTATAGCCTGAGCCTATGGAGTTACCAACTCTCTAAGTCTGGCTGAACCCTTAGTTACAACTCCATCTAATTAATTTTTGAGGGTTAATCCTATTTGTCAACTTGACAGGATTTAAAATCAACCTAGGAGACACACTTCTGAGTGTGTCTGTGAGGATATTTCCAAAGAGACTTACTTAAGGAGGGAAAAGCATTGAATATAGGAGAATAGCGTGTTCTAGGGAAAGACAGATGGCATCAGCAATAATCTATCTCTCCTTTCTGACTATGGCCTGAATACGACACATGACCAGCCACCTTACTTTCCTGCCACCATGACGTCCTCACACTATGAGCTATTCCTTCAAAGTGTGAGCCAAAAATAAGTCCTTCCTTCCTTCCTTAGGTTGCTTTTGTCAAGTATTTTATCCCAGCAATGAGAAAAGTAACCAACCTCATTCCATTCCTGTCAGGGTAATCTGCTGCATATAAGGTCAGAAAAATATGAATAATAATTCTTAGCACCTTATGAATTCCATAATGTCATTATGATAAATATAATTTAAAATTAAGGTATAAATTACAGACATCTTTATCTCTGATGAAGTGCTAGGTCTTTGTACTACTTCTTTTTAAAAAAAAAATTCATTATTTTTATTTTCTGTGTATAAGTGTATTGCCTGAATGTGTGTCAGTGCACCTGAGTCAGCCAATGCAGAAGGGGGTCAGAAAGCAGCGTCACATTCCCTGGAACTGGAGTGATGGACAGTTGCTAGCTGCCACATGGACACTGGGAATTGAACCTGGGTCCTCTGTAGCTAGTGCTCATAACTGCTGAGCCATCTCTCCAGCCCGTTGTACTTCTTGACAGTTAAACACTCCAGTTTCTTCTTGGTATACAAAAGGCTAAATTAATGGAAGAAAAAGAAAAGTCCAAGCACTCAAAAGGATATAAAATTATAACTAAAGATGTATTCAAACTTCCTAAAACCTAAACATACATGTTTCCATCCCTAGGTGAGCCTATTCTGCTCATAGAAACATCTAATCCTTACAGGGATCATGAAAGGCAGGTTAAGATTCCCACTTCAGAAAAGATCATCTGCCTTCCTCAAGATGGCATAAGCTAAGCGGAAAATGTGAAGCAGGATCTGAATCCCGGGGAGCTAGCTCCAGTCTCACTTTAAGCATCATACATTCCGCCTGTGATGGATTGAACCAAAATGTCCCTTATAAGGTCAAGTATCGGACACTTGGTCAGTTAGTGGTACTATCTGGAGGAGGGTCATGGAATCTTTAGAAAATGTGGCCTTGAAAGAAGCATGTCACTGGGGGTGAGCTTTGGGAGTTTATGGCTTTGCCTCACACGTCCAGTTTGTCTTTCTACTCCCTGTGCCAGCTTGGAGATGTGAGAGTTCATCTTCCTGCTCCAGCTGTCACCTCTGCTGCCATGCCTCCCTGCTGCAATGGACTTATCCCTCCCGAACCACAAGCCAAATAAGGTCTATAAGTTGCCTTGGACACAGCGTTTCGTCACAGCACCGGGAAAGTGACTAATACACCACTTCTCCATTATAGAAAAATAACCATGGATAATAAAACATTTAAGAAGTTTAGACATAATTTTTTTGGCCTTTTTGAGACAGGGTCTCCCTGTAGCCCCAGCTGTCCTGGAACTCACCTAGTAGACCAGGCTGGCCTTGAACTCACAAAGATCCGCCTGTCTCTGCCTCCCAAGTGCTAGGATTAAAGGCGTGGGCCACCACGCCCGGCTCTAGACATAATTTTTTAATTAAAATCAAAGCCAATTCGCACACTTGGTACATGAGGCCAATGTGATTCAGGTCACAGGTCAGATCCCTTCAGGAACTGATGGCTTTGTCTGATTCTAGAATCTCTGATTAGCTGTCCTCTGGCCTCTGCTGGCCAGCTTCCATTGAATGACCATGCAAAGGAGTTCAATAGACCAGTCAAAACTGTAACTACAAGCTTTCCTTGCTGCCCTCCTAATTACAAGATGAATTTTATGATGGCTACCTACTAACAGCAATTCAGAAACATGGGCAAGAGGAGACTGCTTGGGGAGACACTGGTTGATCAGGTGCTTCAAGCACAAGAACCTGGTTTAAATCACCAGAACCCACGTTTTTTTTAAAGCCCAGGCATAGTGGTCTACCCCTATAATACCTCTGGGGAGGCAGAGACAGGCAGATCCCTGGGGCTCATTGGCAACAAAGCCTAGGTTACTTGGTGAGCTCCAGACCAATGAGAAATCTTGTCTCAAAACGAAGAAGTGAACAGTGCCTGAGGAATGACACCTGAGCTTGTGCTTAATCTTCGTATGCACACACATACGTGCAGCCCCGCACACACATATGTGCAGCCCCCCACACACAATGAAAGAAATGTAAGCAAGAAAGACATTTCTAAGTTTTAAGCAGCAGTAAGAGGAAAGGTTAAAAAAATCACCTCCATCCACAATGAACCCTCCTCCTCCTCTGCCTGGCTCCTGCTCCTCTTTAGTAGCAGCTTTGTTACAGTGAAGATTTACAAGCGTCACATAGAGGATCCCACAGGTGACCTACTCAGTTGACAAGGTGTGAACTGAGGTGGTGCTTGGCACCTGACTGGTTCCTTGGCAGAAGATTAAACTGTAGCAGCATTAATGATATAGACATGCAGAACTGTAGTAAACACTTGGATGACTAATGGTCCCATACAATCTTAGAGCTGCTGTACTTGAAAAAGCAGAAAGCAGCAAATACCCTTGAATCAATTAAAATACCTAGAAGGTGCCTAAGGTAATATCCTATAGTAACTTATGGACATTTAAATACATGTAAGATATCATGCGTATTATATATGCATAATGCAAGGTGTGCACATTGGTACATACTTTTTCACGAATGCATGAAATAGTTCTACCTTCAATGTGTTTAAAATACAATGGAGGAGGTAAGAGTCAGATAAGTGCAGAGTACAGGGCAGCATCTATCAATTTTTTGGAGCCCCAAAAAATTTCAGGAGAAAAATCTGGGGTTGGAGGAGTCAGGAATGATGTCAAAGGAAAGGTGAATTTGTTCTAGAACTTGGCAGGTGAGGGAAGAAAGACTGGCATCTCACTCTAGATTATAAGCTCTATGAAGAGAGATTTTTTAGTACTTTGTATTAAAGGTGCATGCTTGAAAAGTGCCCAGACTAGAATGCCTAAAGATTAACTAACTACTTGCTGAGGGAAGAAAGAGATGATCTGAAGAGAGGAAGAAGGAATGAGCCAAGCATGTGGAGGGACCAAAGGAAGCAAGGAGGGGGACCGGCCTGCCTGGGGCTGAGTCCTCTGAGAAGTAAAAGGAGGGCAAGCAAAAAAGGTAGTCCAGCTGGGCGTGGTGGCGCACGCCTTTAATCCCAGCACTTGGGAGGCAGAAGCAGGCAGATCTCTGTGAGTTAAAGGCCAGCCTGGTCTACAAAATGAATTTCAGGCCAGCTACAGGGAGACCCTGTCTCAAACAAAACAAAACAAAACAAAACAAAACAAAACAAAACAAAACAGTCCAAGATCAGATTAAGAACATGGTGTTGGATAGGAAGGGCCCACCTTACAGTTGTAATGAATTCTACTTGCCACTTCTTAAAGCTAGTTAGTAAGTTTTATCCCTAAGAAATATTACACCTACACAATGCTCACATTTTAAAAATGTAATTATTACTAAGCTTTTGGCAACTGGCTAGAGGAACAGATAAGTCCTAGGGACTTCCTCACGTCCAGTCACCACCCAGGAGTCTTTGATGTCAACAAGATTTCCATTTTGCAAGACTATACCAATAGGGTAAGAAAATATCCTAGTCTATAACAATAGTCTAGTTCAAGTCAACATATTATTATTCAATGCAACATGCAAGCCATGCTGCTTGTTGCCAAAGTTAATACAAAGAGGAAAGCTGTACAGCGCCTATCCTTACAGTTCCTTCATTCAAGGCAGAGGGAAACTGTACCACAAGAACAAAGGGAGACGGCTACTTCTGTGATGAGAAGGACATCAAAGAAGCACAGTAAGACCTGGGAAGTGCTTCAGAAAGAAAGAGGCACCTAGGGTGGGCTACAAAGGAAAGGTGGGCGGGGTATGGGAGAATAGGGATGTCTTTCCAGGCAGCAGAGTGGAACGAATAGAGACAATGTGTTTAGAAAGTTCAAGGCATTTTGGAGAAGGGCTGGTGGTCTGTCTAGCTTGGCTAACACAGAGGAACATCCCTATGAAGCATGCTGACAGAGAGGAGAGACCACCATGCTGGAGAAGCTTTTTTTTTTTTTTTTTCTTTTCGAGACAGGGTCTCCCTGTAGCCCCAGCTGTCCTGGAACTCACGCTGTAGACCAGGCTGGCCTTGAACTCACAAAGATCCGCCTGCCTCTGCCTCCCGAGTGCTAGGATTAAAGGTGTGCGCCGCCACGCTGGGCATTGGAGAAGCTTTTGAAGAACATCAAATTGATGTAGAAAAGCACGGCAGGATTTTACAGACCAGTGTTACTGATGTCCAACCTTTAGGTTTCTCTGGCAACAGGTATAGGATGCATTCAGAGGAAATAATTATCAAGGCAGGGTTTCAACATATTGTGAGGGACCAGACAAGATGCTTATAATCAGGGAAAAGAGAAGCCAAAGGGTATAAGAAATAATTTATGCTTCATGGAAATACTATGCAAAACTTTCAGCATAAAATATTAGAAAATTGGCAGACCTCCAGTTTGGGATGGGATGTAGCTCAGTGGTGAAGCTAGGTAATAGTGAGCACAAGGGTTCAATTCCAAGCCTTGGGAGGAAACTGTATTTCTAGGGGTATCACACATATCTAGCACTAGTTGCCTATAGTGCATAAAAAAGTTTGGGCCATAGGAGTAGCCTGACCTCTAGATCAATATCCAGGGCAGAATACTAGTCCAAATTGAAAATTTTTCTTTAAAAAGAAAAACCCTCAAGAGAGAAATCCCTGGGCACCAATAATAGATCAGACTTTCCTGGCTGCCCAAAAGCCGATAAAAAGACACAAATTAAAAATTCAACAGAAACAGTTTCTCAAAAACAGAAAGTTCCAAAGTTACTAGGGTTTTTACAGCTCAGGATTTACTGAGGTAAGTGCATTTTTATAATGAGGGAAGAAACAATTTCAATTAAAGTTGGATTAGATGCAACACTGGATAGGCAAGGAAATTAAATATTTAGAGAATAAATACCCTTGGTGTGACTATAAGCACAGAGCGCATCGGTGTGAAGCAGTGAGGAATCCGGCTACTCAGCCCCTCCCTCAGCTTCTCAGTGCTCTTTCTATCAGATCAGTCTCACAGGATTTGACAGTAAGGTAAGGGGGCTTCAGAGCTCAGAGATACTGAAAGTATCAGTGCATTATTCTTTGACAGGAGATAGAACCAAGGTCCAAATTGGGGAAAGGGTTGCTCAGGTGATAGAGTCCACAGTAAAGCCAAAACAAGCACCCTGACTCCTGAGTCTCAGTGCCAGCACCTATTAACTTTATAAAATATATTAAATATTACCTTATGAACATATTAAAGGTAAGTTATTACCTATAACCTTATAAAATATATTAAAAGAAAGTTACACTCTGAGGATTTTCCAGATGTACTTTGGATAAGAAATTACAAATTAAGTATGCAGGTTCCAAAGGACGATATGATATGAATTAAGTATGCAGGTTCCAAAAGACAGAGTTACCTTCTTCTGCCCCTAGTTCCTCTAACCAGGATCCAAAGACAAGAAAGGAAAAAATGAAAATGCGCAGTGAGAGAGCTGAGCCTGGTGCTGTGTACTAGGCTTAGGAGGCTGAGGCAGGAGGATTTCAAGTTCAAGACCAGCTGGCTACATAAGGAATTAGCTCCAGGCCAGCCTGGCTACAGCCATCTAAAAAAATGAAGAAAAGAGGGGCAAAAAGAAAAGAAAGCAAAGAAAAACTGAGAGCCTGTAGGAATTTTTTTCCTGATTATAAGCATCTGACCTCGAAAAGGTAAGCATGCAAATTTGTTTCAATATTAAATGGCAAGAAAAATACATAAAATATGCAAAGTTGACCTGCCTCCTCTTCATCCTAGTATTAGTTATAATGGCATGTGGGATTTGTGGAAGTTACATTTCTAACCAACTGGGCTAAAACACACCTGAGCATGTCTCAGATGTTGTTATCAAGTATTTTGAAGGTATGTTTCCAATGCCAGAAATATAGAGAGCAAATGTAAGACTCTATTTTTTATTCAGTGTATATAGGGTGAGGTGGTGAGCACAGATGTACGTGTATGGAGATCAATGTCAGGTGTCTTCTTCAACTGTTCTCCACTGTAATTTTTTGAGACAAGGTAGGTCTCTCACTGAATCTGGAGTTCATTGATTTGGGAAACTGGCTAAGGATTAACTAGCCCAGAGTTAGTCCTGCATTCTGCCTCCCCAGGTCTGAGATTACAGATGCCTCATGCCCAGCTTTTTAATGGGGGTGCCCAGCTTTTTATGGGGGATCCTAATTCAGGTCCTCATACTTGTCCAGTGAATACTTTATTGACTAAAGCCATCTCTCAAGCCCCAAGATTCCATTTTGAAGACTCTCTGACATTTCCACAAGTTATATATTCTACTCCATAACAAATTGCTGGTTGAACTGTAAAAAAAAAATTATTTACATTCCACACCATTCAATACTACTTTGGAAAAGACCCTTCGATGTTGATCCTGAAGTTACATCATAAGGAAGTCGGTGTATGGTCCCAATCTCTGGAGGCCAAATATGCCTCCAATTTGGCAAGCAGCAGTGACACTCAAAAATGTACCTTCAAATGGTATTTCCCAATTAGTTTTTCTGTTGCTTCAAAGATATACCATTATTAAGATCTCAACTGCTTTTAGCTGGAATTAGTTATAAGGTCAAAGACAGAGAAACTAAATTACTTTATCACTGGCTTATTTAATTACAGCTGAGTTACCTCTCTGTGGGCTGCATTCCTTTTCTATAAAACAGAATCAGAAAGAGAATATGAAGGGTGCAAAGCCTGCCACGTTTTCTTAAAAGACAGCTATAGAACTAACCTCTCACCTCAAGGTGCTTCCAATTAAGTGAGGAATGAAAAGTAAACACACATGAAGCGAAGGTACCGTACCACTTTCCCCAAACAGCTATGGGCAAGGGGGAAAGATCACTGAAAACTAAGTCCAGACAGAGCCTAAGGCAATACTGGTCAGAAAGTTCCATCACAAAGCTAAACTTGATGTGACTAGGGTTCGATTTGCACATTTTTTGTCTCTGTGTGTGTGTGCACACACATGCATGTACAGGTGCGTGTGCATATGTGCACATGCATGTGGAAGCCTGAGGCTAGTGTTGGGAGTCTTCCTCAATTGCTCTTCAGCTCATTCTTGGAGGCAAGGTTGCTCATTGAACCCAGAGCTTGCTCTTATGGCTAGTTGGGCTACCCAGCTGTCTTCAGGGATCCCCACCTTTGCTTCCAAATCCTGGAATCACAGCGCATCACCACCCCTGCCCTGCCTGCATTTACCTGAGGACTAAGGATCCAAACTCCAGTCCTCACACTTGCACAGCAAGCAGTTCTTTACCCACTGAGCTATCTCCCCAGCCCAGACATGCATTTCTTTCAGCCACGTGCACTTGTTAGAAAGGGAAGCCACAAGCTTTGCTTCAGGAGGTTGGAGATGCCTTCAAAGTATTGTGTTCTTGTATGTCCTGTGACTTGGTGCCTAATATCTTCTCTTTAGTCTCCATTAGCTAGAAAGAAACAAGTTCAGATTGCTGTGCTGGTGCCACATTTTCATCATCTAACAACTACCCAAATGTTAGTTACCTGAACCTTTCATAAAACCCTAGGTAGAGAGATGGCCTAGCGGTTAAGAGCACCGACTGCTCTTACAGAGGACCCGGGTTCAATTCCCAGCACCCACATGGCGGCCGAGAGCCATCTGAAACTCCAATTCCAGGAGAACTCCAGCTCCAGGGGAATCCAACACCCTCTTCTGACCTCCGCGGCGTTGCACGACACGGGTGCACAGACTTGCATGCAGGCAGTACATTCATACACATACAGAACTAAATAAAATTAATAAAAAAAAAAAACCCTAGGTAGAAATTAAATGTATTAAGAAGACATGGGCCAGTGAAGCAATGCATTTCTTCTTGGTTACGTTTTGGTAGCTTACTGTGCTAAGATTTGATCCATTTGACCTAAATTTTTGAATGTATCCTCATAGAACTGTTTGTGCTGTTTACTATACTTTCAATGATTCAGGGGACTGTAGTGCTACACTCTCAGTTGTATTAGTCATTTTCTTTTGTTATTCTGTTAAGATGTTTATCAATTTTACTGACACTTTTAAACAGCCGCTTTTGACTCTTGGATTTTTTTCTATGAATTTTATTTTAAAATTCATTGACAGATACTTACCTATTATATCCTTCCTCTGTCCATTCTGGATTTATTTTGCTTTTTTTTTCTTTTTCAGTTCTTTGAGGGAGAGATTGGTTATTTTAGATTTTTTTTTTCTTTCCCAGTACATGCATTTGGTTTCCATATTTCCTTCAAACCCTCACTTGGGCTATTTACATAATATATTTTCATTTATTTTCATTTAAAAATATTCTCTATTGCCTCTGGGACTTCCTTTTCATCCATGGGTTACACAGAAGTACATTTTTTAAAATTTACTTGAATTTGAAGATTTATCAAATATCTTTCCATTGTTGATTTCTAGTTAAATCATGCTCTGGTAAGAAAATTATTTTGGATGATTTTAATTCTTTCCATTATTTTCCATTTGTTTTAAATCTCAATTTATCATCAATCTTTGTGACTGTGATGATTTGAAAGGAACGTGTTTTCTACTGTTCAGGGAAAGACAGAGAAAAGTCAATTAGACCAAGTCATGTGATGGTGTTTTGGGCTTTCTATGTCCTTCCTGCTTTTCTGTCTACGCATTCTTGCAATTACAGAGGGAGTTACATTAAAGTTCTAACCCTACATCTCCTTTATTGTTTTTTAATTCACATTCATTTTTGTGCTTGTTCTTTTCTGTGTAATGTCCCTTTTTACCCTTGATAAATTGTTCTTACCCCGAGGTCTACTGTTTTTGACATTAATATGGTCACACCAGCTTTCTGGTGGTAGATGTTTGCAACACACCTTTTAAACCTTTTGTTTTTAAACTATTTATATCATTACATTTAAAATACGTCACTTACATATAGCATATTCAGTCACTTGAAAACACTCTGATAATCTGTATTAACTGTTAGTAGATCATTGATATTTAACCTAATTACTTATATGATGGAATTCAGATAAACCATTTATTAATTTGTGCTTCTTTCCTGATTTTGTTTCACTATTTCTCCCCTTCCTAATATTAATTTGGATATTTAGAATATTTTTGGTATTTTATTTTATTTATTGAGATTTTGGTACAGTGTTTTCAGCTACTGTTCTAGACATGTTAACATATACCTGATTTTCACAGTGCTATAAGGCTGAATACGAAATGTCCTCATGGGCTTATGTTTTGAGGCTTGGTCCCTAGCTGGCAGCAATACTTTAGGAGTCTGTGGAAACTTTAGAAGGTGGAGCCTAGCTGGAGGAAGTAGGTCACTGGGGGCAGGCCCTTAAGAGTGTATTAGCCCTGGCCATGTCCTGCCTTGCAGTCAGCCCTGAAGTGAACAGCTCTCCTCCAACGTATGTTGCCTGTGTCATGATGTTCTGCCCAAGTGCTTCTGACCAAGCAACCCTCTGAAATCTCTGAAAAGGAGAATTTTCTTCCTGAAGTTTTGTTTCTGTCAGGCATTATTTCACAGCAACAAAAAGTAGCAAAACTCATACACTTAGAACTAACATTTTATTACTTCACGTGGTAAAACTTACCAACACACTGGTCCCTTCCCTCTCACTCTGGTGTGACTGCACAAGTTAATGCATAAGCATGGAGGGCTCTCTTAATGCTACAGTGTTTGCTTTCAATTATTCACATTTTAAATAACCGAAGAATACTTATATTTACAAGATACTTGTCATTGTTGCTGTCACTTATTCTTGATGTCTTGTACCATTTTCTGTCATGACTTTTTGAGCACTCTTTTAGAGCAACTCAGCCTTCTGTGACTTCTTTTCTATTACTTGACAGTGCCATTATTTCACCTTCTCAGTTGAAGGATGTGCCATTTCACTCTGGCCTTTCTAATACGCAGTCTTCAACTTGTTGTACTATGTGCTGTGGCATTTTTTTCTCTAGTTGTTTTTAAGATTTTTATTTTTTTGTTTATAAGCCAGGGCTTCTTAAAATTTTTCCACTCACAACTCTTTTTTTAATGTATTTTATTTTTTTAATTTTATTTATTTTTTTATGTGTATGAATGTACTGTCTGCATGTAGGTTTGTGCACCCATGTTGTGCAATGCCAAGGAGGTCAGAAGAGGGTGTCGGATTCCCCTGGAACTGGAGTTAAAGACAGTTCTCAGCCACCATGTGGGTGCTGGGGATTGAACCTGGGTCCTCTGCAAGAGCAGTCGGCACTCTTAACCACTAGGCCATCTCTCAAGCCCCTCACAACTCTTTTTTTATCCAAGAAATTTTCATATAACCCTAGGTATATATATAATAAGTATACAAATCAAATATTTACTGATAAGTCATTAATAAATTTATTTTATGGTGGCACACGTCTTTAATCCCAGCACTTGGGAGGCAGAGGCATGCGGATCTCTGTGAGTTCAAGGCCAGCCTGGTCTACATAGAGAGCTCCAGGCCAGCTGGGACTAAAAGGGAGACCCTGTCTCAAAAAGACCAAAGGGAAAAAAAAAAGAAATTTATTTTATGAGGCTGGAGAGATGGCTCAGCAGTTAAGAGCACTGGCTGCTCTTGCAGAGGACCTGGGTTTAATTCCCAGCACCCACACAGTGGCTAACAACCACCTGTAACTCCAGTTCCAGGGGATCGACACTTTCTTCTGACCTCTGCAGG